>RPOG01000585.1:91623-115396 GCA_008086565.1 Thalassoma bifasciatum | reverse complement strand
CATTTACAATAACTGACATTCAATTTTTAGAGTTTAATTACTGTGGATACTTGTCAGGACGGTTGCACCACCTGACATTTTGGGGGTTTGAGGAACCAAAACACAAAAAAACATGTTATATTTTAATAGTTTAAAGATGTGTTCAAATAACACAGGTTTCATAGAATAAAGAAATACATGTGATGAAATACTCAATTCATGATGGAAGGAAATATTGCACTCAGACACAAAAAAAGGGACGTCACCTCATTGACCCATTTGCTCTAATCAGGTGAGTTTGAGTCACTTCTCTCTACATCCTCAAGTCTTCAGTCACACACAGTCAAAAACAGGACGTGTTCTCTTTTAGATTGTCACTTACTGACATGTTTCCAGTGTGTAATCTACAACAGAACTGCAGGAAAACATTAGTCCTTTTAGAATCAGGGGGAGCAGTTCCCCACTTTCATGCATCACTTTTACACAAAAACCAACCAAAAAAGAGAAATTCTGCTCCTTTTGTTGCTTTCTCAGAAGAGGTGACGGTGTGTTTTCAAGATTTCAAGCCCCTGCAATAAGAGGCGGAAAATACGCGGCGGAGATACTTTGCATTTATAAAGACATAAATACATCCTTTTCATCGGGTCTAATCTGCCGCTCTATTCTCCGCCATGAATTCCTAAGACCTTTGCTCGTTTGAATGTAAGAAATGTCTCATTATAATCCCTGACAGAGGTATTCATGAAAGGTGGCATTTGTATTCAAAGTCAAAGAGCTTTCACCAGCACAGAGGAGTACAGGAAGGAATACAGTCCTTTCTTCTTCATTTAGGTGATGGAAAGAAAAGTAGGGAAGGAGAATCTTTTAAAAAAAAGGAGATAAAAAGTCACCTTTAGGGATTAGTGTCTTTATTCCATGTGAATATATGAGTCATTCGCGATATGAACAAAGAATGTGTGCGTGTGTGTGAGTTGCTTCCATATCTTGGAGGAAAAACAAAAGCTGATGAAGCCACAGCTGCCAACTTTCCTGCTCTCTAATGAAGTTAAACACACAGCAGCATTAATCCAGAGGAGGAGACTTTCTGAGGCCAACTGTGCTCCCAGGACACTTCATGATGGAGAGGGACAATTACTCAATATGACACCTTCCTCTAAGCTAAAGGTCTCCACCAAACCTGCCCATGAAGCACATTTGAGAAAGGGCTTTGATCTGAGGACAGTAAAGAAACTGTAGCTGAGAACTTTTGTTAGAAGGAGATAGAAATTTACCAAGTCACATCAGAACCAAAACTACTTTGAAGCCATTTAAGAAACAAACACTACAGGTTGTTTTTGGAACTAACCAGTGCATATAGATTTTTTTAAACAGTTGTTCTCAAACTTTTTACAGTGTGTGCCATCTATGAAAATCTCAAACTCTCCAAGAACCACCGTTATCACCATTATCACCAATCTGGAAATACAGTAGTGAATGTTTGGGCTAAGAGCATGAACTGAATGACATAGCAGACTGAAATTGAGCAAAAATAAAGGAAAGACAATTCCTGTTTTAAATATGAATTAAACATGTTTCATGTATTTCATTTCTACGTTTTGGCATATTTTGACAATAAGTTTGATAATAAATTGTCAAAAAAATATTTATGACCTTTCTCCACGTCCAACTATTTGGAGCTTGCGTACCACTGTTGGTTCCTTTGTGAATGCTTTATTGTTTACTTTATTTATTTATTGATTAATTTTTGTCAGTGTGACTGTATTTTATTTGTTTCAACTGCTGGAATGTACAACCCCAATTCCAATGAAGTTGGGACGTTGTACAAAATGTACATAGAAGCAGAATACAACAATTTGAAAATCCTCTTCAAACTATATTCAACTGAAAACACCACAAAGACAAGAGATTAAATGTTCAAACTGAAAAACTTTATTGTTTTTTGTGTAAATGTTTCCTCATTTCGAATTTGATGCCTGCAACAGGTTCCCAAAAAGCTGGAACAGGTTCATGTTTCTGCTGTGTTACATCACTTTTCCTTTAACAACACTGAATAAACGTTTGTGAACTGAGGAAACTAATTGTTGAAGCTTTGGGGCTGGAATTCTTTCACATTTTTCTTCAGTTGATCAACAGTCTGAGGTCTCTGTTGTTGTATTTTGTGCCTCATAATGTTCCACACATTTTCAATGGGAAACAGATCTGGACTGCAGGAAGGTCAGTCTAGTAGCTGCACTCTTCTACTACAGAGCCACACTGTTGTGACAGGAGCAGAATGTGTCTTTGTTTCATTGTCTTGCTGAAATAATCAGGGACGTCCCTGAAAAAGACAAAGTGGCTTGGATGGCAGCAGATGTTGTTCCAAAACCTGGATGTACCTTTCAGCATTAATGCTGCCCTACCAGATGTGACAGTTACCCAAGATGCCATGGGCACTAACACACCCCCATACCATCACAGATGCTAGCTTTTGCGCTGGTAACAATTTGGATGGTCTTTTTCCTCTTTGGCCTGGAGGACAACACGTCCATGATTTCCAAAACAATTTGAAATGTGGACTCATGGTGGTCATGTTTTTTTTTCTTTTGGGTGGGTGGGAGAGGTTCTTGGTCTGTAATAATTTAAGAAACAGTGTTCTGAAACACCAGTGTGAGAAATATATTGATTTTCTGTAACTGTGAATTGTGTACAGCTATAACAGGGAGTCCCAGAGGAACAAGGTTGAGCCTAAAAAATGTCAGACCCCCTCTTTAAGTATTGGAGGTCTTAAATGTAATGGAAGAAAGCGCCTCTGTCATAACACAATACATTATGATTGAAGATTGACATCACCAATCATTATTGTTGATCCACCCTCAGGCTAAACTGAGCTACTAAAGACTGACACTCATAGATGTAACTGATTATTCCTTTGTTTAAAAGCCTGGTGGATTCATAAGGGACCATTTAAATAGAACAATAAAGAAGTGTTCTTGGTGTTTGAGGCCCAGGAAGTTCTCTAAGTTTTCATGATAAAAAGAACTGTTATACTTTATGTGTGTTTGAGGATGGCTCGAGAAATGGATAAAAAGAATAGAGAGCCTGTGGTGAAATTAAATAAATAAAATCACACAGCACGAAGTAAGAACAGGATGACAGCTCCACGTAATGTGTGTGAAGTCACTTTGGCAGCCGGACCCTCAAATAGATATAAAAATCAAAATCAAGCTTTGGCATTAAATTGTTATTTGATGTTTATTTTTCATGTATAATTTCCATGTCATTACAAAACTTGAGGCATTTTTTTTACATTTATGAGTCAGGATTTATCACCTACACCACCAGTCGCGGGCCGGATTGGATGGTTCGGTGGGACAGATTTGGTCCGCGGGCCACCAGTTGACTACCACTACCCCATAAGCTTTTTGGATTTTTAGAATATGATCACCCTTGTAAACACACACACATTTAAATGCACAGAGCGCTCTGATAAGCCCTGTCTGTCTGTGTGTGTGAAATAAATTTGTTTGAGCTCATCGTGTCACAGTGACGCTCACACTGGCCCCAGAGCTGCAGCCTCATATCAAAAGGCCATTATGAAAAATTCCACCACTGATTGGCTTTAAAAAACCCAGACCCATGTCACTTGTAATCCATCTTCTCTATGAGTAAATATTGATGTTTTGCTCGACATGGGATCAATGGCTTGTCACACCTCATTAAGCAGAGCAGAAATGCTGTTTACTCTGCACATCATCGTTGGCTCGGCTCCGTCTGCGACCGCGACCGCACCGCGTCTCCCTGCTGCATGCTAACGACTCAGGCCTCATGGGTGTTTTGTAGCCGCTCAAGGTCAGGAGGGGATATCACTGAGGTCTTGGATTAACTGCCCTCTGGAGGTTTTTCATCTTTGTGAAACGGAGAATACACACTCTGCTGTTTGACCTTGCAGGGAGGGAATAGGGGGGTTGTTTTTCCTCCCCCTCAGGATGTGAAAACATCATTTTAAAGCGGTGGTCAGTGGCTCCGTGTCCAAGGTGAATGTTCAGGAAATGGCCCGGTAAAGTGAGATCAATCCTCCAATTTTTTCCTTCCTTTCATTTTCAAAACTTCTCCAGAGACGCTTCAAGGCCTGTACGATTCTTGGCGCCCAACGACTCGCGCGCGCTCTGGTATGAATGTATTGATTGCTTTGCTTTAAAAATATGAGCAGGGAATTGCTGGCACCCTCTTCTTTGTTCTGAGCCGGAGAGTCGGCAGAGTGTAATGTGACGAAGACAAACAGCGTGAGCCGGCAGACGTTCGGGAGGGGATCAAACATAAAAGAGTTTTAAAGTACATTTGCACAAAGACACAGACAATTCTTCCTCTTTTGGTTTGTTTTAGACATGATTTTGTTCATCTTTAATAATAAAACAGAGCAGACTGCTCCAGCTCAGATGTGATTGAAATTTCAGCATTGATTCTCCTTTAAGCCCTTCCTCTCCACCCAATTCTCACCTTTCTACCATGCTATGTTTTTAAGGCTTATAACTCAAGAACCATGGGGTCAAAATTTGACACCGCATTTGAAAGATTTAAGTCTCTAGTTTCAGAAAATGTCATGTTTTTATATGTGGCTAAAGTCTACATCAGGATAAATGCAGCGCAAACCTTTGTTCCGACTTTTTTATAACCACTTTTTGAACATCATTAATTTCAATATGCTTTAAGCCAGACATGACACATTCACCACATCACTTCTACACCTTGTCATCTACATCTGGGTGAAATTTGAGCTTTCTAGGCAAAACCTTTTAGGGATTAGAGAACAGGAAAAGATGTATTCTTGTTTTCCACACACTAGTCTGACAACTTCGCGCAAACAAAACCAGCTGTATCAGTGCTCAGTGTCTTCTTTGTTGTCAACTTTGTTCTCTATGTGAAAAGTTTCACCAAATATCCTGAAATAATTGCTCCTGATCAAGGATTTTACTCTGTTATTGGGCACATGAGTATAAGTGAATACAGAGAGCAAAAATTATTAATCATTAAAACTATTTATTTATAACTACAGCAGACTTGTGTGAACAGTAAGACTATTGGATACTTTACGTGTGACTGACAGGGCAAATAGCCAACAAACGAGCTTGTTAGGGGGCTTTTACGCACCTGAGAGCAATTGTCGTATAAATCAGGCTCTCCTGGCATCAAAACTGTGTACTGAGATGGAGACACTTCTTCGACTAACAAACTTAGCTGCTGAAATGTGAAGAATCTAAGCTGTCTAGCGCTAACATACTGATTTTTCACAGAGGTGTTACTGTTTATACTTTGATGACATCAGAGGAATAACAAACGGGTCACCGACGCGCCAATAGATTGTGAGTGCTTAATGTTTGTTTTGATCACTTAGAAAGAAAGAAAGAAAATCTCATGATGTACTCAGCCTCGTGTCTGACAGTCACAAAGCTGCTTACTTCATTATTTGTTTTTATTTTGTTTCAGTAATAATTTATACAAATGTCTCCCTGTTCTGTTTGTTGATCTTACACTGAATAATTCCTCTAATCCGACTTCCTCCGTGTTCCCAGAGACCTCAAATCAATACCAGGAATGAACAGCTTTAAAAACTCCGGGTAGCCACTTTAGTTTTTAGAACAGACATCCCCATGGTAAAGAAAAACCAGCCCCATAAAACAGTTAAAGGGCTATTCAAGTCATGCTGGATGAGGTTTCAGTCGGGAGCCGGTGCCAGATGGTTCTCTGGGAAAGGATTTTCACTTAATACTCCGCTCTAATGTGTCTCCTCCCTCCTCTCTGGGTTTCCCCTCCATTGTTCCTCTGACTCCACAGCTTCTGTGCCGAGCCTCTCTACGTGTCTAATTACCATGACGCCCTGATAAGGCTGTCTGCATACTATGTTTTATTACGCTGAACTTGATAGCATCTCTTTACTGTAAGCTGGGCTCTGGGCCTCTCTGCTGCAGTACGATAAAGCTGCACCTGAACGCATCACATCTGTATCTTTAAAGACTTTATACACATCTAACTTCAGACCCACCTGCTGCTGAAGGTCTGCACATGCACATCAAACACAGTTGAAAACACAGAGCGGTACTTCTTGGACGTTGTGTAAAATGTAAATTTGCAAAATCTCTTCAACTTATGTTCACTTGAATACACCACAAAGACAAGATATTACTTCAAACTGATAAATTGTATTGTTTTTGTGCTAATATCTGCTTGTTTTGAATTTGATGCCTGCAACAGGTTTCAAAAATGTTGGCACAGGGTCAACAAAAGACTGTGAAAGTTGCTAAATGCTCAAAAACAGCCATTTGGATCATTCCATAGGTGAACAGGTTCATTTAAACAGGTGGGTGTCATGATTGGGTATAAAAGCAGCATCCCCAAAAGACTCAGTCCTTCACAATTAAAGATGAAGGCAAGGTTCACCCCTTTGTCAACAACTGCGTGAAAATATAGTCCGACAATGTTTCCCAATGTACAATTGCAAGGAATTCAGGGATTTCAACATCAACAGTCCAAAATATAATCAGAAGATTCAGAGAATCTGGAGAAATCTCTGCACGTAAACAGCAAGGCCCAAAACCAATATTGAATGCCAAGGCTGAATTCCAACATTGAATGGCTGTGACCTTTGACCCCTCAGGCGGCACAGAATTAATAACCAACGTCACTGTGTAAAGGATATTTGGGGCTCAGGAACACTTCAGAAAACCATGTCAGTTAACACAGTTCATCACTACATCTACAAGTGACAGTTCAAACTCTTCCATGCAAAGACAAAGCCATACATCAACCACATCCAGAAACTCTGCCACCTTCCCTGGGACCAAGCTCATTTGAAATGGACTGATTCAAAGTGGAAAAGTCTGCTGTGGCCTAATGAGTCCGCATTTCAAATTCTTCTTGGAAATCATGGACTTGGTGTCCTCCAGGCAAAAGAGGAAAAAGACCATCCAGATTGTTACCAGCACAAAGTGCAAAAGCCAGCATCTGTGATGGTACGGGGGTGTGTTCGTGCCCATAGCATCATGGGTAACTGTCACATCTGTGATAGCACCATCAATACTGAAAGGTACAAACAGGTTTTGGAGCAACACATGCTGCCATCCAAGACACTTTGTCTTTTTCAGAGACGTCCTTGATTATTTCAGCAAGACAATGAAACCAAGACACATTCTGCTCCTGTTACAACAGTGTGGCTTTGTAGTAAAAGAGTGCAGCTACTAGACTGACCTGCCTGTAGTCCAGACCTGTCGCCCATTGAAAATGTGTGGTGCATCATGACACACAAAACAACAACTGACATCATCAAGAATGTGAAAGAATTCCAGCTCCAAAGCTTCAACAATTAGTGTCCTCAGTTCATATACGTTTATTGTCGTTAAAAGGAAAGGTGATGTAACACAATGGTAAACGTACTTTATTGAAACCTGTTGCAGGCATCCAGTAAAGTTTTTCAGTTTGAAAATTAAATATCTTGATGTGATGTGAGTGTATGGAATCGTATCAATCGCTGAATATCATGCATCATATTGTATTGTATCATGTAATTAGTGTATTGCTAAGCCCTACTCATGAGTTACTTTTAAATGTAACTAGATACTTTCACAATGTAGTTAATAACCAGTTACTTTTTAACAGTAGTAACAAGTAACTGTAACTACTTACTTTTTTAGTGACTTGTCCAACACTGGTGACCAGGATAAACAGCCAAAAGCTCTGTGAGGTGTGCTGATCTTTGCATTGTTGGGTTCTGAGAGTAAAAAGTAATATTGGCTCTACTCCTGAACACACTTTCAGTCCAACTGCTGTTGTTCGTATGTGTGTTTGGCACCAAAATATCACTGGTATTTATTCTGTGAGGTTACACGTGCGGGACTAACCCCAGAAAATGAAGGCTCTTCCTGCTGCACTTTCTCTGTTGGCCTTGATGAACTCATTATTTGTACTTTGACCGACTTTGTCAAAGCGTACACTCTTGCAGACAGGTGAGCCTGGTGGCGACGTCGGCCCAGCCTCGATCTGCGAGATTACCCCTCCAAGGTCGGAGCAGTTATCTCCCCCTGCTTCCTGCTGCTCTTATCCTCCACCTTTCTCACTCTCCATCTCCCAGATTTAAAGCGGAGAAAGCCCCAGCTGGAAGGAAACAGAGCTGTGGCTATATATAGTTATTAAAATGTTTTATGATTGATCTCTATCACATGATAACAACCAGATGCTTTATCTTCTTGTAAAGATGCCACATTATTTATAATTGGATACAGGAAGGTGCTTCATTTGTTATTGACGGTGTCAGACGATGGCATAGGTGGCCCCAAAAGTATTTTGTTATCTTGGTGATATATGAGGCAGTGAATGAAGGTCCCCGGATAGTTCAGCTGAGATGCAGAGATGGGATAAACCATCCGTGTGGCTCTGTACAGTACATGCTGTGTGTGTGTGTGTGTGAGTTAAATGGGTTATCTGAGTCTGGTATCAGGCAGTATATGTCATAGATTGCTCGTGATGCGTGGAAGCCTAATGCTTGGTCTCTGTGGTGCAGCAGGCTGATGCGTTTTTAACAGCAGACAGCAGCATATGTTGGATTTGCTCCTGACAGTCGTGTGTGATCACAGTTTGCAGGATGTGTAAAATAATGCAGGGAATCATGATGGGCATAGAGAAGTGTTCACCATACAGACATTAAGTATTTCTGTTTCCCTCTCTAACCTCAATAGTCAAGTTCCCACAAAAAGAGGAAGATGGCCCCAAATAAAGTCACACTCTTGCAACAATTTTTCACCAAGATCTTGTATTGACGATTGGCTGAAGGTCTGGATCCATGTGTGAAAAAGATGTCTCATGCTCCCTGTACCACTCTTTTACACTTTGAGCTCCATGAATCATCTTGGAATATGCCTGTGCTATTAGGGAATAAAAAAAAAAAACTCCATTGATGGAATAACCTGGTCATTAGTATATTCAGGAAGTCAGCTGACCTCATTCTTTAGGAACATAATGTTGCTGAACCTGGACCTGAGCACCTGCAGCAACCTTAGATCATAACACTGCCCCCACAGGCTTGTACAGTAGGCACTCAGCATGATGGGTGCATCACTTCACCTGCCTCTCTTCTTACCCTGATGCGCCCATCTCTCTGGAACAGGGTAAATCTAGACTCATCGGACAAAATATCCTCAATGGGGTTAAGGTCTGGACTCTGTGGTGGACAATCCATGTGTGAAGATGTCTCATGCTCCCTGAACCACTCTTTTACTCTTTGAGCCCCATGAATCCTGCCATTGTCATCTTGAAATATGCCCGTGCCATTAGGGAATAAAAAAAACTCCATTGATGGAATAACCTGGTCATTCAGTATATTCAGGTAGTCAGCTGACCTTGTTCCTTGGTAACATAATGTTGCTGAACCTTGACCTGAGCAACTGTAGTAACCTCAGATTATAACACTGCCCCCACAGGCTTGTACAGTAGGCACTCAGCATGATGGGTGCATCACTTCACCTGCCGTCCTTCTTACCCTGATGCGCCCATCACTCTGGAACAGGGTAAATCTGGACTCATCAGACTCACTCATTTCATTTATTTACATTAATGTTGAGAAGTTCAAGAAAAAGCTTCAGTTACAGCCAAAGTTTACATCTCATCACCATCACCACTGAAGTTCAGGTTTTTGTAGGAGAATATCAGAAAAGTATCAATGCATGACATCAAATGTCTTTTTTTACAATCTTGTCCAAAAGTATCTCTGTTCGCTTGGTGCTACATAGAATCATTCAGCGAAATGTTTGCTAACCTTTGTTGTCTCAGCTATTACAGATATGCTAATGAAGCTAAGCTCCAGACGCTAACGTTGGTTCAACTAAAGCCTTTTGAAAAACAGGTGACAATGACGTACAACCATCAAAAAAAACAGAAACTTGAATAAAACGAACTCCCAACGAACAAAGTGACAAATGAACAACACAGCCAAGAGCTAATGTTAGAATTGTGAAAGATGACTTAATATGTCTTTCCAGCAAAGCCTTGGACTCGGGAATGTTTTTCTTTCATTCAACAAAGCCTGTCTGTATGTGATTGGTTGAGGATTAAGATTTGTTAACGATATATTACGACTCTGAACACAAACATGGGAGTCCAGGGAGCAGAACACTTATTCTACATTTCTACACAAAATCTGTAAATTTGGCTGATAGAATTCTCTTACTGGACTTTCCAAACACAAAATGGAGTGAAATGTTTCTCAGCCAAGTGTATTTTGAAAGTCTTCCAGCCTATTCTGGATTTATCCGAGCCAAGCTATTCTCATCCTCGTGTCCAAATGTGGTCCACTCTGACTGGAGCAGACTAAATTCTACCTGCCAGAAATGTAGAATCTGAGTCCTCAGGAAGGCAGTTGGCTGCTGTCCAACACAGAGAGGAGAAGCCAAGGATCCACAGTGCAACTGCATTTCTTTAAATTTAGAATCGATATAATCAACAAGGTTGAAAAAAATCTGCACATCAAATTTGGTTTAACTCTGTATGTAGTTCATTTTCCCATCGAGTTGAAAGTATTTGGTCAACACTTTAATACTTTGGCAGCACTACACCCCTGAAAGAATCAATTCTACTGTTGTTCAGTGAATTTTTGCTAATAAAAGTCAGACACCCTCTCCCTACAGCTTGTGAGTGAAGCCTCCTGAGCACCAGCTGGTCCTTGGGGTCCTGGCAGGTTGACAGCACAGTTGATTCCTTCAGGCTCCTCCTGAAGGCTGAAGCATTTAACTAGACTCTGTGTCCCAGATATCATCGCCTGCTTCTGTCTCTCTGCTTCTGTGTGGATACACACAAACGGCTTCACACAACGTGGATCCCTGGGTCAACTGGACTTCAAAATGTTGGAGACAAGATGGCTTTACGAAGTTTTTTTTTTGCTTGTTCGTTTTTTTTCATTATATTATGATCTGTTGATAATGGAATCCCTATATTACTCGCAAGTGAACATTTAGAAACATTGGGCCTCATTCACGAATAAATGCGTAGAAACGTTCTTACTCCCCGCATGAAATGTGAAAATACGCGAAATCACAGTCGGATTCATGACACGTGCGCACCAGCCGTTTTTGTTCGCACCACCATATATTAGTGAATCAGAATCATTCTAAATCCACAGGCGCGTTCCCGCATCCTGAAATTAGCATAAACCACGCCCCAATTCATCTATATAAGGACATCTGTTCAGAGGTTTAGAAGGAGGAGCATTCCTCCTTTAGGTCCTCGTTGTCAGCGTCAACCTCACAGCTCGTTCTCTCGGTGTCTCACCGGGGACTCATCTGCAGAAGCGCGTCCTGACCGGAGAGGTGATAAATGATCAGCTGACTCTCCTTGGTGCTGTGAGGGAGATTGCACCATGTATCGGTAACATAAATGACACATTAAAACAGCTGCTGGATGTTTTTGCAAACAGGTAAATAAATCTGAGTGAACAGCTGAGCTGTGTGTGCGTCATTCGCTCAGAAAATGTTGAAACCATATGACGCAAATTACTGTACGTCTTCATTCAGTTTGCACAACTTTATGAAACTGTTTGTCAGAGCAGTCGACGATTTAATCAACATAAAGTAATGTGACATTCTGATATGGACATTATTATATTTTTAATCTAAACTAAGTATTTCATTTAAGATTCAACATTATAAGCATGATGAGGACGAAAATGTGTCAGTTTCATGGTTATTAAATACATTTAGCGAATGCACAGTTTTTATTAATGAATTCTGATTAAGGCTTTTTTATTTTACTGAAAGTAGTTTTAAATTTTTTACGTTTTTAGTTAAAAGAGTCTGGGTTTTAAGTTATATAGACAGCTGATCATTCATTATTTGTGCATACGCATGGTCTGAGGAGGTTCTACATTTGTTCGCAAAGTAAGAAGAAATTCAGGTAAGAAAACTTTGATGAATCACACATTTATGCATCAAACGTTCGTACGCATGGTTTAGGCATGAATTTGTGCGTACAAACATTATGTGAATGAGGCTTATTGTTCTTAAACTGTTGGATTATATTTTCACACAGTTGTTGACAAAGTGGTGAACCTGGCTCCATCTTTGCTTGTGAAGGACTGAGCCTTTTGGGGATGCTCCTTTTATACCCAATCATGACACTCACCTGTTTCCAATGAACCTGTTCACCTGTGGAATGATCCAAACAGCTGTTTTTTCAGCATTCATCAACTTTCACAGACTTTTGTTGCCCCTGTCCCAGCTTCTTTGAAACACAAATAATAAAGATTTTCAGTTGGAGCATTAAATATCTTGTCATAGTGGTGTGTTCAATTGAAAGGAAGTTGAAGAGGATTTGCAAATCATTGTATTCTGTTTTTATTTACATTTTACATAACGTCCCAACTTCAGGGTTGTATACATCCAGTGCACAAAAGGGTTTTTTTTTTTTCAACTCCCCAGTTCTGCACGTTTGCTCCATGAATCCCCAGGCTCCATGCTGATTATTATTCGCCCTGCTAAAGAAGAGATACACATCACACACATGCACACACTTTCTCTTTCATGTATCATTCTTACCGTGTATTAGGCCTGGCATTTTGTAGCCACAAGCGTTTTCCATAGTGCCTGGAAATGCACTCTGAATTACAGTCTGTGTGATCCTTTTCATCTCGAAGAGAGTGGAAGATATCAGTGTTAGCCTTGAGCAACTTTAGCAGTGACCTGTGTTACATACTTGGCACCCAAAGATGGTGATCTGAATAATTGACTTAGCTCCGTTTGTTGGCTGAGAGAAAATATTTCTCCTGTTTAGAACCAGCTTGACGACCACCCAAATGAATACTGGAACAAATATACGCCAGAAAGTTTTCCTTCAGCAAACTTTGCTGTCGATTTAATGGCGCAGTGGAAGATTTTGGACGGTGTTATCCAAAGGTCACAGGTCCACTTGTCCCAAGGTTGTACAGGAGGCTAAATGCTGATTCAGAGCAAATCATTCCTGCTTTCATCTGATGTGAAGTGGTGCCAGGGATTAGAGTTTAAGACGGCCGCATTGATTATCACTTTCTGCTGAACAGGCTGAAAGTGTGGAAAAGAAGTTTTCTTTTTTCGGTGAGGATTAAATAATTTGATCTCTCTTCTGTCCTGTGAGTGGAAGGCGAGGGAACATATTGTAAGAGCCTGCTGTTATCAACTCACAAATATGTGGAGCCAAACCCAGTGGGGGGTCCTGTAAGTGTTTCTAACTTTTTGTTGAAGTCGTCAGCATAATGCAGCCGTGTGTGGAAATGTATTATCTCAGGACAAACCAGCGTTCTCTCTCCTCTGGGTTGTTTCTCATAAAACCAATAACACAGTTAAGTGAAATTAACCCTTTAGGGCCTGAGTCTTAAGACACCTGCCTGGACTATTTTTCTTTTTTTTTGGCTAAAACAGTCAAAAAATGTCCTGTGAGTCAGTGTTTAGGCCCTTTTTTTAACTTTCTACTTTGAACTTTCAATATCTGGTGTTATTTCCAATTTACTGCATGTTATGTAAGAGAAAAACACTTTAAACTGAAGAAAAAAACAAAGAGAATTGGATGTTAGAGGTTTAGTGAAGAAAAAACACTGCAAACAAACAGATTGAAAATTTAAAAGGAGAAGTTAAAAATTTGAACATAAACAAATAGATATGCAACAGAATTTATGAGATTTTTTTCTCGTATTTGGTAAAAAACAAGGTATTTGACAGCATCACCAGATCCTCCAGCAGCTCACAGCTTC
Organism: Thalassoma bifasciatum; assembly: GCA_008086565.1. Classification (NCBI taxonomy): domain Eukaryota; kingdom Metazoa; phylum Chordata; class Actinopteri; order Labriformes; family Labridae; genus Thalassoma; species Thalassoma bifasciatum. The sequence goes on along the minus strand of RPOG01000585.1, from coordinate 101,679 downwards.
TCTCTATTTGCACAAAAGCCACTGATGGATGTTTTCTCCTCTTCATGACAGAAGAAAACTTAATCTGGAAGTAAAGGAGAAAGATATTCAGCTACTCGCGCCTATTGTACAGTACAAACAAGGCATGAGGCAGTATTTATGAAATTTAGCAACAATAGAGCAGCACAAAGAAGACTGGAAACACTATTTTGCGAACAACACCTCACACACACATGCATATACAGTAGAATCACAGGACGTTTCTCCGCTCTGAAAAGGTTACTACGTGTTGTCAACATTGAAATTTATTCATATTGTACAAATCAGACTAGGTAAATTCTTCCAAAAGAGTCGCCACAAAATACAGGCATGGTAAGGTAAATGCGTATATGAAGTAAAAACTAGACAGAGAGAGCTTCATTTATGCTGACATTCATTCCATCCAAAGTTACCTTTTCTCTCATGAAGTTGCTCCTTTTTTCTCACTAGCTGGGTTTCTATTACAGTTTTTCACAAAATAAAAGCGATATTCCTAAAATTTCGACAAAGTATATTTACGCTTTTTGAACGTGTTTCCATTGAAGGTTGTTTGCCGTAACTCTCGTCAAATATCATCCCGCGAGATTTCACTGCTCAAAGATGGACGCTAGAAGATCAGTTTCTAAACTAAGACAGTAATTTAATGGGATTCTACGCCCAAAAATTTAACAGTGTAGGTTGGTTGATGATGGTGCGTGTTGGTAGATGTTGGTAGGCAACGGAAGGTGACGGAAGATGTCGGGAGATGATGTCATTTTAGCAGCCTCGCCACCTTGCATGGCCCCTTCTATGCACCTCTATAAGTCTTGATTTTTTTTCAATTTTTCATGAAATTTTCACTTTGAGGCTTTGACTTTTTATCTTAAATTTCAACTTTTTTTCCAAAGGATTTTATTCTAATATTCAATCAAGGCTTTTGAGCTAATAGTTTTGACTTTTTATTTCAAAATTTGACTATGAGCTCAGAATTTGGTCTTTTATCTCAGAATTTTGACCACTTTTTGTCATGAAAGTTTGACTTTTGCACTCATAGTTTTGACTATTTGACTGGAAATTTGACTTTAAGCTCGGAATTTGGGCTTTTACCTCAGAATTTTGACTTCAGTATCTCAAAGTTTTAAATTTATCTCAAAATATTGACTTTCCAGCTCATAACTTTGACTTTTAGGCTCAAAATTTTGACTTTCCTCATAAATTTGACTTTTCATTTAATTTTGATCTTTGTCTAAAAATGTCCACTTTTTGTGGTAAAATTTTGACTCTTTAGGTCCCATAAATCTGACTTTTTAGCTCAAATTGTGTCTTTTTTTGTCTGAAATTTCAACTTTTGTTCACGGACTTTTTACTTCAATATTCAAATAGTGATGTTTAAGCTCATAGTTCAGCCTTTCAACTATAAGTTTGGCTTTTAGCTTAGAATTTCGACCATGATTGCAGAATTTTGACTCTGGTATCTCAAAGTTTTAAATTTATCTAAAAAATTTGACTTTTTTCAGGATTTTGACTTTACTCCAAATATTGAGTTTTAGGAGGGGTTGGAGACTTAAAAATGATATGTATGATAATGAAAAGGAACAGAAGTGGACACCTGGGGATTAAAAGGAGTGGAAAAGAAGTGGTACAAATGTTCAATCTGCAGCTCCATACGGTGTCAATACCTCAAAAACAAATGGTTTCCACGTCACTGATCTACTGTTTCCTGGCTTCAGCTGAGCTCGGCCGCCATCTCTTATTACCGGTATCATAGCATTTAATTTGCATACTGCTATGACTGTGTTTCCAAACACAGACACATTGAAATGTTTGGGAGAATCATGCCAAAGCACACACATGCTCATTTACCAGAGATGAGACTGACTCACAATATCCTGCAGCAAGGGGAGTGAGTGGAAATGTTAGTGTGAGGGTGAGGAAATGAGGTTGTTTACACACACAGGTGCATATGAAAGACCAAAGACTAATACATACACACACACACACACACACACACACACACTCAATGATAGGCATGCTGGAGTAGGCTACTGATATGAGTTGTTTAGCATGTTTGCAGTGTTTATGAAGTAGCTTAACCATTCAAGTCCGAATGTGTCGACGCCATTGACTGTATATAGAATGGACAGCGTGCTTCCGCCTGTCACCGTTCTACGATTTTGAAGCAAAAAACCCTGTTCCTCTAGCCGCCATTATGCAGCCAGAGTCTGCGCAGTGGAGAACTTCCGGTGGAGCCAAGTAAAAAAGAGAAATAAAAATATTTATTTCTTCTTCTTCAGAAGGTTTAGTCTCCTTTTGGCTCTTTCCCGAAGTTTCTTATATCCCCGATAAAAACTACTCACGAACGGCAGCTGTCAACTATCGTAAAACGAAACTTATATCGTGGTTTTTAACGTCCAATAACTAATGAGAAACTAACTTCTCAGAAAAAAAAAACACCTAAACACCATGCAGCCAAATGACATCATCATACTACCTTAGTGTAAAGATGAGAGAAACGTTTCTACGAGGTATCGTAATTTTTTTAAGTTTTCCCAGCTCACATCTGGAATACATGGGGAGGCGGGGCTTATGACCTATACTGCAGCCAGACATCAGGGGGCGGGGCATCTGCTGGAGGCTTCAGTTTGAGCTGAACGTCGTTACATCCACTCATTATACAGTCTATGGTGTTGCCTGAAGACTCTCAAACTTGTTTACTTCAAACTCATGTAGGAGGCTGTGCTATTTTTCATTCGGTAAACAGTTCAGCCCAAATCTATTTGTGTAACTTGTGGAGCCGAAGAGCCGAGAAATAACTTAATGAACTCCATTTCTGCATGTTGTTGTCACCGCTCTCCCCGCTTTAGAAAAAGAAAACACTCTAATTTGCCTGATTTCCTGTTGTTATTCAGACGGAAGAACTTTTCTACTTTTTGACTCCTCACACAGCCTTGAAGGAAACTTAAAGCAAACAGACTTTAATATGATATTAATCACATTCTCTCCATCAATCTCTAAGGAGAGGGGTTGCCATGGAGTTTTGGAGGGAAAAGAGAGGCGTTAACGCCTACTACCTCCAAGAAATAACTTCTGAAGTGGAGTTCTAACCAAGCTCAGAGTTTGAGATGAACAAATGCAGCTACAAGAAAAGCACGCTCTTTTTTTTATCCACTTTCCTGCCAGTGTATTTGGTCCAATTTTCTTTTTGTTGATACATAATTACTGTACTTGTCGACTAATTTTGTGTCTTGTTTTGTTGCAGCGAAGCTCTCAGTGGGACCACAATCATTTCTATCTTTTTCCTATTTGTACACTGTGTGAAGTTAAGCAATTGAAGTGTAAATTCTCCTGAGGGGCCGGCAATATGCCTCCAAACAAAACAGACCTCAGGAAGAAATCCAAACAGGAAGACCTTGTTACAACTGTGTTCTTGCTCCAGTTCTTGTTGCTAGACGTCACATTTTCCTCATTTAACCAGGGGGGATGAATCATCAGAGATTGTCTTCTGTCTTTATGTTCAAATATCCATTAGTGTGGTGAATCAGAGGAGCACACATGCTCTGTTCATGCATTTAAAGCAGACATGATGTTTATGAACGTTTTATATCATCTTACATATATACATGCAGTATTAGCCGTAATTTAGAGTCGCTCAAATTCACTTTAGATGACTTTATTTTTGTGGAAAATGTATTGCACCACATGCATTAATTACACAACTAGATATACAAGTCTTTCATTTTTGTTAATTGTTTAAAAGGATCCCCATTATCTACCACTAAAGTGACTAGCTAATCTTCCTGGGGTCGACACAGAAAACTAAACACAACACAGGACATAACAATAACAAATCATGAATTAAATGTGTATTGAGACCATCACAATTGACCTTAAAACAGTCAGCTGAGTGAACATGGATATATAAGCCGTTTGGAAACCGACAGCAGCTATAAAAAGGATAAATATTTTCATAACACCTAAATATTTACTACTTCGTCAATTTTGGTGACATGAGAGGGAGATGTAGGGGCGGGCTAAAGCGAGGCAGGACTTCGAACCGATTCTGTCCTGTTTGTTGAGTCATCACTATCATTGACATAAATGGGGGGGGCTTGAGCGACTCTAACGGTCAAGAGAGACAGAGACAGAGACAAGAGACAGGAGAGGGGAGCGCAACTGCAGTTCGTTTCAAGTAAGTGATTCAGTTCAGTTTGTTCACCCAGATGATTTGTTCAATTTGAACAAATCGTCCATGAACGACACATCACTAGCAGAGTGCTCAAAAGCAAAATGAATGAGAGAGGCGCACATACAGAGGAGAAAGTGAAAGTGAAACAGAAGTATCAATCTCATCTCATCAGTACTGCTCAATACCAATACCAACGTTGATATCAGTATATCGATATTTTGGAACAATCCGCCCACCTCTACTCTGCAGCACTTCTGTTGCCAAGCTGTGCGTGCAGCCGCAACTGTTTACAAACTCTGAATGGGTCTATTTATCCACATTCTGGAGCCTCCAGTTTGATATTCCACACATTTTGACAGAAACTGGCTTCAGTTAAATCCAAGCTCACTGTTTTATACTCTCTTAGCCAGATCACAGATACATCATCATTAATCTCCCTGTCTTTGTGGAATCATTTTTATTCTCATGGCTACAAAGATACGAGTGAGACGTCTGACATTTTTCTGTTATTAGAGTAATCTGCATGTTGAGTGAAAAAGTGAATGTAGGTGTCTATAAAACAGCAAATCAGAGCAAACAACAACTTCCCAAATGACTCATGTTGTGCACATGGGCTTTGGTGCATGACATGAGCTATCTTTCTCATATGCACAGGATTTAAAATAATCACCTTTGTGGGACTTCAGAGAGCTCCATACAAGTGCATTATTAAACTACAAGGCTTTGAAATTGGATTAATCCTCAACTGAGTTCCACCTTGAGCCAACTCGACTCCCAAGACTACCAAAGTCCCTTAACTGTGCATCTTTTTCTACCCCCACTTTTTCATCAACACGGCTCATCTATCACTTTACGACCAGGCCCAGCTAAGTGCCACTGATATCAGGAGTTATTAGATTTCAAGTTCATCAAAAGGTCTTAAAAAGCCCTGAATAACATGATGAATCCTTAATGATCCCAGCGTGAGGTTAACATTAATGCATGACGGATGAATAATAGCTCTGTCTATGATTTCCCACTGCGCCATGGATGAGATTTATATCCTCTGGTGGAAGCTAATTGGCACAGTCTGCGAGTTCATAGAGGAGATGGGTGAGGTGTAAGGCGGGTGTGTACGTGCTTGTTTGCACACGCCTATTAGTGATTGAAATTTAAACCTTCCTAACAAATAGACACGTTTTGTTCATAATTTGTTGTGTAAGTGGATTTCTCACCCCAAACATCAGCGCATACACACACACACACACACACACAAACACATCAAAGTCACAGCGGAACAACATTTGTCTTGCACAAACTTAAACTAAATTTTCATTTTTCTCCACTTAAATTGCTTTTTCTCTCTCAAAGAAAAATCTATCAGCGCCTCGGAGAGTGAAAACATGAAAAAAAGTTTTGAAGAGGGAGCAGACGAGACTCAGATTTTCATCCACGACATCAGTGATCCTCTCTGAATTCCTCAGCGCCGCATAATCCTCCGCCAGTGGGGAAATGTGAGAAACTTCACAAAAAGTAATTTACACTCTAATGTCTGTTTTCCCCAAGAACAGCAATGGGATGCAATTTAAGGATAGCACACTCAATTTTTTTTCCTTATTTTCTGAGATGATACCAAGAGGCTTGTGTCAGGCTTTTTTTTTTTTTTTCCAAGAATGAATGGCACGATGAGAATAAATAAGCAGCATCAGGTCAAAATGTTGGCTTCCTTTTTCAACACAGGCACAGTGGACTAATTGAAGCTGTGATGTGTGGTCAGAAGTTGGGTACCCACTTTAAAGAGCGCAGGGAAATCAATTCTCAGAGATCAGAGGTGGTCAAAGACACAGACAAGTTTGAAGAGACTTTTTNTGGAAGCTAATTGGCACAGTCTGCGAGTTCATAGAGGAGATGGGTGAGGTGTAAGGCGGGTGTGTACGTGCTTGTTTGCACACGCCTATTAGTGATTGAAATTTAAACCTTCCTAACAAATAGACACGTTTTGTTCATAATTTTTTGTGTAAGTGGATTTCTCACCCCAAACATCAGCGCATACACACACACACACACACACACAAACACATCAAAGTCACAGCGGAACAACATTTGTCTTGCACAAACTTAAACTAAATTTTCATTTTTCTCCACTTAAATTGCTTTTTCTCTCTCAAAGAAAAATCTATCAGCGCCTCGGAGAGTGAAAACATGAAAAAAAGTTTTGAAGAGGGAGCAGACGAGACTCAGATTTTCATCCACGACATCAGTGATCCTCTCTGAATTCCTCAGCGCCGCATAATCCTCCGCCAGTGGGGAAATGTGAGAAACTTCACAAAAAGTAATTTACACTCTAATGTCTGTTTTCCCCAAGAACAGCAATGGGATGCAATTTAAGGATAGCACACTCAATTTTTTTTCCTTATTTTCTGAGATGATACCAAGAGGCTTGTGTCAGGCTTTTTTTTTTTTCTTCCAAGAATGAATGGCACGATGAGAATAAATAAGCAGCATCAGGTCAAAATGTTGGCTTCCTTTTTCAACACAGGCACAGTGGACTAATTGAAGCTGTGATGTGTGGTCAGAAGTTGGGTACCCACTTTAAAGAGCGCAGGGAAATCAATTCTCAGAGATCAGAGGTGGTCAAAGACACAGACAAGTTTGAAGAGACTTTTTTTATGAGTCATGTAAAGACAATGATCAGAAGTGTTTCTCCAGGAGCTTGTTTTCTTTCTGTTCCTAGGTGAAGAAGAAAGATGAAGACTAATTACAACATACACTGGTCAACTGATATCAGACACATTGACTCCACTCCACTTTTAAAGGTGTTTTTCCAGTAATGGACGGAATACATTGATTTTGGTACTGTACTTAAAGGGACTGTGAGGACTTTCTGAGCTATCTTAAAAAATCTCATATTTGAAGACACTGCTGGGCCAAAAGAAAGTTGCCACCAAAAAAAAGGTCACGCCCTCTAATATTTCTTTAGACCACCTTTAGCTTTGATTGCAGAATGCATTTACTTTGTCCAACATTGGTCTTTTGTTGAGTTTTGCACTGAGTTGTGAGCAGAGGACCCTTGAAGGCCTCTTCCACCAAACTGGTGCTGGTGCTAGTTCTAGGCCAGCACCTGACTTAGTCCCAGTTCTTTGTGTTTCCACCAACAAAGATCTAGCTCCAGGTGCTAAAACTGAGTGCTTAGCAAGCACCAATTCTTTGCTGGGCCAGAGAAAAGCACCAACAAAGGGCCAGAGGTGGGGTAACAGTGGCCAACTATCAGCTGTGGAAAACAGTAATTTTTAAAAAAAAGGAAAGCTGCCCAACAGGTTGTTGGCTGTTGTGTTGAGGTTTTCTCGTTAAGAACTTAAAATGTAAGTGAAATCTACCGTCCCATCATCTACTGTTACCTACAATCACCTACTGTTATTTAACATCACCTACTAACATCCCCTGTCACCTACCATCATCGACCATCACCCCGTCACCTAATGTTACCTACCGTCTATCGGACAGTTATTGGAAGTAGGTAGTAGAGGACAGTGTATGACAATGGATGGCGGTAGATGGAAGTAGGTTGTAGTAGAGGTTAGCGAATGACACTTGATGGTAGCAGATGGTATTACAGGACGATGGATGACAGTAGATGGTAGTAGAGGACGATGGATGACAGTAGATGGTAGTAGAGGACAATGGATGACAGTAGAACCATCATCTCTGGTTACATACTGTCATCTACCATCATCTCCTGCTACCTACTGTCATCTACCATCATCTCCTGTTACCTACTGTCATCTACCATCATCTCCTGTTACCTACTGTCATCTACCATCATCTCCTGTTAGCTACTGTCATCTACCACCATCTCCTGTTAGCTACTGTCATCTTCCATCATCTACCATCATTTCCTGTTACCTACTGTCATCTACCATCATCTACCATCATCTCCTGTTAGCTACTGTCATCTACCATCATCCCCTGTTACCTACTGTCATCTACCATCATCTCCTGTTACCTACTGTCATCTACCATCATCTCCTGTTAGCTACTGTCATCTACCATCATCTCCTGTTACCTACTGTCATCTACCATCATCTCCTGTTACCTACTGTCATCTACCATCATCTCCTGTTACCTACTGTCATCTACCATCATCTCCTGTTAACTTCTGTCATCTACCATCATCTCCTGTTACCTACTGTCATCTACCATCATCTACCTTCATCTTCCATCATCTCCTGTCACCTACTGTTTCTTTCTGTGTTCTCCCGTCACCTACCGCTACCTACTATTGTCTCCCATTATCTACTATTACCTACTGATTTCTTCCATAACCAACAGTTATTTTCCTTTAACCTTTTTTTTATCTTGTTACCCATCGTTGACTACAGTCATCTACTGTCATCCCCAGTCACTGATCTACTACCTACGTACTGTTATCTACTATTATCTCCCGTCACCTACCATTACTCACTGTTACCTACTGTTATCTACCGTTATCTCCTGTCATCTACCATTACCTACTGTCATCTGCTGTTACTTCTAGGCACATTTCTGTAATCTGCCGTTCAGTGCCCCATGAGTTAACTCTGCACATGTTCCCATCGATGGATAAAATACTGAGTGGTTCAGTTCAATTTGCATGTACATATGAGCATGTTCATTGAACATTCTCATTTCTACTTTTTCACACACAACACTGGCCTTTTCACGGCTCCTCAGAAAATTTTTATAAGGAACTCTCCATACCAGAGCAGAAACCATCACAATTTAACCCTTGTCAACATCCACAATATCCTCCTTCTTGCACCTTCCTCATTATTCCAACACATCAGCTTTGTGGCAGAATGTGCTCTTGATTTCAAACACATCATATCAAGACTGTGCCATTTTAAAGACACAGTCAAAGATTTTCACTTCACCTGTCAGGAGTCATAATGTCATGGTTGATTGGTGTGTATGAGCGATTTTCAGGAAGAGAGGAAACATAAAAAGAAGCAAGAATATGTCCGTCATGCCTCACATTAGGTTAGCCACACTTTTACTTGCCTGGCTTGGAGAGAATTCTTTACCTATCCTCTTGTCTATGCTGCTCTTTAATTGTCATGTTTTCCTTTAAGCCATTTACCTTTTTCTCTCTCTCTGTCTCTCACTGCATCTCATCTCTCTGCTCTCCTTTCCACCCCCCCCCCTCCTCCCCCTCCTGCTCTTCATTCCCCTCTTGGTCTGTGTGATTCTCTGTGCTCTGTTGCCCTTTATGACCTGTAATCCATGCTTATTAAACAAGGTGCCTGTGCCATTAAGAGTGGAAAATGAGCCTTAGTGCTCGCAGCACTCATTGCCTCGATGCCATTTCGCAGTTATGGGCGACGCTACATTAGCGCCCTAATTCGAGTGGCCTTGCATCGCTGCCTCTGAAAACATTTTCATAATTCTCCTCTCCCTCTACTGTCCCTGCGCTGACTCTGGATTGGTTGGGAAGGCTTTGCTGGATTGTAGGATCCTTGTACAAGTCAAAGACCTGGGGTGAAAAATAATAGTTAAATCAAGGTAAAGCTACTTCATGAGGATAAGTCTATCAAAGAAACGCTGTGTGTCTGTTCTTCTTAACCTCCCATCCCCAATGGGAAAAGGACCTTAATAAATCATGTGAAAGAGTGGTGGTGCTGGGAGTCTGATGGAGGGTGCACAGAGAGTTGAAGGTTCCCTCTGATGGCAAATTGATTTATCATGAAGTCATTTGTGCTTTGGAGGACAAATCATTGAGGACAATAGAACAACTCTGGTGTGTAGATAGGGTCATTATGAAAATCTTCCTCTGCTTCACCAGGATCATGATTCTCAATCTCTGAAGCAGTGAAGGAAACATTTTGAGGACACGCTATAAGCTGACTGCAGTGTCAACC
>RPOG01000585.1:69176-91425 GCA_008086565.1 Thalassoma bifasciatum | reverse complement strand
TGGCTTGGAGAGAATTCTTTACCTATCCTCTTGTCTATGCTGCTCTTTAATTGTCATGTTTTCCTTTAAGCCATTTACCTTTTTCTCTCTCCCTGTCTCTCACTGCATCTCATCTCTCTGCTCTCCTTTCCACCACCACCACCCCCTCCCCCTCCTGCTCTTCATTCCCCTCTTGGTCTGTGTGATTCTCTGTGCTCTGTTGCCCTTTATGACCTGTAATCCATGCTTATTAAACAAGGTGCCTGTGCCATTAAGAGTGGAAAATGAGCCTTAGTGCTCGCAGCACTCATTGCCTCGATGCCATTTCGCAGTTATGGGCGACGCTACATTAGCGCCCTAATTCGAGTGGCCTTGCATCGCTGCCTCTGAAAACATTTTCATAATTCTCCTCTCCCTCTACTGTCCCTGCGCTGACTCTGGATTGGTTGGGAAGGCTTTGCTGGATTGTAGGATCCTTGTACAAGTCAAAGACCTGGGGTGAAAAATAATAGTTAAATCAAGGTAAAGCTACTTCATGAGGATAAGTCTATCAAAGAAACACTGTGTGTCTGTTCTTCTTAACCTCCCATCCCCAATGGGAAAAGGACCTTAATAAATCATGTGAAAGAGTGGTGGTGCTGGGAGTCTGATGGAGGGTGCACAGAGAGTTGAAGGTTCCCTCTGATGGCAAATTGATTTATCATGAAGTCATTTGTGCTTTGGAGGACAAATCATTGAGGACAATAGAACAACTCTGGTGTGTAGATAGGGTCATTATGAAAATCTTCCTCTGCTTCACCAGGATCATGATTCTCAATCTCTGAAGCAGTGAAGGAAACATTTTGAGGACACGCTATAAGCTGACTGCAGTGTCAACCTGGACACACAACCTTTGAGTAATCAGCAGGGTTCCCACAGGGGTGGGAAGTTTGGTGCCTTTGCCCTCATAGTGCCCTTCATTAGAGACGATTCATTCAGGGAAAGGATTGAAGCTTCATGTTGATGTAAATCCACAAAGATCTCCATGAGTCAGAGGTCGGTGTCCATGTTGTGTAGATCTCCATAGTGAATTGCTGAGTTAATGTAAAAGGCCCATAAGAGTGTATTGTAAATTATTATGTATGTAATGACTGTGTTGATCTTCCTCATGCTCAATGTTCACTAAATATGAGGAGCAATCGTTTAAAACATCAAATACTGTGTGAGTGTGATGTCTACATTTTCTTTTACATTAAGTTAACCTCAGCTTAAAGGTTACATGTTGCATTCAGGTCCCGACAGATAAAAACAGAGCTGTTTGTTCATCCATTGCTGTATAATTTCCCTAATACAGGATCACAGGAAATATTACATCTTTTACAAAAGCTTCTCACATCCTTACACACACATAAAAAAGATTATGTGCAATCATAGGCATTAAAAAAATCACATTTGCTAATTTTAACCTAATTACTACGACAGAGTATTAGGGCCACATTAAGAATTATTTTGGGCCACATGAAGAATTTCGTTTTTTTTTTTTTTTTACTTCATAATTTACTCCAGGATTAAAGTAGAAATTAATTATTTTAGCAGAGATCAAAGTCAAAATTTATTATTTTACAATGCGGATAAAGTTGAAATTAATTATTTTACTCTGAGAAAAAAGTCCAAGTTGATTATTTTAGTATGAGATCAAAGTTGAAAATAATGACGTAATTAACTATGAAAATAAAGTCAAAATACAATCAAGGACAGTCTAAGAGAAGGAAGACATTTTTGTTCTCGTAGTAAAATGATTAATTTTGACATTATTGTCGTAGCAAAATAATTCCTTTAGACTTCAATCTCATAGTAAAATATGAAGCAAAAAAGAAAATTTTTAATGTGGCCCTAATACTCTGTCGTAAATTACATATATTTACAATCTTTATTAATTAAAATTAGTAAAATCAATGTGAGTCTTTCTCACATGAGATGAATTTGATTAAAACACACACAACTAAAGAAAGTGGGTTTTAAAAAAGTTTGGACAGTACACTCCGTTGATAGTCTCGCTTCAGTCATGTTGGGCTGTGAAACCTCATACTTGCTGATTCCTGACATGTTGCTGCTCATTTTGTTGGTTTCTTTTCCTTATCAATCCAAACACGATTTAATTAAATTGAAACGCTGGGCATGAGCATAGTGGAGGAGATGAGGGTTTCTTGAGGACCGAGATTTGATTGATAGGATTCATGGGTCACTAAGTTCAACACTGCCCAAATGGAGTAATGGAGATGTAGAGGGAAGGGTTGTGGCTCAGCCTTTCAACATCAAGGATTTGCTCAGCATTTCAACACTATCGCTTTTCCTTGCAGTAAAAGCTCAGTGTTGAAATGCTGAGCAAATCCTTGATGTTGAAAGGCTGAGCCCAAATGGAGTAATGGAGATATAGAGGGAAGGGTTGTGGCTCAGCCTTTCAACATCAAGGATTTGCTCAGCATTTTAACACTATCGCTTTTCCTTGCAGTAAAAGCTCAGTGTTGAAATGCTGAGCAAATCCTTGATGTTGAAAGGCTGAGCCCAAATGGAGTAATGGAGATGTAGAGGGAAGGGTTGTGGCTCAGCCTTTCAACATCAAGGATTTGCTCAGCATTTTAACACTGAGCTTTTACTGCAAGGAAAAGCGATAGTGTTGAAATGCGATCTCTAGCATTTGAAATTCAATTGGTGGAATTTTGCTTATCTGGAGGGTAGGTTGTGGAGAAAAAACTTGACATGCAAGAAAAACACTGACTATAATTTTGGAATCAAAATGCCAATTTAAGGTTTTAATCAGCATAAAAATCGAACTCAACAGAATTTCTTACGAATTGTTCCCCAGTGTTTTCTAAGAAAACAGAGATCCTATAGTTCAAAAACTTGACGTGATGGAGAAAAACTGAGATCAGTTTTGGATTCTGCACCCAAAAATTAGATAAAAACAGCAACAATTATGTTCCCCGGAGTTATGTATATGTCCAGTATTCTGTTATCTGAGTTTTTTCTGTTTTTTTTTTTTTTGTTTGGATTTAATAATAGCACTTTTTCACTGGTATCCTGCAGTTTGTGTCATTTCATAGTGGGATGGTTGTTAAAAACTGAGTGTGGACACTTTTTACCATCTGCCACTGGCATTAAGTGTGTCCACAACACAGTGAAGAGCCTCAGGTGGGAAGAGTCCACAGCAGAACAGGTTCATGTGTGGATCTGAAGCAGACACGTATAGATTTATCAATCACTCAGAGCGTGAATTAAAAGGCTGGTGACTCACAGCAGAGCAGCAGAGAACATCTCTTCACTTGGGTTGAATCATGGAGCTTAACTCTGTTACCAGTGTATTAGTCACCAGCAGGTAAAGTGGGTGAGTAATTAAAGCTAATAGACAGCTGAGGGTGAAAGGGATGAACAGACGCCTGTCACACAAACAGAGCTTTAAGGTTGAGGGGGGGAAATACTCAGGAAAAACTCTATTTCTGCTTCTCCTTTCTCCTCACTTAGAGAAACACACACACACTGAGACACTGGCCTGGAGTCACAGAGCAGGTGGTTGAAAGTGGGCAGAAGTCGAGAATGAGTCATGTGGTGCCAGAGGCTGTGTGTGTGTGTGCATGTGTTAGTACATTCTGTATGTGCAAGAAAGCGTGGGAGTGTTAGTTTGTGGAACCGTGTTTTAGATCCTCACCAGTACAATATGTGAATTAATGTCTTATTTCCACTTATGCTTTCATCCTCCGTGTTCAGAGGCTGGACTGTAATTTCTAACAAAAGAAAAAGCAAACCGAACTGACCCCTGTTATTAAAAGATCGAACGGATTCTGCACACTATGAGTTTGTATGCAAAGAAATGTATTGCAGCATGAAGTGTAACATCTTTATTCACACACACACCTCATCAAAATCTTACGACCACTTCAGATATTTCAACAATTCACATTTAACACTGCTGGATCTTAAAAAGTATGTATTGAGTGTTTCAAAATGCAGAAAGAAATGGGAGTGAGAAAAAAACTGAGGAACCTACTTGTTGCAAACATCAATTCAAGACTAGGGGGTGCATTTCGGTAACACTTTACTTGACGCCTATGTTTATTTCGCATTATAAATACATTTATAATTTCTTATAATAAAATGACATTATAGCACTGTATAAGTGCAATTATAAACACTCATAAATTACTATAATGTTTTATAACAATAATCATAACACACTATAAAGCATTTACTCATCACTTATAAGGTCAGGTATTATAATATGTTATAACTGTTAGCAACTCACTGACAGATATTTATCATATTCTTGTAAACATGTATAACTATTATTATAAATACTAATAAGTTACCATAACTCTTTAAAACAATGAGCATAAAACATTATATAGCAGTTTATAATGTCTTATAAGATGATTGTTGGTCCTTTGATAACCAATTTCCGTAGCAAGGAACTAAGAGTATTATAATTATCATAGTTGCCATATAAGTTTTTTGAAGGAGTCACAATACTAATAAAAAATAAGTTGTGCTATGTTATCTGTTGTTCTTATATAGATAAAAAGATGTGTGTTTTTTTCTGTTTTGTTTGTTTTTGAAGGACTTTTGTTTATCAGTGTAGCCACTCATTGTGAATGTGGTCATTAAAAGGTTTTTTGAAGGAGTGTGTGAATGTGTGAATTCATGAGTGTTTATAATGCTAGTTATACATGTTTATGAGAATATGATAAATATCTGTATAATGAATTATCTATGTGGGCATTGTCAGTGAGTTGTTAACATTTATAACATATTATAATACCTGACCTTATAAGTGATGAGTAAATGCTTTATAGTGTGTTATGATTATTGTTATGAAGTATTATACTAACTTATGAATGTTTATATCTGTAGTTATACAGTGTTATAATGTGATTGTAAAACATTATAAATGTATTTATAATACGGTATAAACATAGGCGTCAAGTTAAGTGTTACCTGCATGTCTTTTCAGCAAATGCAGGATGTTGAAATGCTGAGCATCGCATTTCAATATTCAGCAATTTCTCACAGCAAAGGCATAATGTTAAAATGCTAAGCCACCGCCTGAACCTGAACATCTCTATTGGTCCATTGGGGCAGCGCTGAACTTAGTGACATCATCAGTCCTATTTGTTAATGCTTGAGATCTACAAGTGATCAAAACCTCTAACAACACAACACCATCAATGCTGAGGTTGGACGCAGTAAGACAGACATTTAGAGACAGACATTTCTTCAAAGATCCAGAGGGTTATGGAACAAAGAAGTCATGTGGTAGACTCAAAAACATTTCACCATTCCTGAGCTCAAGGATCTGATTGGCTGTTCATCAAGACAAGACGATCTCGACCCAAATTTAGGTCGTTACTGGAGTCGACTGCAGCTCGATAACCATGAGACATCTTCAAAAGCCTTGTATTCTTCCGCTAATTTGTTTGTTTGGACTTTGACAGAGAGCATCATGGGACATTGACAGGTGGAAGACAGTCTGAGCCTCTGAGGAGAAAAAATTGAACCTTGATGGTCCTGATGGCGTCCAACGTTACTGTCATGACAAGGAGATCCCACTGAGAAGTTTTCAAGGCGGACAGGTGGAGGGGGAAGGGCATCATTATCTGCTTTTTCCTTCAGAGGAACGATGAAGCTTCAAGTTGTTCAGGGGCATCAAACTGGCTATGTTGCGGGGGGGGGGGGGGGGTGTCCTTCATGACTGAGGGCTCTGCTCTGTGTGCTCAAAACTTGGTTTTCTAAAACAACAATGGTGTAGTTCACACTGGTCGCCCAACAAAAAACTTCCTCTTCTCTCTTTTGGTTCCCCTGATCTAAATCACATTAAGAACATTATGGGATGGATGGAGATGGAAGTTTATAAAAATGGATGTCAGTTCGAGACACAGACTGTATAATGAGTGGACGTAACGACATTCGGCTCAAACTGAAGCCTCCAGCAGATGCCCCGCCCCCTGGTGTCTGGCTGCAGTATAGGTCTTAAGCCCCGCCCCCTGGTGTCTGGCTGCAGTATAGGTCATAAGCCCCGCCTCCCCATGTATTCCAGATATGAGCCGGGAAAACTTTAAAATATTACGATACCTCGTAGAAACGTTTCTCTCATCTTTACGCTAAGGTAGTATGATGATGTCATCTGGCTGCATGGTGTTCAGGTGTTTTTTTTTCTGAGAAGTTAGTTTCTCATTAGTTATTGGACGTTAAAAACTGTGTTATAAGTTTCGTTTTACGATAGTTGACAGCTGCCGTTAGTGAGTAGTTTTTATCGGGGATATAAGAAACTTCGGGAAAGAGCCAAAAGGAGACTAAACCTTCTGAAGAAGAAGAAATAAATATTTTTATTTCTCTTTTTTACTTGACTCCACCGGAAATTCTCTACTGCGCAGACTCTGGCTGCACAATGGCGGCTAGAGAAACGAGATTTTTTGGCTTCAAAATCGTAGAACGGTGACAGGCGGAAGCACGCTGTCCATTCTAAATACAGTCAATGGTTCGAGACAGTGGATGTCGAACATGGAGCATCTTCACCACTTGGAGCAAGGAGACAGTTAACACATCAAACATGAACAAACTCTTTTTTTTGTTTATTTTCAACCTTTCATTTCTATTTTAGGGTTTTTGTGTGTTTAACTGTGGTCTTAAACTTTTGATCAGCTGATATAGAGGCTGAAACCTTTGTAAGATCCAACAGTGTAAAATGTAAATTTGTGCAAATTTTCAACTGGTCCTAAGATTTTGATCAGGTGTGTATAAAAATATAATTATGATGAGTTATTTATTAGACACTTGATTGTACATGGCTAGTGCAAACCACTCATTTAAATGAAAACATAACTTGCTCCTAAACCTACACTGCAAATACTGGAATACAATATAACACACAGTGATTTGCATTAGCGAGGCCACAGTCGTAGATTGACCCAAAGTTCAAAATGAGAAATGTTGATGTGCTATGGGTCGAACTTTCAGTGTTTAGCAAAGCAAAAGCAGTGTTTTTTCATCCCTTTATTCTATTTGAGTGTAGCCTCACATCTCCACTCTTCACCTCTCTACATAAAGGACTCTCTCCTCCAGTCAGACTCTGAATGACCCTCACTGCTCTACATGGTGAAGCATCTCTCTTCAGTGCTGTCAAATATGCATTAAGCCTCCACAGGGCACAGAGCACAGAGCGCCCGGGCTGCTAATTGTTCTCTGGGTAGAACTCAGCCTGCTGTCTGGCTCTGCACAGAAAAAAAAAAAAAAAAAAAAACAAGCTCTGCAGCTCTGCTCCTGCACACCAACAAGGTCTTTATTTATGTCTGTGCATTCTGAGGTTTTAATATTTTTCCTATGTGCAAATGCTGCTACAAAATTCTGGCTATCTACAAATACTTTTCAAGAACTCTGAGCTCATTGATGTAATTATTTAAAAGCTACAACACGGACTCGTACAGCTAAGCACTGTTAGTGACGGAAAATAGTGAAACGGTCGATACCGAATTATCGTTACCTGTGATACCAGATCTTTCTGCTCAAAAACAAACTCTCAAATTAAAATGTCAATACTGGATACTGGATCCTCCAGTCTTTTTAGGTAACAACAGGAACACAGGAAAGTAACTAAACTATTGAGTGCATGTTTAAATGATGAGGAGTTGGTGGGAACTACTTTTTCTTCCACCTGTTTAAATACATAATGTGTAAGTGCAAAATGGATGCATTAGCCCTTGATTAATGCTTAAGTGTGGAATGTGTCCGTGTGGATCACTTTAAGTGCAGAATGAAAGTGTTAGTACAGAAAGCATTAGCTCAAAATGAATACTCAAGCGCAGAATGTGTGCGCTGGCGTGGAATGCATATGTGCAGAATAGATGCAATAGCATGGAATGATTACATAAACACAGACTGAATGCACAACAACAGCATGCAAAACAGCAGAAAGAATTTGTAAGTGCAGAATGAAGGTGTAAGTGCAAAATAAATGTGTAAGTGCAAGATGAATGTGTAGCTGAAGAATAAATGTGTAAGTGCAGAATGAATGTGTAAGTGCAGGAAGAATGTGTCAGTGCAGAATGAATGCATCAGTACAGAATAAATGTGTAAGTGCAAAATGAATGCATAAGAGCAAAGAGAGTGTGTAAGTGCAGAATGACTGCATAAGTGCAGAATGATTGCATAGGTGCAGAATGAATGCATAGGAGCAAAGAGAGTGTGTAAGTGCTGAATGAATGTGAAAGTGTAGAATAAATGCATGAGTGCATAAGTGCAGAATTAATGTGTAAGTGCAGAATGAATGCATAAGTGCAGAATGAATGCATAGGAGCAAAATAAATGTGTAAGTGCAGAATGATTGCATAGGTGCAGAATGAATGTGTAAGTGCAGAATGAATGTGAAAGTGTAGAATGAATGTGTAAGTGTAGAAAGAATACGTAAGTGCAGAATGAATGTGTAAGTGGTGAATAAATGCATAAGTGCAGAATGAATGTGTAAGTGCAGGATGAATGTATAAGTGCAGAATGAATGTGTAAGTGGTGAATAAATGCATAAGTGCAGAATGAATGTGTAAGTGCAGGATGAATGTATAAGTGCAGAATGATTGCATAGGTGCAGAATGAATGTGTCAGTGCAGAATGAAAGTCTAAGTGCTGTAAGAATGTGTGAGTGCAGCATGATTGCATAGGTGCAGAATGAAAGTGTAAGTTCAGGGAGAATGTATAAGTGCAGAATGAATGTGTAAGTGCAAAATGAATGCACAAGAGCAAAAAGAGTGTGTAAGTTCAGAATGATTACATAGGTGCAGAATGATTGCATAGGTGCAGAATGAATGTGTAAGTGCAGAGTGAATGTGTCAGTGCAGAATGAATGCATAAGAGCAAAAAGAGTGTGTTAGTGCAGAATGATTACATAGGTGCAGAATGATTGCATAGGTGCAGAGTGAATGTGTAAGTGCAAAATGAATGTATAAGAGCAAAAAGAGTGTGTAAGTGCAGAATGATTGCATAGGTGCAGAATGAATGTGTAAGTGTGGGATGCATTACACCTGTATGAATGCGTAACTCCAGAATGAATGCATAAGCGTTTTAGTGTGGGATGGTTTAGTGTAGTGGCACGCTGCTGAGTTTGTCAGTCATGAAGTATGTTTCTGTAGATATGTAGATATGTACTTTTAAGCTCCACAGAACACTTCTGGTGTTTGTGGAAAACAGTTAGGAATAGTATCAGTGCAGTATTATGTAGTATCAGTATAGTATCACAGTAGTATCAGTATTGCCAGTGTTAGCCTGCATTTTACTCAGTATCAGATCAGGAAGGAATTGAACATCACAAACGGAAAGGTTTTAAAAGCAAGAAAAAAGTGTTTGAAGTGTCTCAGTGGGAAAGAAAAAGAACAGCACTGTGTCCCTCAATCATTATGAATTAAAACGTGTAGAACTGTTTTAACAAATGGAGTCAAACACGAGAGTCATTGCAAAGCAGGAACTGTTCATCTTGTGTCCTCACTTCCACCTGCCTTTTGTATCACATGTAATATCCTGATATTGAATACCATTTGGCACATTGTACATTTTCTCATATTTCTAAGAAATCCAATTGTATTTTTTCGACTTCAAATCTTTGCTGTTCACTCCAAGCTTTCATCGCTCCCGTGCATGCGTGTGCTATGACACATACAAACAGACCCCTGGTATGCTGTTGATGTGTTTTCTCTCTTGACTGCCTCAGTCAATTCTTTATTATCCTCAGCAATTAGACTACCTCACAGTGATCAATGATTCCAATAAGCCCCTGTGAGCACACGGGGAAGGTCGCCCTCTTTTATCTTTCTGCCTCTCTGTATTCATGAGGATAAAACCCACATCTGATCTACATGGGCTCAACTTCAAAACCCACCATCATGAGGCTTGATGTTTTAGAAGAGTGCAATCTGTCATGAAATGTTTGCTTTACGATGTTACATAAAAGTTAAAGCCATGAATTGTTTGTGGTTAGTTGTCCCAGGAGCTGCAGAGTTTGCTGTCAGCTGTCACTCTGCATCAGTCTCTCCTCGTCTGTTGTGCAGCTTCATGTCCTCCATGTCGTCCTGCTGCTGCACAGTTGTTCACATTTAAACACATGTAAATATGACAACATGTTGGTAAATGACCTAACTGTGTTCTCATTTGCATGACCGTTTGTGGCACCTGCCAAAACGTCAGTCACATTGATGTGTTAAGGTGAAAGTCAAGAGTTTTTTTTTTTTTTTCTATTATGTAAATATGTCTGCTCATGTCTTTTCTATGTATTGAGAAAGGAGAGGGATTTGACCACAATGATGTGCTGCACAGTTTTTTTCACGTTAGATAAACTTGTTGACCTTTCAGATGTTAAGAAAAGCCTTTAACCCCTTACATCCCACTCAATTCTGGCCGTATACTATGCTACATTTCAGAGCTTTTTATTTGTAACTTAAATCCTCAACAGGATAAATGCAGTATTTTTTTTTCTCTTAATTTTTTATAACCAATTTTTAACTTCAAGATGCTTCATGCCAGACATAAAACATCCACCACATCCCTTCTACACCTTGTCATTTACATCTGGGTGAAATTTGAGCTTTCTAGGTAAAACCTTGTAGGAGTTAGAGAGTTTTTAGTCTCAGGTGACCAAACACCAGCAGATGCCAGCAGACTCTAATGACTTCGCGTGAGCAAAACCAGCTGTATCAGTGTTCAGTGTCATCTTCATAGTCAACTTTGTCCTTTCTGTAAATCAGTGAAATGACACTTGCGTTTCGGCATTTTCTTTCTGTTCGAGTGTTCTCTCGCAGTGTGCCTACCTGCCTGTCAGCCTGCGAGTGAGTGAGTGAGAGTGAAGCGCCTCTGTACTGATTTGTGAATGAATGAATACATGTTCCTGGGTTCGGCTCAAACTCCACCTCTCAGAGCGTGTTTCTAAAGGAACCACTCAACGTGAATGATAAATACACTGTTCTGTGACGCGCTCAAGCTAGGCAAGCTAAAAAAACCCGGACATTTGAAGGATTTTATAAACCCCGACCAGACAGGCCAGACAGCCTCTTATAAGAGGACATGTCCGGGCAAAAGAGGACGTATGGTCACCCTATTATAGCTCCCAGTCATGGATTGTTCCTCTACTGTTGCGCACATAAATATGAATGATTACGCACGACAAAAAAGAGGTCTTTGCGATGACCAAGCTAGCTACAGCAGGATTTATGTAAACTGTAGAGCTATTGGTTACTGTACGTGTGATTGTCATGGAGGATAGCCAATAAACAAGCCTGATAGGAGGGGGGGGGGTGTCATGCAGCATTTGCTAACGCTACCGGCCGATCAAGCAGAAAGCACTTCCTGTATAAATCAGGCTCTCCTGGTATCAAATCTCCATGTATCCAGATGGGAACACTTCTCTAAGGAAATAAAATCTGCCAAGCTTTGTCAGATTCCCATTGAGGAGGAAATGCTATAAGACTGTGAAGCTGCTGTTATTGATGAGAACGGACACCACAGACAGACAAACAACGGACTTTACAGGAGAAATTTCACCACTTGGAATAATTTGATGAAACAACACTTTTGATATGTTTGAACTCTGGATTCCTCTGGTGGAAAGGAGAGTGAATATTCAGGGTGTGGGCTACAAATGTGACGTTATGACCCTCAAACAGGTAGGACGCCCCATTTGTTGTGATCACCATCTGAGTGATTCTTTCACTCATTACGTTTTGTCGGTCAAGAAACTGTAAAACAAACTTAGTGACTGAAATATAGAGAATGTACTGTCTTCTCCTACTCTCTTAGTAACGTGCTACATCAAAGCTGAGGTATCATCCTCTTTTTATGCTTTAAACTGTCCCTCTAGCAGCCCTGAGGTGGCTTTACATGATTTACAGTGAAAAACGAATCCCTCATGTTCCCCACACTAATATTATAGGAAACTCTTACTTCAGTCTCTGTCTGAAAAATCTATGGTTTAGCTGTTGTCTCTTTTATGACAATAATAATATATGTATTTATGTAAGAGATCTTTTAAGGCACCCTTCTACTTTCAGGTGATGGTGAATAATTTTTCTTGGCACAATGTTTTCATAAGTGTTACTATTTTACTGTTATTTTTTCAATAACTCCCTTTGGAAACTTAAATAAGTTACAGTGAGTAAGAAGAACACTCCCTCCAGCCACCGTGTGCACTGTGCAAAGAACGATGCGGCATGTTAAAGTGCCATACGTATTTACAAATACACTTCTGGTTATGCTTACTCCCACTCTCTTCTGCTTCCAGAGGTCGTGTCCCAGGGCACCCATACAAAACAGAGTTAAAACACTTCAACAATAGTTTTAAGGATGTAAAAGTCCATAAGAAATTGACTTAAAGGGGCTGTGAGCTGTTTCAAGGTGACGACTAAAAAGTCTCACTCACTCTGCTAATTCTTAGTTTCCTAATCAGGGCTGGACGGGTCAGATTAGACTTGATTGATTCATGGCACGCCGAGGTATCTATGACAACGCCACGGCAGCTGACAAAGCTTAGCAGTGCAGAAATAGATGTGTGTTTTTCTCTCCTAAAAACTATTTCTGCATTTTATTAAATATTTACAATGGAAGCAGGAACTGGACTGTGGGATAGAAGAGAAACAGGGGAGCAAAAGAAAGCTAAAAGAGAAAGGGCTAAAAGACAAAACACAAACTTAGGGCTAAAACACAGATTATTGACTAAAACATGCACTTAAGGATAAAACACAGACTAAAAGATAGAACATGGACTAAAGGCTAAAACATCGACTAAAAGCTGAAACATGGGCTCAAGACTAAAACACAGACTACAGGCTAAAACATGCACTTAAGGCTAAACATGGACTAAAGGCTCAAGCATGGACTAAAGGCTAAAACATGGACTAAAGGCTCAAACGTGGACTAAAGGCTTAAACATTGACTAAAGGCTAAAACATGAACGTAAGACTGAAATGCAGACTAAAGGCTAAAACACGGGCTAAAGGCTAAAACACACACCTAAGACTTAAACATGGACTTAAGTCTGAAACATGGTCTTAAGGCTTAAACATGGACTTAAGTCTGAAATATGGTCTTAAGGCTTAAACATGGGCTAAAGGATTAAACATCGACTAAAGGCTGAAACATAGACTTATAGCTAAAACAAAATAAAGGCTAAAGCATGGACTCAAGGCCAAAACTTGGAGTCAAGGCTATGACATTGGGTAAAAGACCTAAACATGGACTAAAGGCTCAAACAGGGACTAAAGGCTCAAACATGAACTAAAGGCTTAAACATGGACTTAAGGCTTAAACATGGAAAGCAAATGATCCCCCTTTGAGGATGTTTCCAACAAATAATCATTTTTTTCTTTTATTTATTAGGGTATTTCAAAAGTCCCTTCATAATTTTCACGTCTTAATTTTTCATAGTGGAATTTATAATTTAAACAGAGTTAGCTTTTGAAACCTTGATATTACCATGACATTCTGGTTAATCAGAATTATTATACTTTAGTGCACTCCAGTGGCATGCACTTACATTTTGAAGGGCAGGTGTAAAAAAAAAAAAAAAAAGGACATACTGGTCGCATTTTGGGTCCCAAAAGTGAACTTAAGCAAGTGTTATGTCTCCAAGAAGAGTGCACATCGGCACATGTTTTGGTTCCAAGAAGAGTGCACTTTGGCACATGCTTTGGTTCCAAGAAGAGTGCATATTTGCACATGCTTTGGTTCCAAGAAGAGTGCACATTTGCACATGTTTTGGTTTCAAGAAGAGTGCACTTTGGCACATGTTTTGGTTTCAAGAAGAGTGCACTTTGGCACATGTTTTGGCTCTCAAGAGGGCACTTTGGCACATGTTTTCACTCACATGAGGGCACTTTAGCACATCTTGGTTCCCAGAAGGTTTATCATGTTTTCACCAGCCAAAGGGGCAGATCTGCAAGGAGGGCACTTCTACATTCGTTTTGGAACTCTAGGACAACTTTCGCTCCAAGGAGGACACTTTTAAGAATATTTTGCATCCATGAAGGCACTTTTGCGCATCTTATTAAATAGTTTAACACCTTCACCCCACCCCCCCTTATGCACACCCCTGGTGCATTGATAATGAAAGATTGGTACAAAGGTGCAACTTCTACTGCCACAAATTCAGTAACTCCCCACAAACATGTCACACCTTTTGACAAGCCTCCTCTGGAATAAACATTTGTTCTCCCTCTTGTCTCCTTAAGGTGCATTCAAGGGAATAGATGGGTTACTGTGACGGTGAATGGGGAATGATTTTTCATTCACAGAGGGACAGAGGATGTAAAGGAGCATCAGTTAGCTTAATGAAGCAAAGAAGAGAGTCTCCTGTCACTGCTTCACAATGTTTACAATCCAAGTGGGCAAAGCATCCTGAATTTTAAGTTTTGCACAAAAAGACAAAAAGATACAGACACCAAAAATATGTTTTGTATTTTTTCCATTCCATTTTATTTCATTGTTTTGTTAGCATGAATTCATTTCCATATGTATAGCAGTGGTGGGACTCCAGGGGCTGACTACAAACAAGCTCTAATCCATAAGTGAGTGGGCTGAGTAAGAGTGTGTATGAGTGTGTATGAGTGTGTGGTTGAATAACTCTGAGCCGACCTTTCAACCTCATGTTGATTTGAGAGTCATGAAATATATTTAGTGAAAGATGTTCGTGTCCAGCGGCTGTTGCGGGGTCTTTATGCAAAGTTCATTGTGCTCAGATGAAAGACTGACCCTCACTTTTGATGTTTCATTCACTGGACTGAGTGTGTTTACAGCTTTTCTGACAAGAACTGAACACTCTCTCTCATGTTTTCCAAAAAAAAAAAACAACCTATAAGCAGCATTTGTTTTTTCATTTGCTCAGTGTTTGATTTTTGTTCTCAATAATGTTTTGTAATAAATACATTTCAAAGAGAGTATTGTG
The DNA here is from genome assembly GCA_008086565.1 of Thalassoma bifasciatum. Lineage (NCBI taxonomy): Eukaryota > Metazoa > Chordata > Actinopteri > Labriformes > Labridae > Thalassoma > Thalassoma bifasciatum. Next base: position 76,505 of record RPOG01000585.1, on the reverse strand, counting down.
CTTTTTTCTGTCTTAATAGACCAATTTACAACCTTCTTCATCAAGAAGAATTCACTCGTAAAGTTCTTTAAAATTAGAAAGATTAGAAAGATGAAATTAGAAATTAAAAAGACCAACCAAAATTCCAGCCACAACTGCCAGGAAAGTTGTTAGGGATGCAAAGAAAAAACATATGATTAACTAACTTCAGAGACACAAGAGCCACTTTTCACTCCAATACTAACAGGACTGCACATCCTGGCTCTTAAAACATTGTGAAGATTGTGTAAATAAAGCATTCTCTGCTTCTCCTGTGCCGCCTCTACCTAGGGCTTCTGGCTCACCAGTATGGTAGCCCTAGATGGCCAAACACAAAAACTCAAAGACAGAAACGTTACATTTGGAGAGGAGTCACCAAGGCCTATGATGAAAGTTACACCATTCCTACTGTGAAACACAGAGGTGGATCACTGATGTTTTGGGGATGTGTGAGCTACAAAGGCTCAGGAAACTTGGTCCAAACTGATGGAAGGATAAATGCAGCATGTTATCCTAAAATACTGGAGGAAAATTTACACTCATCAGCCCAGAAGCTGCTCATGAGACGTACTTGGACGTTCCAACGTGACAATGATCCAAAACACAAGGCCAAGTTGACCTGCCATTGGCTGCACTAGACTAAAATGACGGTTCTGGAGTGGCCATCTCAGTCTCCTGACCTCGATATCATTGAGCCACTCTGGGAAGATCTCAAACATGCAGTTCATGCAAGACAGCCCAAGAATTTACAGGAACTGGAAGATTTTTGCCAAGAAGAATGCGCAGTTTTACCATCTTAGTAGACCCTCATCCACAACGACCTCAAAAGACTTCAAGGTGTTTATTGATGTTAAAGGGGGCAATACGCGGTATTAAGAAATGGGGTATGTAAACGTTTGATCAGTGTTATTCTGGGAGTGTCTGTTGTCATTATGATTTAAAAAGAGTAAACTTATTTTTTTTTGTTTAAAAATGTCTTCACCCAAACACTAACCATGAGTGACAGAATTTTTTTGTTATCATTCATATTCTCTGGAAAAAAGGTGAAAAATCATAAATATTGCAGGGGTATGTACATTTTTGAGCACAATTGCATGTTGACACCAGGTCTTTAGGTCAAATATGGACATCTAACATTGTTACTCAATATATGGGTTAACACAATACCCCTCTTTAAAGTTGTGGATGGCAAAAACATGAACCGGACATAGTGTAAATATTTGGCTTCATATAGGACATTTCTTCCTCATGGTTTTTTACTCTAGTTTCTGTATTTTCCACTGAGTATCAGAGACCAACCTTTTCTCACTGAATGTATTTTTACAGCTGTAGTTCAACGTGTCCATGTTCTTCTTGCTGTACCAAAGTGCCAAACAAGCAAACTTTCTGCAGCAGGTGGAGCTCCATGCTGGGCTGTTCTAAAAAGGGATAAACACTGCTGATCCACCTCTGTGAATTAATAATCCCTCCTCCTGTTTTGCTTTATTCCTTTGCTGGAGGGCAGTGGAAGTGAGGCTGCAGTGTTTCTCCTCTCCCTGTCTCCTCCCGCCTGCTCTTTGAAGCCTCCATTGTTCTCCCACTTCAAGACGCCTTTCAAGCTCTGCCTCCTTGATTACACAGGATAAATAGTTGGCAGGGCTTTTCTTTCCTCCAGCCCTGGAGGCAGGTAGACAAACTTTGTTCATTACCATAATAAGGTAAATCAGAGCGTTAAGTGTTGCGTTGCTTCAACAGCAGCCCGTGCAGGAAAGTGCTGACGGAGACGTAACAGTCTGGTTGATCTTCAGGGGGAGAGAGCGTGTTTGTAATTGCCTCAGCTATAACACAGTTCACTCTTTGAAATATAGACTCCACTTGACTCCTGTAAATAGAGTCGATACGTGCGCTGTGCTACTTTGAAGAGAAAGAGGATGCTAAGTGGGGTGTGTACACTTTGTCTGAGCAGCACTAAAGCAGACAGATGAGCCAAATTATGTGGCAGAGGGAGGCACTAAATTTAGGACCTGTGGTTTCAAACTGGCTTTTATTTTTCAGAATCTGAATTGAAACAAATTAGGATGATGGGAAAAAGAAACAAAAAAAAAACTCCCAGCCCCACTGCAGCTAAGCAGCGATAACCACATAAAGCTGATAATGAATATTCAAGTCCCTTTGTGATGTAAAACTTTTCAGAAATGACAAAACAAACCAGGTTCTTATTCATGTTTACCTTGAGTCATCATATCCTGAAGCCCCAAAAAGAGAAAGGCCTCTGTGAGAAAAAAAACCCTGAATATCCTCAGAGATAGCAAAGCATTCATTTAAAACACTCCTTTTTTTTGTTGGAAGTAAAACATTTTCATAATGTTCAAATAAATAACATACAGCAGAATATAGGAGCCCATTCCTGCTAATTATATAAATATATATTTGAAAAGAAAAAAGGCTGTGTTGAGGATTTTTTGTACATAAGTCAAAATTTNGATCCTCACAGTTGCTTTTAAATGAGACCATACAAAAACAACTAACACTGTTTTGTTGTTTTTTCTGCTCGTATCACTGTTAACGCTGCTGCAAAACTTATGTACCCCAGGAGATGAAAGGGCCCTTTAATGAAGAGTAAAGGCTTTAAACTCACTCTATTACATTAAAAACTGCATATCAAAGAGTACATTATCATAATTGCATTTCCCCTACATAATAACAAGTGAACTTGCTGATCCACTTATGACGACAGAGAAGTTTCAGCTGCAGCAGGTTCATGCAGCTCAGTTATCATTCACAGCCAACCAGACGTATCAGGAGAGTTCCTCCAGAGAAAATGACAGATTTTACCCCATACCATGCACTGTTAACCCACCCTGCTCCACTCTCTCTCAGAGAACATTTTACAGACCGGTGAGGGCTCGGACTCTTAACTTCCTGCTGATGCTAGAAAAGTGATCCAGGTCTGACCGCCGGCAGCTCGGTCACTGAGCCGAGGCCGATGAGTCACATCTCTTTTTGAGCCTCTCAGGAGCGGTTCAATAACCTGCACGTCCTCAACATTTGAGGCCTGAATCAACCCCCCCCCCACCCCACCCCCTGGCGTCCTGTTTGGCTGCGTTAAGGACAGGCTGTACAGTTGTGTTCAAAAGTTTACATACTCTGGCAGAATGTATGATTTCTTGGCCATTTTTCAGGGAATATGAATGATAAATACTTTTCTGTCACACATGGTTAATGGTTGGGTGAAGACGTATGTTTGATATGGCTGTAAATGTTAATGACAAGTAGGTTTGAGGTCATAAATTTGTACAACTAGAAGTCTCACAGACGGATAGAAATTTTAGGAGATAACTGCATGATGTTCCAACAGTGGTGGGTAAAGATGGGGGGCGTGGGGTGGTCTCCCCCCTTGTGGCCTAATTGTTGAAAAATGCACCAAAGGGCCCTACTTGGTGCCAAACTTGCAGTAAAGTGCCTTCTTAGGAGCCAACACACACCTTTTAGTGCCCCCCTGATTGGCGAGTCATACTCGTCTGCCTCTTTCTTTAGCCAAAACATAATGACCTTCTCTCCTGGGAACCAAAACACAAGCTAAAGTGACCTCCAATTAGGTGCCCAAAATGTGCTAAAATGGCCTCTTGGGTGCCAAAATATGCAAAACATGCTCTATCAGGGGCCATAAGACATTACATTGTTCTCTCTAGCACCAGAACACATGCTAAAGTGCCCTCTTATGGGGTCAAATGCTTTTTCAAGTGTCCTGCTTGGTGCTAAAGTGGCACTTAAGTGCCCTCTTGGGAGCCAAAACATATGTGTTAGTGCCATTTTGGTTGGTTAACCATACTATTCTGCCCTTTTGGCTGGATAAAACATGATGAACTACCCTCCTTGGGAGCCAAAATATGTTGAAGCGCTCTTTCTAGCACTACAAACATGAGTAAATACCCCTCTTGGGAGCCAAACACCTACTAAAGCACCCTCCTGTTAAAGCGCCCTTTCTAGCAAAATGCATGCTTAAGTGCTCTTATTGGGAGCCAAAACATATATTTTGGTGCCCTCTTGGGAGCCGCATGCTTGTTAAAATGCCCCTATGGTGGCTAAAATTGCACCAAAGCACCCTCTAAAAAGCCAAAGCACAGGTGTAAATGCCCTCTGGTTGGCAAGCCACACTAATCTGGCCCTTTGGATGGTTGAAATAGGTCAAACTGCCCTCCTGGGGGCCAAAAAACAAGCTGCAGTGCCATCCAAGGAGTCAAAACATGTTCTTTTGTGGCCTCTTGGGAGCCAAAATCTGTGAAAGAACCCTTTGGCACTTAAACAAGTGCCTTCTTGAGAACCAAAACACTTGCTGATGTGTTGTCCTTGGTGCCAAACTTGCACTCAAGTGCCCACTTGGGAGCCAAAACACATGTGAAGGGCTGTCCTGATTGGAAAACCACAGCAGCCTGCTCCTTTGGCAGGTCTAGCAAAAACATGATAACCGTCCTGCTGGGAGCCAAAACACATGCTTGAGTGCTTCTATTGGGAGCCAAAACATTTATGTTGGTGCCCTCTTGGGAGCCATATGCTTGCTAAAGCGCCTTCATGGTTGCTAAAATTGCACTAAAGTACCCTCTTATTGGGAAAAACGTGTGTAAATGCCATTCCAGTTGGCAAGCCCGCTAATGTGCCTCTTTGGATGGTTGAGATAAGCCAAACTGCACTCCTGGGAGCCAAAAAACATGCTGAAGTGTCAAAACATGTACTCAAGTAGCCTCTTGGAAGCCACTTGGAAGCTAAAATATGTAAAACCGCCCTCTCTGGCACCAAAACCTGTTCTAAAGTGTTCCTTTTGGGGGCTAAAACATTTGCTTAAGTGTCGTCCTTGGAGCCAAAATTGCACTAAAGCACTCTCTTAGGAGCCAAAATATGTTAAAATGTCTTTCTAGTTGGCAGGCAACACTAATCTGCCTCTTTGGCTGATTAAAGTTTGACAACCTGCCCTCCTGTGAGCCACAAAATGTGCTGAAGTGCTGTCTTGGGAGTCAAAACATGTTCTGAAGTGGCCTCTTGGAAGCCAAAATATGTCAAAATGCCATATCTGGCACTAAACCTTGTGCCAAATTGTCCCTCTCAGGAACCAAAACACTTGCCAAAGTGTTGTCCTTGGTGCCAAACTTGCACTCAAGTGCCTTCTTGGGAGCCAAAACACATTTGAAGTGCTGTCCTGGTTGGGAAACCATAGCAACGTGCTCCTATGTTTGGATAATACATGATAACTGTCCTGCTGGGAGCCAAAACACATGCTCAAGTATCCTTCTCTTGGGAGCCAAAATGTGTGCTGCTTGTGCCTTTTTTTCCTCCTCTTTATTTCTATACATCAACTCTGTGGATATATAACAGTTTTCTGATTCATGCTGAATTTAGTGTTGGATCACAGGAACTTCAAACTGGCTAAATTACACAGTAGTTTGACCCCAGTTCTGATGTGAGCTTATTAAGGTTCTGCCTGCTCTGAAAATGATCCACATGATACTCTGGATTATAAAGGCAGGCATTTGTTTTGCACTCTTGAGTGATAGTCTTAAACACTCTATGGATTAGCATTGAAAAGGAGTTTATATAATTACCACTAAACAGACCCACACTCTCCTGGACTCCACTTGGGTGCAGAGAGAGAGAGAGAGAGAGAGAGAAACTAATCAGATTTATCGCAGGGTAGCTTTATAATTATTTACTCCATTAGCCATTAGTGGTCGACACAAAGTGCACTGGCTCGCAAAATTAGAATCCTTATCTGAATGTTCCAGAACCTTCACTGTATTCTCACAGAATGTGTAAATGCAGCCCGATGAGCCCGAAACCAGGGCGCTGCTGGTTTTACAAGGACATTTAGAGGACACACCACTTTATGGAACTGATATTTTTTACAGTGTAGAATTCAAGAGAAACTGAAGCGACTTCTAAAGAGGCCATCAAAACAACACATTCATAATTTATAGAAACAGAAAAAATCATTCAAGTACCATCTCATGCACCACAAAACTGTCTCATTTGATTTTTTTTTTTTTTTTTTTTTAATAAATAGCACACAGACAGGACAAAGGGGCAGCAGCAGCACATGATCCCAGAAGAGGAAGGTCAGTGGTAAGAAAAATGAGCCGAGCTGAGCTTAAAAAAACAAAACAAAAAAAAAACGCCACATAATAACTGACCTCTTATTGACATGGAGGTCTTTTTCTGACCCTCAGCGGGAACTCTGTGGGTTCCTGACCTTTCCACTTCACTGGGGGGATAATTGAGTTGGAGACTGTTGCATCTCTGCAGCCTCCAGTTACATCAGTGTGTGAGGAACAGTGGATCCAACACAACACCTTGGATTATTTCTGAGCGGAAAATATTGAATTCACTCATATCACACATTCAGTGTTGTTTTCCTACCATGTCAGTTATAGTGTTGTGTGAATCATGTGTCTCTTTGTTGTATTTTATTATCAGATGAAAGATCTCACTCTTCTATCTTTGACAGTCAAAAGGTTTTACTTGTTGTTGTGGATTCTTTTTTGCAACAAGTGCACTCACTATTTACAGTTTTTTTTTTTTCACAGTCTTTTATAATGTTTTGGCCATTTTTCACAGAATATGAATGATAATAACAGAAACTTTCAAAATGACCCTGATGAAAAATTACATCCCCTGGTGATTTCGTCCTGATAACATGTACACAAGTTGAAACAAATAAGTTTGAATGTCAACTAAAGGTAACCATCCTCACCTGTGATCTATTTGCTTATAATCAGTGTGTGTGTATAAAAGGTCAGTGAGTTTCTGAGCTCCTGACACACTCTTGTATCTTTTATCCAGTGCTGCACTGATATTTCTAAATTCTGAGTCATAGGGAAAAGCAAAGGAATTGCAGGAAAAGGTAATCCAACTGTAAAGGGTATAAAAAGATATCCCTTACAAAAGATAATACGACAATGATCCAAAACACATGGCCAAATTGACCTGTCGTTGACTACAGTTGAATAAAGTGAACGTTTTGTAGTGGCCATCTCAGTCTCCTGACCTCAATATCATTGAGTCACTCTGGGGAGACTAAATTATTTACTGTTATTTTTCCCATCCTTACTTAAAATGCTAGGAAAATACTTATCACATGATTTTCATGTAACAGGCATTTAAACGAGAGCTAGATCTTAGAAAATGCATTCAAGATCCTACAAAATCTTGATATTTAGACTTTCAGTTTTCTGGTCAATTTTTAAGACACACCTCATGAACACACTTCTACAAACATATTTTTGGAATTTACATATGAAATGGGTGTGTGTGTGTGTGTGTGGGGGGGGGGGGGGGGGGGGG
>RPOG01000585.1:0-69031 GCA_008086565.1 Thalassoma bifasciatum | reverse complement strand
GGGGTGTAAACACTATTGAATCTCACCCTTCCATAAGTCAGTCCCTTTACTGTAAGTTAAAAATAGTCTTGATACTCTGAGATATGTTTTTTCAATCCTTCCCTTGGGGTATGCGTTAGAATTTTTATTTTTTTTAAATTCACTTTGCAGCAGTAGTTTGGTCCATTTGCAGTGCGATTTGCTAATGTGTTGTGTTGTGGTCTTTGCAGCGCGTACTTAACCGTCTGATGCATGAATTATCAAAGTCAGTGTCAGGATTTTTCCCTTGAGTGTTTTTATTTGTCTTAAGGCATGAAAAAGGTTTTCCATTTTTTTTCAAATACTTGCAACTGAGCATTCAACATAAATCAATGTGAACTTAATGTAAATATGACTGATTTTTTTTTTTTTTTTTTTTCAGGAAAAATCTTTTTTAATGCTTTGTGAAACACTTCAACTCTCTTTCACCCATTGTAACACTGAATAATTTATATTTTTTAAGCTTTTTCACCCTCAAATGTTTGTCTTTAACATTTTTAAATATATATATTCATGTTTTGGGGAAAAAAAATGAAAATATTTTTTCAGGCCCGAAGAAGAATAAAAATATTCTGACACAGACTAATATGAATTTCCACCACATGAACCATTGAATTTAGGAGTGAATAACTTTTAAATAGGTGTCCATGGTAGTGATCACTATACACCACAGGGTTAAATGCTTTCATAATTTACTGATGTTTTGTCTTTTTCCGTGTGTTTTCTCAAGTTGCAGTACTGTGAGCTCTCAGGGCCACCGTAGAAATTTGTATTCTCTGGGAATTTTACAATTCAAGTTGGAAAAGATGAAGGAGAGTGAGTTATATCTATATCTCAGGAAAAAAACCCTCTTCAGTCCCCTGTTGGCGTAGACAGTAGAGGTCACACACTCTTCTAAGGGACAGCTGAGACGTACGTGCCTTCAGCTCTAAACCCAGCTGCGTCCCCTCTCCTCTCTCTCTCTCTCTCTCTCTCTCTCTCTCAGCCCTGAGAAACTTCAAGCACTTCATTGGTTCTTAGTCTCTACTTCAGTTTGTGCAGAATAGTGCAATCTGCTGCAACTTTTGAATCATGTTCCAGTTTACAGACAGACTGCACTGAGTCTGCTTTTACAGCCAGAATAACTGAGCAGATGGGATTTTAAAAATTCACTTCAAAGCTTGAAATGGATGATGGTTGTTATAATGAGGGGAGTTTGGTTACACAGGGATTTGCATGACACTATAACAGCTACTTGTGCTCACTAAGAGCCCTTTGTTCAAGGTGTTGACACATTTTTAAAGTTTAGACCTAAAAGCTCAACATTTGTCCCTTATGGGCTGTACACCATTCACCAACTTACAGTCAAATTTAGCAGAAATACACCCTGAAACATCCCAAACTTCCCTTTGCATGTAGTTTGTTCATCTCTCTACTTATCTTATTAACCCTTTACATCACACCCAATTCATGCCTATATACCATGCTATGTTTTTAAAGCCTATAACTGTGGAACCATAAGATCAGAATTCTTCAGTGACACCTCATTTGAAAACTTAAAGTCTCTAGTTTCAGAAAATGTCATGTTTTTGTTCCTGTTAATCTTTTATAACTGATTTTTGAGCATCATTAACTTCAAGATGCTTCATGTCAGACATAAGACATCCACCACATCACTTCAACACCATGTCATCTACATCTGGGTGAAATTCGAGCTTTCTAGATAAAACCTTGTAGGAGTTAGAGAGATTTTAGTCTCAGGTGACCGAACACCAGAAGATGCATTCTCATTTTCCAGTCTAATCTGACAACTTTGCGCAAACAAAACCAGCTGTATCAGTGCTCAGTGTCTTTCTTTGTAGTCAACCTTGTACTCTTTGTGAAAAAGGTTCCCTAAAAATCGTGAAATTATAGCTCTCGGTCACGGATTGTACCACTCTTGTTGCGCACATGAATAAAAATGTTCAAGCATGGCAAAAAAAAAAAAAAAAAAAGTAAAGCTATTGGTTAATGTATGTGAGATTGACATGCCCGATAGCCGATAAACGAGCCTGTTAGAGGGCCTTATGCAACTGCAGCTAACGCCCCAGGCCAGTCAAGCAGAGAGCACTTCTTGTATAAATCAGGCTCTCCTGGCACCAAATCACTGTGTCTTTCATGTGAAGAATCTAAGTGACCAAACACTAGCAGATGCGTTCTCATTTTCCATAGTCTAATCTGACAACTTTGCACAAACAAAACCAGCTGTATCAGTGCTCAGTGTCCTCTTAGTAGTCAACTTTATTCCCTCTGTGAAAAGGTTTGCTAAAAATCATGAAATTTTAACTTCCAGTAATGGATTGTACCACTCCTGTTACACACATGAATAAAAATGTTTAAGCTTGGCAAAAAAAAACAAAAAAACAATAAGGCTATTGGTTAATGTATGTGAGATTGACACTCCCGATAGCTGATAAACAAGCCTGTTTAAGGGCTTTATGCAACTGCAGCTAACGCCCCAGGCCAGTCAAGCAGAGAGCACTTCTTGCATAAATAAGGCTCCCCTGGCTAGAGATGGGATTTATGGCTCTTTGAGAGGAGCCGGATCTTGGTGAGCCGTTCATTTCAAAGAGCCGTTCAAAAAACTGGCTCCTTTAGATCATTTTTAGATTTATTAAGTTTTAAGAAGCCAGCCTGGCCTTAACTCATTTTATCCTGGAAATAATCACTGGGAGGAACTGATTTAGATATCCCACCCATATGAGTTTGAGTTATTCTGAAATATTGACTTTTACCTTATTGACGTGTGGATTAGATTTTAAAATCTGATCTAGATTCATTGTAAATATTCCACAGGGTGGCGCCATATCACTCTGCTTTGACAGTGACGTCACTATTTTGAATTACCCCTTGTACAAATTCTGTGTATCTTATACAGGTGTAAACCATGACTTGAACACATATAAACATTAAAAAACAAAGCAGGCTACAATTAATTTCTGTGCAAAACAGATTTTAGTGAAACGATTAAAATGCATCTTGTTGCTCTGTAAAAATGTTAAACCCTGAGGAGGACACCTGAACTGTCTTTGGGTTAATAGCAGCCCGTACCTGAGTATCACAGCAAACTCTATACAACTGTTATTTTTGATAGAAAATGTTGGGAAAAAAAACTTGCAACACTGTACTTCAATTACAAAAACTGTTTCAAGTATTAGAAAAAAAGATACAACTAAAATAAATAAGGAGAAGGATGGGGGGTGTGGGGGTGGGTGGGGGGGTGAACGGATCCCAGCTGCGACTCGGTTCCCATCGTTCATATTAACGAGCTGTTCAAAAGAACCGGTTCGTTCGTGAACGTCACAACACTACTCCTGGCATCAAATCACTGTCTTTCATGTGAAGAATCTAAGCTTCCTAGCTCAGGATGCATTCCAATGTTTGACGAAGGTGTTCCTGTTTATACTTTGATCATCATCAGAGGAATGGCAAACGGAGCATAAAAGGTTAACGAACACTTCCCACAGAATCCAAACTGTCTTATATGTTTCCTGACTGCTGAGCTGAAATGTCAAAGAGAGTCAATAAAGAACTGTCATGAAAGAAAGGATTTCATGCTCCACATGGTGTAAATGCTTTCACACACAACAGTACAGTAGAGAAAAGTACATATTTGCTGAGAAGTTGTCTGCAGCCTCTTGTTGTATTGCTGCCATAAAATACAAAAAGTCACCACTGCCTTGTTTCGTCGACACGTTTATGATGAACAATCGCTGATTGCTCAGCACTAACCCAGCAGAGAAAACACATAAAGCTTCCTGAGACAGCCTGGCAAGGAAATCCAACATGTGTTTTACTAGTTGGGTGCTTTTAATGCAAAGCAGGGATTAGAAAATGATCTTCTTCTTCTGTTTCACTGACTTCTTACAGGATGCTACTTTGATATTTGACTTTGGGGAAATAACCACAGCTAATGTTTTTTATCACTTTTTTAAGTGGCTTCATCAAACTAAAATCTGGTTCATACTCCAGTTACCATTGCCACCATGGACTTATGGGTAGACTTTTGTAATACAGGAGCTCTTAATGTAATGTGGAGTACACTGAATTTTAATTATGTTGAAAAGATGCAGATTCCAAGTCCTGTGATGGGAAAACAAGTATCCTGCAAAATTTCTGAAGTAGTGTACACTGTAAAAATGAAAACTTAAATGTGTTGGCCTGACGATGATGTTTCAATTCAGTGAATTAAAAAATGTTCTGTTGTGTTGTAAACTACTTCAAAGTAGTTATTTGAACTACCTCTATTACATTTGTTGAGTAGAGTTGGTCTCATTTCATAAGTTAAGTTGGCTGAAACTAAATTGTTTGAGTTTGCTTCAGCAAATAATGGGGTTTCCAACCAAGTCTCCAGGGGTCATCAAAGAACGGGGTTTCCAACCAAGTCTCCAGGGGTCACCAAATAACGGGGTTTCCAACCAAGTCTCCAGGGGTCATCAAAGAACGGGGTTTCCAACCAAGTCTCCAGGGGTCACCAAATAACGGGGTTTCCAACCAAGTCTCCAGGGGTCATCAAATAACGGGGTTTCCAACCAAGTCTCTAGGGGTCATCAAAGAATGGGGTTTCCAACCAAGTCTCCAGGGGTCATCAAAGATTGGGGTTTCCAACCAAGTCTCCAGGGGTCATCAAATAACGGGGTTTCCAACCAAGTCTCCAGGGGTCATCAAAGAACGGGGTTTCCAACCAAGTCTACAGGGGTCTTCATGTAGATTTTCAATTTCCCACGTGTGCGATCATCTCTCTTATGGAAGCCAATTTGTGACAAAATTCAAATAAAAATGCAATAAAGAATTTACATTCATATTTCAAGATTAAAATGTCATATATCCTATTATCATTTTCATCTTCAAGTCTGAAAATTATGTGATATAATTCAAATTAAAATGAAAAAGGTGTTTACATTTTGTTAAGTCTGATTTCTACTTTTATTAAGCATATATTTTATTGTGAATATATTTTATAATTATCATTATATTTTCCTTTCATGTATAAAAATGTTTTTATGTAAGACTGTAAGAGAATTTTAATTAACATATAAGTTTGTTTTAATTTCTTTTTATGTTATTGTTGTATCTTTTCATTGTTATTTATTCGTCAACCCTTGTTTCATTCATTTATTTATTTATTTATTCATTTCATATTTACTTGTTTTATTCTGTTACCTTTTTTGTCCTCTCTGTTCAGTCAAAGACACAGCCTGGTGACTTGGAGTTGGGGATAATGTATGTTGTATTGAAAAATCTTCAACAAAAAATATTAAGAAAGGAAAGGAAAAAAAACTCTGTTTCACAGTTGCTGAACTGATAATGACTTAATTACTTAATAACTGGTCAACTGGTGGCAAAATGTAGCTCAGTGGAAAAGTCTAGTTGACCAATCCAGAGGTCAGAGGTTCAAATCCCACCAGTGCTTTCAACTTCGGGTAACTCAAAACTTTTCGTTACATTACATAAAAATAAAAAGTTATCTTAACGAAAATGAACTAGTTGGTTTAAACTCAAGATTTTTAGTTGGCCTCAAAACTGAAACAATCCAGTGCGGACAGTTCCCTTGAAATTTTGAGTTAGCAGAACTTCTTTTGTTTTTACAGTGTATCTTCATCCCCTTCCACCAGCGTCTCCTATCTCTTGTTATTTCAGTTAATCACTCATAGATCAACATAAAAAATTCTCAGCTGCAATTCCACAAAGTGAGCCCAGAGTCGCTGTTGACACACAAGCATAAAAAACAACTGGAAACAGCTGATCTGACTAAAACTGAAGTCACACTGCCTAAGTGTTGTGTTTGAGTCAGAGTGATGTGGAAACTTGGATATACAGGTATGAAAGGGTCACTGTGTATATAGGGCTTAGCAATAAAGAGCAATGATTATAAATGGGAATTTTTTTCCTAATTTTTGTGTTGATTTAGTCTAATGTGATACACTTTAATCCGAAATTACAGCCCACAAAAACTTACTATAAAGGTGGCGCCCATGAGTCCTACGTTTGAATTAAAGTGACTGTGAGTAGAATTTGTTTTAAATGGGTTGCAGCGAATAGCTTGAGGAATTGCACAAACTGTCCTGATGATATGACTAGCACTACTCACAGCTCAGTGCTCTAAGACATGTCAGTAGCGTGTAATATTGGTGAATCCTGGTTGTGTCCTACCAGTGCTCATCTACTTCAAAATAAGCAAATGTTTGCACAAAAAACAACAAAGTTTATCAGTTTGAGCATTAAATATCTTGTCTTTATGGTATATTCAATCAAATAAAGGTTGAAGAGGATTTGAAAATCATTGCATTCAGTTTTTATTTACATTTCACACAACATCCTAACCTCATTGGAATTGGGGTTGTATATTAAAAATGAGATGTTACAGTGGTGTGAATGCCGTTCATATGAAAGGGTTGTGTACAGCATAAAGGAGAATAACTGTAGGCGTATTACATTTACCTGTCAAGGTGATGTCTCCCACTTACCTGCCTAGAAAGCACAAAAGTCCCATGTAGGCACAAAGTCATGCTTTCAGAGCCTGTGAGTGATCCTCTGCAGCCCTAGGTGAGCTGCACAGTGGATTTTCCACATTAAAAATATTCAGTTGAGTTTCATATCCCAGCATCTCGAGGCTTCGGTTCTCATGCGTTTTACTCGTCTCTTTTGAAACATCAATGACTCGCACCATGAAGTTGTTCCCACGCAAATAGAAGCTGCAGTTTATAAGAGCAGTAAAGTACCGTACTTATTTTAAAAAAGACTTTCCTTTAACATCCTGCTGGTTTGGTTGTTAGCAGCCCCCCTGAGGCCAAATACAGAGAGGCACATAGAGGTCAGCTCATCTAAAAAAGAGTGTGTTGACCCAAGACGTGGTGCCCACAGAGGAGCAGAGCTAAATGAATGCCCTGTCAGATAAGGATTAAACTGGAACACAGTAAACTCCTTTGAGCAATGCTACATTCACTGTCTGTTCCCCAGCGACTGCTCCGTACGCACAATCACCTCACATACTGCTGACACACACACATATACATACTGTCCAGTCTGCTATCTCTGCTGCACACATTAGCAAACATGACAGCTACCTCCTTTTTTGTTCTCGCGCTCATATCTCTCTACCTTATATCAGCCAGGGCAGGCGTGACACTTTGAGCTTTAACGGTTTGACGTATTAAAAAAAAAAGGACTGAAAAGATACACACGCCAATAACACCAATCTGTGCTATGGCATACTTTTAAACTCAATGAACTGCTTTTTTATTTCTTTGCATGCAAATTACAATAAAGCCATGTCTACAGCTGTGTGTGATTAGCTGTAGAAATTAGCATACATAATTCTGTACACAAATATTGTTGGTCTGACCAAGCAAATAGGTCCAAGCCTCCTATTGGATAATTACTGCATGTTGTGTCCATTTCAAATGAGCTCAGGCCCAGTGGAGGAGGTGGTGTTTCTCTCTGTTGTTGATGTCTGGCTTTGTCTTTGCATGGTAGAGTTTGAGCTGTCACTTGTAGATGTAGTGATGAACTGTGTTAACTGACAATGGTTTTCTGAAGTGTTCCTGAGCCCACGTGCTGATATCCTTTACACAATGATGTTGGTTTTTAATGCAGTGCCGCCCGAGGGGTCAAAGGTCATGGGCCTCTACTGTTGGTTCTGGGCCTTGCTGCTGACGTGCAGAGATTTCTCCAGATTCTCTCAATCCTTTGATGATATTATGGACTGTAGATGATGAAATCCATCAATTCCTGCAGTTGTATGTTGAGAAACATTGCTCTTAAACCGTTGGACTATTTGCTCACGCAGTTGTTGACAAGACGCTCACCTGGTTCCAATGAATCTGTTCACTTGTGGAATGATCCAAACAGGTGTTTTGGCAGCTTTTCTAAACTTTCCCAGTCTTTTGTTGCCCCTGTCCCAGACTTTTAGGAGCTCCCAAAAAAATGTTGAACAATAAACATCTTGTCTTTGTAGTGTATTCAATTGCATATAGATTAAACAGGATTTCCAAACAAGTGTATTCTGTTGTTTTCTAAGTATACCCCTCTTTAAAGTCTGCAGAAGTTCATGTTAACCCCCAAAATTCAAGCAATTAGTCTTTTCTGTACCCCTTTGGAAATGACAGGCAATATTTTTTTTTTTCTGTCAGTAGACTTATTTGCCTATTGGCAATGGAGAGTAAACAGAATGGGTCATAAGGACAGTACGGCTCATTGAAACAAAGACTAAATGTCTCTTTGACTGGTGCTGGAAGCAGCTCAAGTATGAGAGCATTAACATCTGTTCTAGTGATGTGTCGTTCGTGAACGATTCGTTCAAAATGAACGAATCATCTAGGTGAACAAACTGAACCGAATCACTGATTTTTTTACAGAACTTCAGTGTGTTAAGTGAACGACTTACTGACTGACTGAGAGAGAGACACACAGCTCAGTGACTGAACTGGAGCTCCTTGATTCATACTGAACTTGAGTACAATCTTGAGCAAAACTGAGCATTTGGCATTGTTTCAGCTCTTTGAATTTTGACTGGTGGACGGAGCTGCGAAGAAGTACTGAATGATTCGGTGAACAAATCTTGTTTTTTTTCTTTTTAAAGATATTTTTTGGGCTTTTCTGCCTTTAATTGGATAAAGGAGGACAGTGGATAGAGTAGGAAAGGGGGGGAGAGAGGGGAATGATATGCGGGAAACAGGCCATAGGCGGGAATCGAACCCAGGCTCGAGGGCAAATCTCATGGTGCGCGACCATCTGCGCCCCGGAACGAATCTTTTGAACGAATCCCTTTACTGAACTGATTCTAATGATTCAGTTCACTGAAAAGAACTGCTTTGCCCATCACTTTTCTGTACTTAGACTAATAAAAATGGCAGCTAGATTATTGCTTAGACACTTCTTCACAGTCTTGTTAGTTGTACTAACAGAGGCTGATGGCTTTGATAACCTTGAGACTTTAACCTCCAAAGCTCTCTGTCCTCCTGTGGTTCCATCTCTTGGGAGACCTCTTGACTCCCATCAAACCCTCAGTGATGGTTCCAGAGACTGTGGGGACCCTCTGATACACTTCTGCTGCAGAAAACAGCCATTTTAGTGGAAGTGATCTAACCCCAAAGTCCTGCAGATATTTGCAGCGGATACACAAAGTCACTTCCTCAAACTTTCTCTACATGATCAAATAGAATAAGCAAACTGTGGGCTTCATGTAGAGCACAGAGATTTTATTCACATCAAAGCTGGAAAGAAATATGCAGACACGGTGGAGTTTTTAAATGTTGACTTTTTCCGCTGACTGTAGCGGTTGCCCGTGATAGCCCACAAAGATGTTGTTTACGCCCAAACAGCAGAAGCCTTTAAAAACCATTTTGAAGTGGCTCTGCATCGTCTCTTCAAAAAACCCTGGTGCTTTCTCCTTTTTATCTGCTGATAACTTTTGTTAGATACCTTCTCTTTACTTATTCTCCTTCTGCATCATGCCGCTCTCTCGGAGGCTCACTTTTCATTCAGAATTTATTAGCTCTCTTTGAAGGTGCTCGCCTTCTGTTTTATAGGATATCTGCAGAGATTTGTATTATTTAGAGAAGCAAAATGCAACAATTTCAAGGCTTTCTCTTGTTGGGTTTGCTTCGCCTGCACACAAAAGACTCTGGCATCAATGTTCAGTGTTCAGACAGTTACACCAAGATGACGCTATTTCACCCACAAACAGTACATCCAGATCTTTCTCTCTGCCAGCAGGGCACTTATTGTTTTTAAAGATTTACATGAGGACACTTGTGTAGGTGTTCCTGTTACTGGACTAAAGGCCATAAGCTTATTCTGAGGCAACACATTTAATTGGATACAAAATGTATCTGAAACTAAAGCGTACAGTGTACATCAGGTGTACTCTCACTTTTCAACCCACTTTGTTACACTACAAGCAAAATTAAGAGGCTCACAATGTCATGGTGGGAGGAGATGACGGTCCCTTGAAGATCTTCAGAGTTAATGAATTGGACTGATTGGTGTCACTTCATTCAGTGCTGCTCCAATATAGCAATTGAAATGCTCTGGTTAGGTTTGTGATTCAGCATTTCAACAGGAAGAAACTGCTGCAAGAAAGTGTTTCTATTGAAATGGGGCTCAGCATTTCAGCATCCTGCATTTGCTGGAAGGAAATGCTAAATTTCTTAATTGCAAAGTGCAACACAACACTTCTTTTATCAGATTAATTGTGAAAAACAGCAAAGCTAAAGCTAAATTAATACAGTATAAATAGTCAGTCACTGTAACTCAAAGATGATGGGTAATCAGTCTTGGTTTTTCCGTATTGTCATTCTTTAGTGAGGGGGGAGGGGTTACAGACACTTAAGTTATGATGGTTGGCTTCAAGGGACTGTGAGGAGAATCAGTTTGAGGTGGATTGCAGAAACTCCTTGAGCCGGAGGACATGAAACTGTTGTGTATTTCTTTTGAAAAGTGACTGGAGCTCATATTTTCTTTTTAACGCTACTTTTCTTTGGTCAAGATACAACACAACTATTTGCAGCTGATGTATTTATCAATAGTTACACAGCGCTGTTGTTTAAAACATGACAACAGGCAAATTTTTAAGTTTGTACCATAGTTAGATAACTGGCAACATGTAGCCACTCACAGCCTGGTGCTCTGAGACATGTCTGGAACATGTAACGTTAGTGAATCCTGGTCCTACCAGTGCTCATCTACCAACTCCAACCTCACAGAGCTGAGCATAGTAACCTGGCTCTTCATTTTATTGATAGACTCCCAAGTTTGCTATTTACACCTTTGAAGGAGCAGTTCTATTACTGACTCAATTATTTATTTATTTATTNATTAAAGGTGGAGTCTGTGGGATTTTCCTAAAAAAATAAAATGTCAACTTTTACAGGAATGACCCCGCTCAACCGTCATCTCTGGGCCTCTGAACGTGTGTCAGTGTCTGTGTCTGCCTCACCCCCTTGTAGACCCCCTTTCTGGGCGGAGGGTAGGAGTGGTTGCGGGTGGTGACCAGCCAATCACAGCGCAACAAGTATACAAGTGACTTTGTGTGTTGATGATAGAGAGTGGGAGAAGTTACCCCGAACTGCAACATTAGCGGCTGTAACACAGAAAAAGAATGATACTTTATTTGCAGCATATCTCATTGACCTGCAGGAAGTCAGGTGTACAGCTCTTGAGTTTCTCTCATGTGATGCTGCAGGTGCTCACAGGACTGTTTGTGACAGTCTATGGTGTGTTTATGAAGCTACAACTGTCAGCCATGCTATTAACCTGGATCAGTGGCAGTGAGCATGCTCTGCCGCTGGCACCGAGCCACGGAGGAGGAGCCAAGTTTGGATGTTGTGTGTAAACAAATAAACAAAACTTTTCGAAAAGTTCTGCATACCCTCCCTTTAAGCTTTTTTCTGTTTTGTCGTCTATCTGGTGAGAGTGACTGTAGAGTCACTAGTTTTAAAGTTTAAATGTTGCTTTTATTAGGATAATTTTTATTAGCTTGTCCAATTTTTTTTTTTAATTTTGCAAAGATTGGACAGAAACGTGCTTCCGATGTTGCACACACCTCAAATAGACTACTAATAAAGCAAACTCATTTTGACATGGCACACTACATTAATCATCTGATTACTTGTGGCATGTGAAGAAGTCGTGCTTCCCAAATCAACCATAGGCTCAAAGAAAAGATAGAAAATCACACACACCATATGCCAAGTGCACTTACCCACATGGGAAATCAAGTTTGCTCGAATCGTTTTTATCAATCAAAAATTTAAATATCTGTATTATGTTTGGTGAAGTCAGCACAGAGCCAAAGACAAAGACAGTGACTGCGCCATTGTGTGACGGTGTATTTATATAAAAAATAAGAATCCCTCAGGTCTACGTTCAATCAAATATCTGGCATTCAATACTTTCATTTCATCTCTCCCTGAAGCCCACACATCCACATAATACCTCCGTCTCACACAACACACTCTCATTATTTATACAGTACCTGTCTGGGAAAGAAGATTGGAGATTTAAGTAAATAAGCCACAGTGTGTGAGTGTGTGTGTGTGTGTGTGTGTGTGTGACTGGAGGCGAGCAGCACATGAGCATTTACTTTAAATTGCCTCTGTGGAGGACAGCTGCCAGGAAGTGAAAGTGAATCAGTAATGGTTTTTTCTAACAGGAGACCAAACTGGGATATTTGTCATTTACACAGAGGAGGACAGATGCTCCTCATGGTTCCTCCGTCACTCACTTCCACTACGACAGATGTCAACCAATGAGAGTTTAATTCTCCTTTGGTGTCTGGGAGTTCATCGCGGACCTGGAAGGATTTGATCCAGAGTTTGGTTAACCTTTAACATTTACCCGAGTGGGGGAAAAAAATCTATTCAGAACCTTTTCATTATTTACACACATCAGGGAGGGAATTTGAAACTGCACTTTGAAGAGCAAAATGAAATCTGAAATGTGAAGCTTCACTGTTAAATTTTGCATGACTTTCACATTAACCTTCATAGTTATTTACTACTAAATATTCTCACAGTAACTTATTGTGACTCTACAGCCGTAATGTTACAGGAATTCTTCATGAAATAATTGTATACTGTAGTTTTACAACTGCAAGATAAATGATATTCCAGCAGTTTCTTGTTTTCTACTGTGGTTTTACAGCTGTTATGTTACCATGAGTGAGGAGGGCACACAGTGGATATGAGAGCCTACTGTACATGGGTGAACCACACGGGTGACACTAGCTGTCTATGCCTAGGCTGTCTTGCCTTCACTGTGGAGCAGACTATGTTGCATACAGTCAGTCCGCACTGTGAAGCATGGACAGCAGGTCAATGCCTTGTGACTCCAGTGTGATTCATGCAGAGGGCTCTCATGTCCACTGTGTCCCCTCCTCACTCATGGTTACAAAGCATATCAGTATTTTTACTCTACAATGACTGCTCTTTTTTTTTTTCAGGCGAGAACGTTATCGCTGTAACATTTTTTTTTTTTTTTTTTTTAACAGTAAAAGTCAAAAGAACGTCAGTTTCTACAGCGCTAGGTTTTTTGGCACCTTCCATTAATAAAGTTCCCAGAATTCTATTCCACAGATTTAAAATTTACAGTGACACGCTGTGATATTGCGCTTTGGTTTCAGTATTTTATTGTGAAACAGCGGTTAAATGCTTCACAGTAGTTTTTACAGGTATCATTTGTGATATCACAGGGGCTTTTGGTTACAACATTTAACTGCAAAATAAAACTTTTAAAAACGGTGAAATCCTGGTAATTTTTAACAGTGTTCAGTGTGTTCTTTATTTCAATAAATGTAGGTTCCAGAAGCCTGGTTTCTATTTGTGCATCAGCTTTACATCATTGTGGCTGATGCTGTCACCAGCATCACATACTTCACTGTGTCTCTGGAACAATAAGTCACAGGTTGAGCCCAAACAGCAACTTCTGTTCTGACAATATGAGACAATGCAGAAGAGCTAAAGAGCTGCTGTTCCTCGAGTGTCCACTTGAGACTAGCTAGGTTAGTAAAAATTGTTTCATTATTCTTGATTTGAGCCACATTCAAATGATAATTCCAGGAAAACGTCTTATTTCAAGTTATTTACAGATAAAAATGAAGTCTGAATTGCTTGTAACAAGTCAACAAAATCTGCCGATGGGTTAAAAAAAAAAAAAAAAAAAAAAAAAAAAATGTTTCCAGTATTAAGACATCTTTCTGAATTCAAAGAAAGTTTACAAGTGATGTTTTCTTCTACTGTAGTCTTGCATATTAGCTCTATTAAAGAATCATTTGTTGGCTACCAGGAATGTAAGTCATTTTAAGAGTGGCCAATCCCCTTACCATTCACACAAAGCCAGCTGTAGCCATTTAGAGCATTGGTGATATGTATATATTGCTGTGCGTCTTCATTCATATATATGTGCGCAACAGAAGAGGTACAATCCCTGACTGGGAACTACAATTCCCTGATTTGAATTCCCTGAATCCCCTGATTAACTGGTGAATGTGGCTGAGTTTTTTAGTCTCACTCCCATATCTTCTTTCTGCATTTTGAAATTTTACTTAGAACAGTTTTAAGATCCATCAATGTTAAAGGTAAATCTTACAAGGAGATCCCACTTGAAGTGTTTTCTATTACTCCATCAATCGACCAGTTCAGGGAATTCCTGTCTGTGGGTAAAGGCAATCCTGACACCTGATTTTTTTACAACTTTATATCTATTGTATTTTTAATAAATATTTTGAATTTCTTTTTTTGGACTAGTTTATTTTATCTTTCTTTCTTCTTTTTCTCCCCTTCAATGTCGATTAATGTATTCTATGAACACATTTGTGAGCACAACTATTATGTGGTTTGATGTGAGATTTGTATGTAGGTTTTGTGTCCACTGCTCCTGTGCAAATTGTGTCTGTATGTCTTAAATACAAAAAATTCAAAATAAAAGAAATACAAATAAATAATTGGATAATAATTGACCATTTCAGAGGTGTGATATGATGTTCCAAAAGGTTCATTTAACCCCTTAAGACCCAAGTGCTTGTCTGGTGTGCATTTTTTTATTTCTCCTTGCTATTAAAATTAAGTAAGACCTAATAAATCTCAAAATTAAATTTGGTCTTTATACGGGGAGTAATGTTTTCAGTGTTATTTGTTAGCTACTATGTTTTATTGTTCATAAAAAGACTTTTTTTCCTCACTGCAATAGGTGTTTTTTTTGTGGTATCACCAGAAGATGACATGGAAAGTGTCTCTAAATGTGTCTGATGGATTAAACTTTTAAAAATTGAAGTTTCAGAAATGTAATGTCAATATGTGTGAACGCCAGATCTTAAGAGGTTCAATAGGATCCATCCAATGAACTTGAGTATGGGAACAGAAATGTAGAAATATCCTTGAATTGTATGAGTATCTGAGCACCTTTGAGGTTAAATTCCTGAATAATATCGTCTCAAGCTGGAGAAATAGTGTGAAAGTTCTGTAACCACCACAAAGCTCGGTGCTGAAATTGGAGGACGAGTGTCTCTGTTCTCTCTCTGCGGCCGCTCTTGAAGTCGCTCTGGGGTTTTGTGCGGGGAGAAGCTCTTCATTGTTTGTCGTCTCTGTCCTCGGCTGGAAGGCTTTGATTTCAATTGTTCCTCATTAGTGCTTCTATTTGGCACAAAATTGTGTCAGCATGAAATATTCAACAGCTCCAATGTGAGTTGAAACTGCCTCCTCTGGATCAACAGGGAGCGCTTTCTCTTTGGAGCTGAACCAGTGTCAGGACATGTTTCACTTTACGCTTCCGAGTATTTAAAGACTGAGTTGTTTTTCTTTGGATTGACTCATAAACTGCTTTCACTCCCTGAGAGAGTCCATCAGTTTGAGTGAGCGAAAAGTTTAACTTATCTTGGCTCTTAAAAAGTAACTATTGGAGCCAGTTAACTAGATATATCTCATTTGATTCAAAACTTTTCAGCCAACCACAAAGCTGTATATGTCATTCAGATCTCCTTACAGTGTATATAACAGTAGAATAGAAGAAAATCAAACAAAAATCTCCTTTAACCTCTGACACAAAGGGAACATGTATAACCGTGTACCTCATCATTAAACAGGGCGATGCATGGCCCAGAAAATCCACCCAAATGACATTTCCCTGATTTGAATTCCAAAGGCAGCTCTGTGTAAGCAGAATAATCTTGTATTGGCTTTTATTAATGTTTTATTAGCCGCCTCAGCTTTGTTCTGACTCTGAATGGACATAATCGTAGCATATGAAAAGAATTTCTGCTAAGCCCAAATGAAGTTAGCACCATCAGTATTCAGCTTGTTAAGCTCACACTCTCCTTTAAATCAGTCTTTAGATTTTCCATTTTATTATTTCTGAAAAAAGCCGTCTTTTAATTTAACGGATAGAAGCTGTATCAAATAAGCGAAGCCTGTATAAGCAGAGTGGAAACTGGCACATATGCAAATGGACCTTTAGATTGAATCAGATGATATCATGGAGAGTTATCATATTCCAGTCCAGGAGGTGAAAGCAATTAAAGGTAGAATATGAACACGCACTCGTGATAAGGAAAAAGCTGTAGAGTAAGAGCGTGTGGGAACACTTTGAAACTCGAAACGCACATAAATGAAAGAGAAGAAGAAGATCCCGAACGAAACAGCAGCCACTTAAACATCACCCCCTCCAGGTTCATGCATGAAGATACGTTCTCACTTATCTTCACATCTTCATGGGCAAGATGATGCATCCATGTGAAGAGAGCCTGAAGGAATAATGCAGCGTGTACTTTGGTTCACCTCTTCTTTTTTTCTTAATGCAGGATTTATCGTTCTTTTTTTGTAATTCTGATAGTTTTCCTCAAGGTGAGATGGGAATAGAATCCTCTTGAAAAGCTTTCAGTGTCTTTTGTGTGTGGGCTGCCTCTGGGAAAAAGGCTTTCTGGGCTTCTTAAAAACCAACATCTTACGACGATTCAAACTGACAGCAGCTCTAAAATTCGGAGAACTACTGTTGATACAGCGCCAGTGCATGGAGCTGCATCTCCATTTTAAATAAAATATAAAAACATCATGAGTTCCTTTTTTTTATTAGACTGAAAATCATTTAAATTCATCGGAGCACCAAAACACTGGTGGAAACATTTCATACATTGCTGTCCAGTTGATATTGTCACCATACACAGTCACAGTCTTCTTTTCAAGTTACCTTTTCTCACATGAAGTTGCTCCTTCAGATGCTCCATGTTTCTCAGGTCATGCAGAAACTCTAGAGGAGGTTTTGTAGGGGGGGGCGATCTTCTTTTAAGCATTTTTGGAAAAACTCTGCTCTGTTTTATTCACGAGTTTCCTTAAATTCCTGAGTGAAATTACCGTAACAACCAGTGGTGGAAAGAGTACTGAAAATCTGTACTCAATCACAAGTAAAAGTACTGGTGTTGGAAAAAAAAACTCAAGTAAAAGAGTGTTGGTCATAAAAACTACTCAGATTATTAGTTACTTTTAACTGGTGATGTCACTGTCACCTCTCCAGGTAGGGCTCTAAATTTTGTGTTTTGCTTTACCAGTGGTTAAAACGCTAACAATCAATAATCATTAATAACTGATAAGATAGAAAACAAGTATTTTTCGCTCATTTTAATTTCTTTTTTTTTTTGTCTGTCTTTTTCTCATTTGAAGTTTTTATTTCCTTATCCAGCAAAGGTCTCAGGCAGACAAAAAAAAAAAAAAGTAGATGAGGTGCAGTTGCTGCCACGACTATTGATAGAATATCCATGAATACATTTTTAACTGGTTAAATTTCATCCATCCATTTTCTTAACCGTCTATCCTTCTATTCAGGGTCACGGGTGGCTGGAGCCTATCCCAGCTGTCATTGGGCGAGAGGCGGGGTACACCCTGGATTGGTCTCCAGTCAATCGCAGGGCTGACATAGAAACACACAACCATTCACGCACACACTCACACCTACGGGCAATTTAGAATAATCAATTAACCTAACGTGGGCATGTTTTTGGACTGTGGGAGGAAGCCAGAGTACCCGGAGAGAACCCACGCATGCACGGGGAGAACACGCAAACTCCACACAGAGAGGCCAACCATGCCCGATCGGGGAATTGAACCGGCGACCTTGCTGTGAGGCTGGAGCGCTACCCGCTGCGCCACCGTGCAGCCCACATGTCCTGGTTTTCATTGGCTTGTTTGCTATCAAATCACCTTACTGGCTACAAAAATGCAGATAAAATGTTGAGATATTAATGAAAATTCTACTCAGTACTCAACTATGATTTGAAAAGTAACCAAGTAGATTACATGACATAATGATTACTTAACCCTCCTCCTGTGTTAACTTTCTGTTACCTTCCCCGGAGTTAGCGGGCCGGTTCCGACCCGCGTCTTAAATAAGCTTTAAAATACACTAAAAACAAAACATATGATCGAGTTTTTTTTGTTATCTCTTGGTTACCTTGTAAGGCTTCCTTATCCATGAAAATATTGGGTTTCATATTTTTGGTGTGGGTTTCAGGGCCCAATGTTTAGCAGTTTACCTCTTGATTTCAATAAAAAGCAGAAAAAATAACCTAAAGAGAATCCTATAAATAAACCAAAGGTTTTTGTGATACCTGCGTATTATTGAGGGGTATAGAACACATCTCTGAAATAAATTTGCTCTATTTATTTTTTCATTTTAAAATTAGCAACTATAGTAACATCTATGGTGTTAGGGTCAGTTTGACCCATACATATATTTTTCAAAAAAATGTAAAAATATATATTTTGCCAGCAATAGAACTTATAATAATATAAACACGTAGAAACACAGAACAGGTCATAAAACAAAATATTGATTTGTGAGCGTGCATGTTTTTAGATGCATTGTGTGGCAAAAAGTTACACTTTTTGTGCGTTCTTTGCAGAGATACTTTTTGCATTGGAAACACAAATGAGTGTCCCCTGAAGCTGGACAAACATGATTGGGAGAGGAGGTGTCTGTCATTGTGATGGCTGACAGTGCACTTATGATTTCAATTTTGGCTCGAAATATTGGTTTATAATCTTATTTTTATAACCGGTTCAAAACCGACCCTAACACTACAAGCAACAAAATTAAAATCAGGGCATTTTATATTGTTGAGATTTTTTGAAAAAGATAATTTTGTTGGAATCAACGTTCCTGACAAAGTCAAGAAGCCTTGATGCAGTAAACCAATTTTAAGTGATTCTTTTATGCATTTAAAAACTAAAACGGGTCAGTGGCGACCCTAACACAAGAGGAAGGTTAAGTACAAGTAAAAGTACAGACTTGAAAATCTACTCATTAAAGTACAAGTACCCCAAAAAACTACTTAATTACAGTAATCTGAGTATTTGCAATTCATTACTTCCACCCCTGGTAATAACCACATATTGGATGAAAGGGTAATGTCTCAGCTTTCAGAAACCAAACTGTTTAGGATTAAAAATGTTCAAATGCAAATGTGTTGGCGCTGACATATCCGGACATAAAGGGTTAATTAAAGCCTGCAGACCTCTAGTTAAACATCCGTCTACTTCCTACTGAATTCACTATTGTCTTTTAACTGTGCACAGAACATTCTTCGACAAGCTATATTTTACATCAGTTAATTTTCAGGAAGTGGGGACACTGGCAGAGAAACAAGGTCTTTTGATGTCACGTTAAAAGCACTTCATACATGCAGCCTTTGTTTTGTCGACGTTATTGTTGTGTTGTTGAAACAGGCTCCATAAGAGCTGCCAGGCGAGCTCTGTTTTTCAGTATTTCAGGATTGTGCGCCGCATACTGTGTTACCAAACGTTCAAAAACTCTCTGTATGTCTGCGTTAGACTCAAACGTGTGTTCCTCTACAGTAGAGTGCATCTCCTCCAGGCCTTGTAAATATAATAGGCCACACAAAGAGACATTTTTCCAGCCCAGTTCCCACAGCGCAGACAGAGACTGCACCGGCTCTGTCACGTCACTGATCACATCCTGCATTTAAAAGCAGCAGATTTAAAGCTCTGACGCTCACCAGTCTGTCCTCTGCACCTTCTGGCAATTAGGACCACAAACCCACAGGGACGCATGGCTGACATGAGACGCTGTGCTTTAAACTTCTAATAGGGCTCTGCTGACCACCAGCTTCTGTCATTGCATCAAAAGAAAACATCCTTTAAATCTCTTCTCTGTAGCTGTCCTTGCTCTTTCCTCTCCTCCGCACGGAGTCAGGATAAAGATGATAATATCTCTGACTCAACACTCTAATTATCGTCTCTTCTACTTACGCACCAGAAGTTAACATCTGACACTTCTGTTGAAAGTAATTGGTCAAGGAAAAGTGTGAAGGATTCAATCAAGATGTGAGAAAAGCTGATGCAGAAATACATCATTAGGTCAGTAACAGCTCTTTTTTTATTCTCACAGGGGTGTCTTTTACCACGCATTGTC
The DNA here is from genome assembly GCA_008086565.1 of Thalassoma bifasciatum. NCBI lineage: Eukaryota > Metazoa > Chordata > Actinopteri > Labriformes > Labridae > Thalassoma > Thalassoma bifasciatum. The sequence goes on along the minus strand of RPOG01000585.1, from coordinate 49,078 downwards.
ACTTTTAGTCCAGAACATCAAGGTGAAAACAAATCTGGGTTCACGTGACACATCAGGATGAGAAAATAGACAACTGTCGGAAACACAATTAACACAGTTGACTGCATGAAGCTTTACACTTGAAATGTGTGTAATTTTCAATCGAGTAACACCAGAATCTGTCAGAGCAACATGAGTCACTTACACATGCAAACAAACATCTGGATGTTTCACCTTTAACACTTGATATCTCTCTAATGCAACTACAAAACCCAGACTCTTACACAGAAACAACAAAGAATTTAGTTAATAAGCCACCTTCTGATTAGTTGACCTGTAAATCAAACTTGAACTGAGGGGCATTTCCTTGCAGCAAATGCAGGATGTTGAAATGCTGAGCATCGAATTTCAGTGCTGAGCCCCATTTCAACATTTAGCACTTTCTTGCAGGAGAGGCTCAATGTTGAAATGCTAAGCCACAACTCTCACCTTAACATCTCCACATTAGTTACGTTGAAATACTGATGCTCAGCATTTCAATATAACTAAACTACAAAGTCAATAGGTGGCTGCTGAAGCTGTGATGCAGCCACTGAGCATGCCGTGTGCTTCTTTAACCACCGTTTTTATAACACAGAAGGACCAAATCTCCCTCTTTAAAGTGACATAATGGCCACAGTGAGATAAGTTTTTTAAGGTAACTTTCTTAAGGAGGAGGGTATCATGTTGGGAACTAGCTTTGACAATGGCCTGCATAAACCACATTAAATGTACAGGTTTCCAAACTTCACCTTCTTCAACTCCCAAATTGCTCTTGCTGGACAACAGCAACCTTCTGCCTTGATAACACACAAATGGTCCAGTCCTAAAACAAGCAAAAAAAGAACATTACAAAGGGCCTGAGTGACTTAATGAAGATGTTTTACCCCCTTAAACTCAACACTTTTTTGGCTTCTAGCATCCCCACCCCCTACCCCCCGCTTGTTACAGTGCAGTCTGCTGGGGGTTGATGCGACTTGCCCAACTGAGGCTGTGTACACACCCGTCAGCATCTGTGCGGCGACACCTCCTTCCCGACACCCTTCCCCCTCCCACATGTACAAGTCTCAGAGTTTTGTTGTAATGGTTTATCATGTTGCTTATGTGCTGAAGTGTTTTTTTTCCTAATCCCACACTGTGCCCCCCTGACAGGAGCCTAGTCTGATATTTGTTTTTTTTTTTCCCACTTCCTCCCTATTGTACTCTCTTTCTCATCTCCTGCTCCTGTCCTACCCCTGTTACACGTCACTGTCTCTTTTTATGATTATTGGACAGGATTAAACTGAGGTGTAATTTAGTTGCTCTGAAACATGTGCAATGACAAATAAAGTATCTTGTAACTTAATTGTAATTGTATTGAAATCAAAAATATTGGTTCAAAACACAAGACTGTGAATTTTTTTTCAGAACATGAATAATTTAAGTCATGTGAGGCAAACTTTTTGAGTTCATCCACAGAAGAACCATACCTTGTTTCCATGGGTGAGGAGGGCACACAGTGGACATGAAAGCCTACTGTACATGGATGAATCACACGGGTGGCATGCCAGTGTGGACCTCCTGCCTACACTACATGGAGTAAACCTGCCGTCTATACTATGTGGCTAGATGGGCTACACCCAACAGTGCAGACTAGCAACACCTCATACTTCATGTAAATGATATGATTAAGATGATATTATTAAAAACATCAAAAGAGTAAGTTATTCATACAAAAAGTGGTTTTCTTTGATAAAGTTGGTTTGACTGGCAAAGTTCATTTACCGTATTGAAAACATAAAGTGATTTACACAAAGTTTAGTTTTGCTTAATCCTCTTGACAAAATTAAGTTCACCAAGTTACTTGGATTTTATCTTTCATGTAAAAAAGAAAAAAAAAGTGCTTGAAGAAAAGCAATCTTGCTTCAGCAACATAAATTAATGATGCAAAAAGTTGCCTTAATTTTCTTAAGTAGATCTAACAGAAAAATGTTATTAGTGCATGGACGAGGGAAAGCAAGAAAGAAGGAGGAAATATTTGATAGAAAATAGTTTTTGATTTTAAAAGGTTTTTAGTGACCTAGTTTAGGACTAAAGCTCATATTCATATTTAATTAAAGGTTCATATTTCCTGATGATGCAGGAAACATTTGCTGCTATTTGAGGGTCAACAGCTGTGCATCACAGCATATGAACATTTCTCCCTTTTAAGTTGTGAATAGTCAGTTACATACATGAGAATACAATTCAAAGGAGAGGCAGCTGGTTATTTATATGTCCGTAAGTGGTGTAGATGTGGTTTGATGTGGTGGAAACAGACTCCTCCTGACAGCCTCTCAGTGCGGCACCACTCAGACATGAGGGAATGGACCAACAGGAGTACGCTGCAGGGAGAGCTCCAGATCCATTTAACCCAGGTCTCTCTGCACTCTCAGCCCTCACACGCTACCCTCGCTTTCTCATGAGCTGCTATTATTCTTTTTCTCAATCTGATACAATAATAACTTGTATGGCAAAGTTCAGACCCTGGATGCCACACTGTAAAAAAAGATTTTTGTGGCTGGTAAATATAATCCATGGGTGAATTTGACTTTCTTTACCTATTTTTTAACAGTATAAATTTCTACACTAATAAACTGAATAATATTTACCCAAAGAAAGTGCTTGTGAACTAAAGGACACACTATGCAACCTATAGAAACTACTCAATAAAATTGAGGTAACAATGTGCACTCAGTTTGATTGTGTAACTTTTATCCTTTTTTGTGGAGTAACTATTACCTAAATGTATTAACAATAAAATACTAAAATACTTTTTTGGGTAAATTCTTTTTAACTTTATGTAAAAGATTCTATGACTACATACCTATTACAAATAAGTAGGAGAAAAATTTACTCATGGTTGTAGCATTTTTAAAAACATCACATTTTACCTTGTGACCAACAGTGAGGAGGGCACACAGTGGACATAAGACACATAGACTGATAGTATCTTCTTCTGCAGAATTCTAAATAGAGTTAATAAGAAAATACCATTGTTTAACGATATTCTACGCGACTAAGCTTAGGGGGGCATAGACAGTCAGTTTATGTCAAGGCAATGACAGCCTGTGTGACCTACGTGATTCACCCATATACAGCAGTGTCTAATGTACACTGCGTGCCCTCCTCACTAATGGTCACTAAAAAAAAAGGTGACATTTCTAAATATGCTATAAGAAAATGAGAAAATCCTACTCATTTATTTTATTTAGTTGTCAAATCTGTTTTTTAAGGTTAAGAAGAATTAACCTAAATTATTTGAGTATATTATTGTTGATACATTTAGGAAAAAAGTTACTGCCACCCATGTGATTCATCCATGTACAGCAGGCTCTCATGTCACCTGTGTGATTCATCCATGTACAGCAGGCTCTCATGTCACCTGTGTGATTCATCCATGTACAGCAGGCTCTCATGTCCACTGTGTGCCCTCCTTACTAATGGTTACAAGGTATGTAGAGGATTTAAGTTCGGATTCTTGTCTCAGCATGTCAGCTTCCATTACTATGTATGAAAACATACATTTTGAATAATAGAATCTTATTTGTTCTATTTAAACCATGTGAATATGTTTTAACTAACTATATTCCACAAATTTTAGAATTGGTGGAGTTTGTGCGTTTTATTTAATTTTACCGCATACATTTAAAAAATCTGAGCATTTAGATAATAATCTAATAGATGTAAATGCTTAAAAATAAACTCTGGCATGATTTGTTTCTGTGAGTGTATTTATGTTGCTTTTAATTTTATTTGATTAAGTCACTTTCAACCGATTTAAAACAGGTACGTAAATGAAACATTCATCTTAAACATGTTGTGTCTGCATAATTTAACTGAGTTCACGTATGGAATTTGATTTTATTGCGTGACATGAACTCATTTAAGTAAGTAAATACAAAAACCTGCAATTTTTCTTTTAGTGTACTGTCCCAGCTTTTATGAAACCTCATCTCATTGTCTTTTTGTGTTAATCAAACTCATTTCATACTAGAAAGACTTACATTGATTTTATTCAATTTTACTAATACAGATTGTTAATATCTATAAATGGGTAAAAATGCCTTTGATGGCACATTATCATTTTTTTCAGTGTGTGAATTATCACAGAAGTTGACTTCTAGCAGAACTTAACTGTCAGTTTCTCCCTCTTTTATTCACTTCCCAGTGTTAATGCGCCTCAGTGTCATGCTAGTCCATCAGTTCCCAGACTACAAATCCCCTGGGGGGCTACTCCACCTCCTCTGTCAAGGCTCCACCATTTACATGTCAACAACATCCCCTGTCCCCACAGACAGTGAGTGACACATTGAGTGCAGGAAAGCATCCATAAATAAAACCTGGCCACCATCATGACAAACTTTTGTTGTGCATCTAACATGAGCGGTTTCTTGTGAAGTGACTTTTCACGCTCACAATGTGGATTCATCTGGTCTGATTTCTCTTATCTTATTCTGAGATTCGGCTGTTTGTCTGCATCAGATTAGATGGAAGAGGTGAGAGGAGCAGACAAAAATAATGCAGACACTACAACAATGTTAAAACTTCGTCGGTGAACTTATTTCAACCCCCCACCACTGTAAAAACAAAAAAACAAAAACAAAAAAAAAATAGCTCTGTGACCCATACATTCAATTTCAGTGGAATTTGGGTAAATTCTTCTTAACATTATAAAAACATTTTATGACTAAATACCTATCACAAATGAGTTGGATTTACTCATGCTTGTAGTGTATTTAAAAACATAATTTTACCTTGTGACCAACAGTGAGGAGGGCACATTGTGCCACCCGTGTGATTCATCCATGTACAGCAGGCTCTCATGTCCACTGCGTGCCCTCCCCGCTCATGGTAACAAGGTATATCCAATACCAAAAGATCCTTAAAGATGACACAGTAGCTTCATAACAAATACATTCATTTCAAACACTCTTTTTCTGTTTGAAGTGGAAATTTTCTATCATGTAAACATAAATAATGTATTAAAGCACATTTGAGACAGTTTGAAAGATAGAAAATGAAAATCTGACAGTGTTGAGATGGTTTTTTTTCCATATTAATGTGACACATTGAGATAAAAAGTCAAGTAAATGAATTGAGGAGTACAATTTAGACTTTTAATCACAATGTAGCAATGTTTTATCTCAATATTTTGATGTCTTTTCTAAAGTTTTTGACCATTTTCCTTCAAAATTTAGACTTTTTCCCTCAAAATGTTCAATTTTTAACTGAAACTTTTGTCCCTTTATCACAAAGCATACACTTTTTCTCAAAATATGATGTATTATCTCAAAATTTTGACTTTGATCTTAAGACTTTGAGCTTTTGCTCTAGTTTTCATATTTAACCTCAAATTTTTAAATGTTTCTTCATCTCATAATTTTTACTTTTTTTTTTCAATTTCAGTTTTTTATCTTGTGATTTTAACTTAATCATCTCCAAATGTTGACCTGAATATCTAAAAATTTTGACTTTTTTTCTCAAAAGTGTTTTACAAATTCAACTTTTCTTTTAAGAATTGACTTCTCTTTTATAGTTTTGTCTTTTATCTCAAATTTTTTCTTCATAATAAAGAAATAACTTTTCATCAAATTTAGGCTTTTTACTTCGTAAATTTGACCTCAGAATGACTCTCAGAATTTTTAACTTGTTTCTTTGTAATTTGACTTTTTTTAACTTCAAAGTTGTAACTTTTCTTTAAATTTAGACTTTTAATCTAATGAATTTGACCTTTTTTCTGAATATTTTTAGTTTATTTTCTCAAAATTCTGTTTTTTTTCCCCCTCAAAATTTTGACTTATTATCTTACAATTTCCCCCCCCCTTTTTCATCACAGCTCTCTTCCCCAAGGCATGCTTCCAAGAATTAAACATATCTTCTTCTATTCTGCTTATATGGGCATGACAATGCATGGAGCATCTTGTTTGTGCTCAAGTTTTCTGTCACTTTCAATATGATTTGAACTACAAGATAGAATGATTGGGACTGGTTGACTGAGCAAAGACACTTTTTTCTTTTTCTTATAAGTTTTTTTTCTCTTTTTTTTGGACTCAAATACTCCGACACTATCCATAGGGATGAATCAGTGCTGTAGTATCTGAGTCCAGGGCTCACATTGTGGCTCACTTTTACCACAAGCTCTGACTGCATCGGTACCCAGAAGATAGAAAAGACTCTGACTCATTTATTGATAAAAACTGTTCTAATATTAATGTTAAATTTTTCATCTAAGACCATAATCATTTATTTAGTCTACAGTGAGGGCTGACACGAGGATTCGCCTACATGGGAGTTCACGTGTCAGATAAAGAAACGCTGGGAACTCTGTGTGTTCTCTTTCAAAGACTTCACAGGAAATACATTCAAGATGAGTGCAACATGTTCCAATGGAGAAAAAAACACACAGAAGAGACAGTCAAGTTTCAAACAAGACGAACAAGTACAATTTTCTCACCCATCGGCTGATTCTTTTGACTCTTTTCAAGCAATTCAGAAGTCGTTTTTATCTATCTATATCTTCAAATGTTATTTTTTTCCAGACTTGTCAGGTGAATGTGGCTCATATTAAGTCTGGTGAGACAATTTATCCTTCAACTGTCACCTAAACACTTACATAGATTTTAATTATTGTAGTGAAGTGAGATGAGAGAAAAGGAGAGACCACGTCCAAACAAATTGTTCCCTATGTGTTTGTAGTTTATTTTTTCATTATGATTTTTATACGTGATTAATATTTTTCATCAACTCAAGGTTGTGAGGGCTCTAATAAACAGCCTCCTGGTTATTTTTTAGCAGTACCTGACACTGTCTCTCTCCTGGAGCTCAGTTTAACCTAATTACAGAAAGTAACTTGTTTAGTGTGTGGAACTTATTTCTCAAGCACCATGAGGGACTTTGTCTTCATAATTTAAAGCAACAGTAACATGTTGGGTCTTTCGGAACATTTCACTGCATCTTCTTTTACCTTGCTCAATACATTTTGCTGTATTTTTCTGAGATTTATATTCATGTTTTATCATTCATTTTCTTTGGTTGTCTCCACACATATGTGGATACTTTTAAAAAGCTGGTTTAGTTCTCTCTGTTTTGGCTTTAAACAAAATTTAGAGGAATGAAGATAGAGATTTTTGTTTATGCCCTTGAAAGGCTGAAACAGTCTTTCTGGGACCCTACTCTGTGTAAATCCTGGAGATGGTTGAGCGTGTAAATGCCAGTAAATCTAAGTCTCTGAAGAAGTCAGACCAACCTGTGCGGCACCAACAACCATGTTATGTTTAAAGTCACTTAAAGGGACAGTGAGGACTTTCTGAGCGATCTTGAAAAGTCTCTTTCTCCAGAGATATACCTGATCATAATCCCCAAGTTAAAATGAGGATATCAGCGGAACAGATTGATTCACAGTAAGTCTAAATCTCTATGACAACATTACACCAGCTGACGAAGATAAGCGGTAAGACAAAAGATCTGTGTTTTTCTCTCCTTGAAATGATTTCTGTGATTTTGGAAACAGGAGCTGGACTGTCCAACAGAAAGGGGACAGAAGAGAAAAAAGAAGCTAAACAAGAGAGTGCTAGATCACAGACTGAAGGCTAAACCACATGCTAAAGGCTGAAACCTGGGCTAAGGGTTTAAACATAGGCTAAAGGCTAAAACATGGGCTAAAGGCAAAAATACAGGTTAAGGGCTAAAACACAAGCTAAGGGCTTAAATTCAGGCCACAAGTCAAAACAGGTACATTTAATGCTAAAATGCAAGCTAAAGGCCAAAACATGGGCTACATGCTTAAACAAGAGCTACAGGCAAAAACATAGGCCACAAGCCAAAACAGGCGCGCTCAAGGCTAAAATACAAGCTAACAGCCAGAACATAGGCTACACACTTAAACAAGAGCTAGAAGCTTAAACATGAGCTAAGGGCTAAAACAGGGGCTAAAGGCAAAAATGCAGGTTAAAGGCTAAAACATGGACCACAAGCCAAAACACAGGTTAAGGCTTAAGGCTAAACATGAACTAGCCTCTGAAAACATTGTTTAATGGCTCTTTCCCAGATGGACTTGTGAAATATCTCCGTAGCAAATACATGGAACTGTCCGTCTAGCACGTCAGGTTAGATCAACACAGCAAATTCAGGGAAGTTAATTTACAGGTTTTGTTTCAGTTTTGTTTTTGCTCTTGATTGATATATGAGTACCTCATCTCGTTGGTAATCATCAAACGCAGCTTCATTCAGGGTTTCTCAAACTTTGTTACTTTTTTAGGCAGTAATTGCATCCCTCTAACTTTTGGTCCATTAGAGAAACAACACTTGTCAGCTACAGCCAAGAAAACTCCACACTAACTCTGTGAAAACATACTTGTTAATGAGCTCACTCACCAGCTAATGAGTTAGCCGTGGGCAGGATAGGCTGGACAGATTTGATGACATGGTGTAACCTCTCCCTCCCCTTCAGTACCACTCTGTTCTCTAAATCTGGTTTCTTCTGAGGGAAAACCAACACAGTGATGTTTAAATTATTGAACCAAAGCTTTTAGAAAAGTAAAACATAAACCCAAGACTGACATCATAACAGGTAGTCCAGGTCGGTAGTGAGACTCCTGGAACGGCTAACCTTAAAGCAGTGCCTGAAGTTTCTGGAGTGGCCATCTCAGTCCCCTGACCTTTATAGCAGTGGTTCCCAACCTTTTCCAACTCAGGGCCACTTTTAGGTCTCACAGATGTTTGTGGCCCACCTCCAACCCTTTAAATATGGAGGCTATATAATGCTTTGATGGTGCCCAATTTGTAACAAAGACCTGAAATGTCATAAAAACACTGTAACAATGACCCAAAATGTAGAAACTGGTTGATAATGCAACAAAAGTGCTGAGCTGGAAAGTATGGAAGAATGTAACAAACCCAAAATGTAATGGCTGGTGAATAATGTAAAAGATGCTGATAGCAAAACATGATAACTTATGCGTTATGGATCAGTTGTTACATTTCAGGTTTGACTACTTTTTTTATTTTCCATCTATTTCTATTTTGGGCTCAACACTTTTGATACTTTTTTGACAAGTTATTACATTTTGGGATTCATAACATTTTTTTTTTATTACATTTCGGGTCATTGTTACATATTGGGCTCTTTTTAAAGGAAGGTTTTTTAATATATGAATGTTTATTTTTTATTTCTAGTATTCTTAAAAATGTAACTGTATATTTACTTTTTTAATATTGTTCTGTATATTTGTGTTTTTATACAATAACCCCCCCCTCCACAAAAAAAATACTATTTTGGAAATGATCAGGTGACCCACTTGCAAGACTTTCACGGCCCACCCAGGGGCCACAGCCCACAGGTTGGGAATCACTGCCGAAACATACCTGTTCCAATACAGAGTAAAATTTGCAGGAAACCTAAAGAGTGCTCTGAAAAGAGTAAAAACACACAAATAAAGCACTTTACACACACAAGTAGCTTGAGCCAGATTTCAGTTTGTCATTGTGCTGTTTTCACATAATGGGCTGCTGGTTTGCCAAGTATCGATCAGAGCACAATAAGCTCCATCTACTTTAGGTTAACTACCTCCCTCCACAGAGCTGGAGTCATTGACATGAGGATAAAAGACTACATTTTTATCCAGTCCTATCTCTGTGTCTGGCTAATTTCCTCTGACAAGAGCCCCTTTGTGATGTTGGTGGAGGAGGAGAAAGCAGCAGCTCTGACACTTTGATTCTGTTTGTCTAAATTTTTGTTTTTATGGGACTACAAAACAAAAGTATAGATTTTAGAATGCAGTAGAGTCACCCTGTGTAAGTTATGAAGTGCTTAGAGAGGAAGTTCAGAAAAAGTAGATGAAACAAAGTTTATTTCCAGAGATAAAGAGACATCAGAGCAGCATCCTGCTAAAAGCACTGCCTATAAATCACAAGAAAAACGATAATATTCAACAAGAAACAGCAATGTAGAGTCCAACTTTAATGTTCGCAACTTGAGAACTTGTGAGTTGCTCCTTTAAAGAATGAATGGCTGATGAAGGATTTGAAGGCGTGTGATATGAACCAACACGTGGATGAGTCTGATCAGCGAGGACAAAGAAACAACCTCCTCCAGCCCGCTGAGCTAAATGGTCAAACACATTAACTTAGCTCATTAAGCAGCGAAAATGCTCCGTCTCATTTCATGGGTCAGCAGTAAACTGTCTGTGCACGTAATCAGCTATTAAATGTAATTGATTCAGTGCATACCAACATGACCTCTGACCTCCACCTCCCCTGTTTACTAATCTGATTGAACAGGGATCCAGTTGCAGTGTTTTGTGGAGCTGCTCTGTAAATACTGCTCTGTAAAATACATATTTTATCACAGATTAAGGTGCATCTTTTTTGTTTGGCCTTGAACACACATAAAGTGCTACCACTGAGAGTTTTTATTTATTTACGTGCAGTAATCAGAGCAGCCGTGTTTGTCTGTGATCCTTTATTTCTTTTCCAAACTGTTTTCGTTCTCTGTGAAGCACTTTGGTTAATTCTTAAAACACTTACTGGCCACTTGGTTTGTTACACATGTTCAGCTGCTCGTTAGAGTGAATATCTAATCAGATAATCACATGGCAGAATTTTAATGCATTTAGGAATATGAATGTTGCAGGAAGACCTGCAGGAAGTCAGACATACGGCCCTTGTAGAAACGCGATGCTGTAGGTGCTCGCTTGGCAGGTGAGTGTAACCATGTAGTAACAGTGTGACTGTGTGACTGAAGACTGTATATGGGTCAATGACAAAAAGAAGGTCTAAAAACGTGTTTTTAAAAAGTGTTTTGAAAAGGTATAAAACCTTTTTCTGAGAGAAGAATTATGTTTTCTAACAGATTTCAGTAGTTGACCAACATTTCAAAGATTTTAGCTTCATTATTTTTTAGTATTTTTAATTTGAGCACCCAAAAATGTCAGGTGGCGCAACCAAATATATGAAAATATATTTATATGTTCCTGTTATTTTTTCTGTGTGAAATTATTGGCAAGTATCTCTCAAGTGTCTGTAGTGACTCATACATTTTCATTTTGTGTGTTTCATTTCTTTTATTTGTTAATAAGATAAATAATTTGATGTTAAAATAACATTTCATATTATTACATTGTTTGTAANTTCATTATTTTTTAGTATTTTTAATTTGAGCACCCAAAAATGTCAGGTGGCGCAACCAAATATATGAAAATATATTTATATGTTCCTGTTATTTTTTCTGTGTGAAATTATTGGCAAGTATCTCTCAAGTGTCTGTAGTGACTCATACATTTTCATTTTGTGTGTTTCATTTCTTTTATTTGTGAATAAGATAAATAATTTGATGTTAAAATAACATTTCACATTATTACATTGGTTGTAACACCTGACATGGAAATTGTTCCAGTCACCAATGAAGTGAAAAAACCTTTTTTATCAGTATTTCAGAGAAATCTACTAACTTTTCCACTTGGTCACAAATGTCATTTGGGCTCCTCTGGCTGATGCAGTTTCCTGTTTCCTGTTTTATTCTCTTCACTTTAAAATAAAAGTCTAATGTTACGGTTGCACCACCCTGACATTTGACAAGGTGAAAATTACGGGACAAAAGTCTTTTAAATTTCTCAACAGCTTTAAAATTCTTTTTATTTGCAAAGAAGGTTTTATTTAAAAAGGTTCAAGCATAAAATAATGCCACTGTATTTTTAATTTCCATTTACAATAACTGACATTCAATTTTTAGAGTTTAATTACTGTGGATACTTGTCAGGAAGGTTGCACCACCTGACATTTTGGGGGTTTGAGGAACCAAAACACAAAAAAACAAGTTATATTTTAATAGTTTAAAGATGTGTTCAAATAACACAGGTTTCATAGAATAAAGAAATACATGTGATGAAATACTCAATTCATGATGGAAGGAAATATTGCACTCGGACACAAAAAAAGGGACGTCACGTCATTGACCCATATATATTCAGTAATAATAATTCTTTGGATGAAACAATCACTTCTTTTTCTTCTATTTCAGCTTAAAACCCCTATATTTTATGCAGCCACTTACCACATATGAAAACAGGTATGTGAATAGTTTTTCTGTTCTGTTACTGGAGAAACATGGTGCTGCAAGATGCTAAGAGGGTTCGGCTCCTTCTAAGGGAAAAAAAAAACAATGTAGAGTCAGGTAATTATGCAGTAGTTCAAACTTTCCATTGAACATTTTGTTTCCATTTCTCCCCTATCTATTAAATTCACACTCTAACCTTTAGAGATAAAGATGCTGTGAACATGTCAATTATGTGGAGGTGTGGTATTCAATATGTGGTCCTTTGAGGATTCTTGGCCAGCTCTAAAGATGCTCGAGAAGCTCAAGTTTTTGCCACCTCTGCAGAAGAAGATTCATTTTCAGGGGTTTGCTTCTTCGTGGTAACATCTGGAGAAAATATATACATGTTTTTCTCCTCAAAAAGTTGATGATACTTAATCAAGCTGTGAGTGTGCCACTGAAAGTCTTGAAGGGTACAGTGCAGCACGATCCATCCAGTGGTCATTAGACTTGCAAAGAATGTGCTTGTTTATCATAATAGCCGAGGATGGCCCAGTCAGACAAGCTTGTTTATTTCCCATCGTCTTTGGCTGAGTGTCCTTTCTTGATAAATATCCCATTAACTCGTCTGTTCCACTTAGCCGTCTGGCCTTGTGGGACTTCGGTTCGGCCACACAAACACACATATGTGAACACACACACAAAGTTTGGCATGCTTTTGTTCATGTAAACGTTCATGCCAAACTATGCACACAAAGGGCAGCTGAAAAAAAAACATGGTTATCCATCTCAGGTGTCCTTAGTATGCACACACATGATAAACTGTGTATTTCAGAGTCCCACTGGGCCTAGTTGGGCACCCAGTTTGCAGGATTATGAAGTACACCCCTGCAGGCAGATACGGTTGTGCTCAAAAGTTTACATACCCCAGCAGATTTAATGCTTTTTTGGCTTTTTATCAGAGAATATGAATGATAACACAAAAACTTTTCTTTCACTCATGGTTAGTGGTTGGGTAAAGCCATTTATCAACAAACAACTATGTTTACTCTTTAAAATCATAATGACAACAGAAACTTCCAAAATGACCCTGATCAAAAGTTTACACACCAAAGTTCCTAATACCTTCTATTCCCCCTTTAACATCAATGACAGCTTTAAGTCTTTTGTAGTCGTTGTGAATGAGGGTTTTTATTTTCTCAGATGGTAAAACTGCCCATTCTTCTTGGCAAAAAGCCTCCAGTTCCTGTAAATTATTGGTCTGTCTTGCATGAACTGCAGGTTTGAGATCTCTCCAGAGTGACTCAATGAAATTGAGGTCAGGAGACTGAGATGGCCACTCCAGAACCTTCATTTTATTCTGCTATAGCCAATGGCATGTCGACTTGGCCTTGTTGTACTTGCAGTACAACTGTTACCCAACTGTTTGGCAAAGCTACAGCTTTAAAGTTGTACCCAGAATTCCTTTATCATTTGGAACCCAACAGTTATTGTAGCCATGACTGAGGAGGGAATGCAGTGAACATGAGACCCTGCTGTACATTGACATGTCACACATGTGTTAACATGGTTCCAACTTGGTAGGGGGACCATATTCTAGACATCTAAAAAGAGGACCCCCTGCCTAGCCTCTTGGAGATGAAGCAAAAATACCCTAAGACACTTAAAAAAGGCAAATTAGCTTCATAATCCGTACATTGTTTGGAGGGAAGATTTTCTATAATGTCAACATAAATGATGTGTTGAACCCTATTTCCACAAGTTAAAAGTATACAAGTGAAAAATAGGCTTTTTAGCCTATATTGTAGAGATAATTGAGACAAAAAAAATCAAAATTACAACTTTTTTCCCAAAAGTTTGACTTTTTTCTCTTTGTTTTGACTTTATGATCTAAATTTCAACTTATCTCAAAGATCTCAACTTAGTTTCTCAAATTTTGACTTTGTTGTCTTATCATTTGCTTTTTTTCCCCCTCCCTCTTCCTTCCTCTTGTACTCTGTTTCCCTAATCTAACAAACCCAGTGCTGCGTACACTGGCTGTCCTGACAGTTCTCCTTCTCCTGTCCTCCCCTTGTGATACGTCACTATCTTTAAATGTTTCTTGGAAAGGATGAAACTGCAATTTCATTTCTCTAAAACAGCCATTCTCAACCTTTTTGATTTGCGACCCCAAATTAAACACAGACTGGTATCTGGGACCCCCACACACAAAAATCAACACAAACCAGTTAAAATCTTTACAAAAGAGTGTGGAGGAAAAACAGCCCATGGTTCAATTTGAACGTTTATGTATCTGAACATGAAATGATTCCCATTTGTGTAAGGAGTTTTTTGGGATCTTATAAATCTTATCAGACAGAAGAACAGTTTTTCAGTTCACATGTAAAAATCTGCCAATGGAGTAAAAAAAAAATTGCTCATCAAGTTCCTTGAAATGCAAATAATGTCTTAATACAAGATGCTTTTTTTCTTGTTCCATTTTATTTTTATTGTTACAAGCAATCAATCCTCAAATTTTTTGTCTTGAAAAATGCCATTTTTTCTGGACTGGTCAGTTGAATGTTGCTCATATTCAGAATGAAAAGGAAATTTTCACTGAAGTAACAACACAAACACTTACTCAAATTTCAGTTTTTGCAGTGCAAAATCTAAACAAGTTCACAAACAATCGCTCATTGAACTTGTTCAGGAAAAACACTTCACTTCAAATTAAAGAAACTTATCTTGTACATCAAGTTTTAGAAAAATAATGAGGCAGAAAAAAAACTTAGACAACCCTGCCTGGAATTTTAGTAGCTTTATATTAGTCAGAATTTTCCCCAAATGACTTGGCGACCATGCTCAAATCACCTCACGACCCCACATGGGATCCTGACCCCAAGGTTGAGAAACACTGCTTTAAAATATGCACAATGACAAATAAAGCATCTTGTATCTCTTCCATGACAACAGGATGTGTCTTTCTTCATGGTTGTAAGAAATGAGAAGTTACTCATTTCATCAGTTAAATAACTTGTCTCCAGCTGAAAGATAATCACCCATGCAGTAATTATCCAATAGGAGGCTTGTACCTGTTTGCTTAGTTAAATCCAGGTGGCAACTTTTTTTTTAGCCTTGCAGCGCATTTACTTACCGTTTTAGGGCACCTGGTTTCCTAGATTATTCTAAACTCTTGCAGCCTTTCATCTCATGCTGCCCAGAGTTCAGGAATGAGTGCAGAAATTAATTCAGTCTCTGTCACAGGAGTGTATCGAGTTAGCAGCAGCAGGCACAATCAGCTCATTTATTGCATCTCTCACAGCTTCATTGTGTTTGGAAAAGACAAGGGGATCCCCGCGTGAGGGAAAAACAGGGTATTAAAGACGTACTGATTAAATACAGGCTGTGCTGAATAAAAGAGTTGATGTTACACCTCGTAAAACATGATAACAAGAAAGGAGCAACATGTCACAGCTGGATAATTATATACTTACTTGGTCATAGATTTACTTGTTGTAATAAATGTCATTTTTTCTGCATCAAGTTTATGAGCGGTGAGTGAGACCTGGGCAGAGACTTTGACATGTGAGGGATGTGGTCAGTATGAATGATGGTGCACCGTTTCTTAAACAGTAAACTCTGTGGGCTAACAAACATTAACGAGGCCGAAAGGATGAAGACATAAATCAGTCAGAGCAGGCAGAGCACTTCATATATAGACGCAGTAAGACAAACACTTAGAGGCATACGCTAAATGTTTTGCAGGAGTGCCAGAGCCTCTCTGTGTGTGAGAAAACAACAGCTGCTCGTCTCTCAACCTGTGAGCAGCAGTCATTACATGAAAACAAGATCACTGCTGAGCTGGAGAATTAAAGCACCTGGAGGTTATTTTAAGACACTTCACTTGAAAAATGCATGAAAAGAGACGGTTACTTGCAAATTAAACAGCCTACGCAGGAGCTCATGAATTGGAATAGACTGTTTAGTACAAAGATGAACATTTTTTTTCCCTATAAGTGTGGTGTCACTCAACACTTCATAAGTAGGCGGATAGATGAGAGATGTACATTTTAGAGCTTCCTATCAATGCAGGTTGTCGGCCAAAGTGGATGTTTGAAGCTTTCTGAGCCAACCACGTCCTCCATGCTTCTTTTTGCCAGTATTGTTTCACACAGTGATTCCCAACATGTGGGCCGTGGCCCCTCAGTGGGCCGCCAAGGTGTTGCAATTGGGCCGCCAAGTCATTTTCAAAATATTATCATTTTTTTTGTATGTGTGGGGGATGTTAATATATGAAGACACAAATACACAAAATGATGTTTGAAATGTTAAAACTGGGTTGGGGTTCAAATACGCATATAGAATCTATATCTATCACATTTCAATCTTAGCACTTTTGTTATAATATAGACCAGTTATTACATATCTAGTCATTGTTACAAATCAGGCTCAAACAATGCATTATACAGCCTCTATTTATATACAGTATAAATCATGATAGATACTCCAGGTGTACCAAAGGGACAGAATAGAGCCTGAAAAGCACAAAACCCTTGATAAATACACCGGTAGTGGAAATCCAGCTGGGAAAGAGTTGAGACATAAAAAGGGCTCTGAATGACAAAATGGACCAGGCAAGAGGTACAACAACAAAAAATGAGAAGTCACACCTAAGCTGGTAGAAACTGGATAACTAAACAACTCAAAATCACAGCAAAGATTAAAGACAATGAGGCAAACTAAAACGCATTTCAGACCAAAGACTCCCTACCTTGGTGACTAAGGTCTGGACAGTGGTGACCAATCCATGTGTGAAAAAGATGTCTCATGCTCCCTGAACCACTCTTTCACTATTTGTCATTATGTCATTAAAGAAGAAAAAATCCATTGATGGAATAACCTGGTCATTCAGTATATTCAGGTAGTCAGCTGACCTCATTCTTTTGGAACATTGTGTTGCTGAACCAAGACCTGAGCACCTGCGGCAACCCCAGATCACAGCACTGCCCCCACAGGCTTGTACAGTAGGCACTAGGCATGATGGGTGCATCACTTCACCTGCCTCTCTGTTTACCCTGATGCGTCCATCACTCTGGAACAGGGTAAATCTGGACTCATCACACCACATGACCTTCTTTCATTCTTCCAGTGTCCAATTTTTATGCTCCCTAGTAAATTGAAGTCTTTTTTTTTCCGGTTAGCCTCACTGATTAGTGGTTTTCTTAAAGCTACATAGCTGTTCAATCCCAATCCCTTGAGTTCTCTTTGTATTGTTCATGTAGAAATGCTCTTACTTTCAATATTAAACATACTCTTGAGTTCTACTGAGTAGGCAGTGTACATTATATATGCATAGCACTTTACTTTATTTACTAGCACAACTATAACTATCACTCTATTTTCAGTGATAATTTCAGCTAATACCTAAAAAATATGGGGCTTTACAGTGTGTAATAACATATGTGAGGAAATTACTACTGTTTACTCTTGCACATCAAAGTATTTTATTCAAGTCATGATACTCACTGCTTTAGTATGTATTTCTTCATTTCCCATTTTGTCTCTTGAGCATAATAGATTCACTCAGTAAATGTTTATTATCACTTTCAATTTTTCATAAGACAGGCAGTGTAGATGCAGTTTAAGTGTACGCTCTGCCCGTCTGCTTTTAGCCTCACTTAAATATTGAGTACACACTGTATTATTTACAACCCTTGACTGACTCTGTGTCACAAACACTCATTCACAATCTTTAAATGTATCTTTTTATTTGTTCTGAATGGCATGAATAACTAGAATCAGTGTGTGCAGTCACATAAATGACTATTATAGAGGATTTGAGTTGAGCCCTGTGTGCAACAAGGGTGTCACTTTAAAGGATAACTCAGGGTGTCACACTGTGGGGACTTTTATCCTCTTTTGTTGCCTAAACACACACAAATGTGCATTAGAAACAGTTGTATTAAATAACTATTGTAAGTATTTACAGTTTGCAGCCCGCTGTGCTCCCAGTTAATGTTTTAATTCATCACTTTCTGTGGGTGTTCTTTGGTAGAACTCTTCTTTTCCTGGCATGTTATCAGCTGTGTTAGGAGTGAGTTCATATCAGAGATGTAAAGGCCAAAGGTCACCTTCTCATTGGGTAATTAAAGTGTATAGCAATAAAAAAACAGTGAGCATTATTTTCAGAAACACAACAGGGCAGCAGTGAGTTAAACTTTCATTATATACCACAGGATGACTCCTGACTTCACAGCCCCTTCTGAACCGAGTCCTGAGAGTATGGCAGACAACTCAAGAAGTTATATAAGGGATGAAATATTTAGTATTCTGCAGACGTGCCATCGCAGTGGTGGTGTCGTGCCCTGCGTACATGTGCACAGAGTTCACTCAGACACACACTGAGAGCACCAGTGAAGACAGAAATGGAAATGCACACAGTGAATCCTCCAGATCATCCAGCTCGCGCGCGTGTGTGTGTGTGTGTGTCTGCACTGCAGATGTGACAGATGAAAATAAGTACGTGTGTTACTGTTACGCTGCCCTTGAGAACATATGTAAAGATGAATGTGACAGCGAGAAGGATGTTTTCTGTATCACTTACTCCTTTTGTTCATCCCGCAGTCGCTTTAGCGTGAAGTCTTTCGTGCGGGCGACGCGCTCCGACAGATGTGGTCAGAATGTTTAACAGCCACATTGATCGCCTGTGATCTGGTCGTGTTTCCACAAAG
The DNA here is from genome assembly GCA_008086565.1 of Thalassoma bifasciatum. Lineage (NCBI taxonomy): Eukaryota > Metazoa > Chordata > Actinopteri > Labriformes > Labridae > Thalassoma > Thalassoma bifasciatum. Next base: position 30,298 of record RPOG01000585.1, on the reverse strand, counting down.
CTGTCATCTGATTCAGTGAGGTGTCTTTTTGCGTGAAAATGCAGCACATCATTAGACCTCTCTGTGGGAGCTGAGCTAACAGATACTCAGGCCTCGGTCAGCGGATCAGATCGCCACATTTTGCTCCAATTAGTGGACATGTTGAAGGCTTTATGCCTCTGTGCAGAGGATGGCTGAGTCTGGAAGGATTTTGACTGTGGCTGTGCTCACTATAAACACATCTAAGTGACACCCATTGGTTCCTGAATCATCATTTGAAGCCTTTTGATGGCTATTCCCTTTGTGGAAATGCTGACTTAATCTTAAATTTAGTCGACCTGGCAAACAGAAGCAGGTCTTTAGTTTGCAGCAGGAATAATATCCCTACCTGAACAAGACTAATACCCCTGAAGGCATCTTGCAAATGTCTTAATTAGAACTTTGGTCCATCCATCCATTTTACACTGCTTATCCAGACAGACACTGGAATGCCTCCACTTGTGGCAGAGGTGGGACGATCGATCCATAATATCCATATATGGATACCAACGTTGGTATCAGTATCGATCAATACTTTTGTGATGAGATCGATACTTAAGTTTCACTTCACCTTCTATTCTTTATGTGTGCTCCTCTCACTCACTTTGCTTTGAGCACTCTGCTATATGTGTCATATTTTGCTTGACAAATTTATTAGACCACCACCCAGCCCAAGTTGTTTTGCATTGCTGCACTACATTATCAGTAACCGGCTAGTATCAGTAACACCCAGACCACAGCACTGCCCCCACAGGCTTGTTCAGTAGGCACTAGGCATGATGGGTGCATCACTTCACCTGCCTCTCTTCTTACCCTGATGCGCCCATCACTCTGGAACAGGGTAAACCTGGACTCATCAGACCACATGACCTTCATCCATTCTTCTAGAGTCCAATCTTTATGCTCCCTAACAAACTGAGGTTTTTTTTCTGTTAGCCTAACTGATTAGTGGTTTTCTTAAAGCTACACAGCTGCTAAATCCCAAATGCCTTCAGTTCCCTTTGCATTGTGCGTGTGAAAATGCTCTTACTTTCACTATTTAACATACTCCTGAGTTCTACTGTTGTTTTTCTTCCATCTAATTTAACCCAACATTTGAGTGATCCTCAATCAAAACCATTCAGGTTTTTTTTTTTCTTACTGGGAGGTGATGGTTTCCCACCATCCCTCCACTTTTTATTAAAGCATTGGATAGTTCTTGCCCCAATTTTGTTCGTTTCTGCATCAATCTATAATATTTTCTTAGATGTACTTTATATCCTCTGAACATCAAAGCCTCACAAATAAGAGACACCAACAAATAAACCAACAGGCCTCTGCCCCTGAATAAATTCTGTCCTCCTCTGCACAGGTATGTCATTCAGCTGCAGGGAGAACGTGACAAACATTCATACTTAACCACTTTGAGACCTAAAGCATATTGCCTTTACACACACACACACACACACGCTTGCGGGATGTAGAGCTACTCACCCTCTGCACCACACACACACTCTTGTCAGGTCTCTAATTCAGTGCAGTCTTGGGAGCAAAAGATAAATTGGAGTCATTCTTCAACTCGCACAGGCGAGATGTCTGAGGGAGTCAATAGTCTGCTAAATACACAGAGTTAGGAGTCCAGGTCTGGCACTGTGGGTTTGCCTGTGAGTCATTATTGGAGCCCCTATAGGCCACAGATATATTGGCATGTGGTCCTGTCATGGGGATTAGCTCTGAGTGCCAAAGTGCCTGTGAATAACAGAGGAGACGTGGCTACAATCACCCTCCAAATAGAGTTTAGAGCACAGACGTTTAAAGTGTCCTTACATGAGTCTCAAGGTAATCACACTATAGTGGTTCAGGGGTTCAAATTTTGTGATGTTTTTGCTCATGTTTTCTTGTGTTAGATGATGAAGATGTACCAAAGACATCCAAAATCACTTTTATTTATCTGGAAAACATATTTTTTGTTAATGCAAAACAATGATTTTCTCCTCCTGGCTGCTTCTAGTAACGTTTGAAAAGCTGGCAATCATTCTTAAAAGTCATCAATCAGAGACTATACAATCAATCACATGTCATCTACACCTAAGCAGGTTTCACATTATTGGATCATCAATCATGTATAATTGCGTGCTGTGTTTGCGAACAGTCGCCCATGAATTATCCGCTAAAAGTCCTCTGAGATGTGACCACGAAAAAAAAAGAAGAATAAGAAGAATGAAAGTGCATTGTGGTGTTATTCCGGAGAGATACAAAGTAGAAGATTTCTGCAGCTTTTTGATGCAACCACGATGACATTTAGAGACAGTAGCTCTTTTTCTGGTTCTGATCAGAAGCTGCGATCTGAAAAACACCCACAAATATGAAAGCAGGAGTAGGACGGAGCGGAGGAGGAGGAGGAGGAGGAGGCGAGTGGGAGGACTAATTGTCTTTGTAGAGCCTCATGAAGTGCAGGGTCATTAGTGTTAATCACGCCGTGCAGTCACCTAGGCAGCTGTGATTATCTGACTTCTATTGTTGCCGCTTCTATTGGCCTCCTCTGCCATCTTTGTGTTCCCTCGTGGTCACGGCCGTGTCTCCATTCACGTGTCGGCTGTTCGTTTTAAACCATCTGTAGTATTCTTTAACAAACCTTCCACAGTTGGCATACATTTAACTTACATTCAACTTTTTATTTTCCGAAAAGGTGCGTTAGAAAAGTAAGATAAAAACACACATATTTTTCTATAAACATGGATACATAACATTTTACTATCCCACCCAACCCCATAAACCTAATGGGGGAAATACACTGCATCCCTGGTGTGTGTTGAGTGCATTTGCACCAAGCCGCTGGGCTGACAGGAAGTTGGTCTTGCGAGATTAAGGAGTTCCCGTGCTTCCCACTCCATACATAAGTCTGATGTAATTGTACATACATAAGTGTGTCCATAGACATGCACATACTTGTACAGACTTGTTAACATATGTACATATATGTAGTCAATGCACCCACAAGCCTGTTAGATACCCATACAGCTTAAAAAGAAAAATAGATAAATAAATAAAACGTAGCTAAATAAGAAAAGGGGGAAAATACATATTGCTAAGTATTGCAGAAACTGAAAACTCAGGGAAATACACTGCGTCCCTGGTGTGTGTTGACCATTTGCACCAAGCCGCTGGGCTGACAGGAAGTTGGTCTTGCGAGATTGAGGAGTTCCCGTGCTTCCCACTCCATACATAAGTCTCTCTTCATTCATGTTGGTCTATAAAACCTTAAATCTGCTGACTCCTAGCGTGTATTGGCTTGTTTTTTCCATTTATCGCCGTAATCAAGCTAAATACAATCTAATTTTGACTCGGTTTGTTTCATTTTGAAAGTCACCGGCTTTTTCCGGTGGTTTCCAGGCACCACTTACTGCCCCGCACAATTCGTCCCTGCACTGAATTTATGCATCGCAGCTGCATTGTCTGGCAGAAATAGGATTGTGTCTTGCTGGTGTCAGGATGGATGCAGTGTGAGTTGACACATTGACTTGAATAAATCCTAATTGACTTTTGCAACATATATACATATATATAGTCAATGCACCCACAAGCCTGTTAGGTACCCATACAGCTTAAAAAGAAAAATAGATAAATAAATAAAACGTAGCTAAATAAGAAAAGGGGGGAAATACATATTGCTAAGTATTGCAGACACTGAAAACTCAGACCCAAGCACCAGCAGCATCCCTGTGTCCATATCTACATTTTCAACTGCTGGCACAAGGGACCCCAGTGTGGCCCCCTCAGAGAGCGCCCTGGCAGGGAGCCCATCAACAAAATTTATTAGTGGTCTCCAGGTCGAGTAAAATGTTTCAGAGGAGCCACTGAGTGAGAATTTAATTTTCTCCAATTTAAGAAGAGACATGGTGTCTTTCAGCCAATATTTAAATGAAGAAGGTAAAGAGGAACTTCCAAAGTGAAGTCAGTACAGTTTAAGTTATAACAGTTTTTTTGTTTTATTGTTGCAGAGATTCCTTCTGGAGGTCTAACAAATATTGCCACATGAGGACAGGGGGTGCAGCCAAGGAATTTAGATAGTGCACCCCCCCCCCCCCCCCCCCCCCCCCAACCTCAGACGGATAGCAACCGTGTTAACCCTTTAAGCGCCAAAGTTGCAAAATAACAACATACAACGTTGCTGAATTTAACAAATGTGCTGCAAATGCGATGCCTCATGTAGTTGGTACTTTACACCAGGAGATAGCTGACATCTGTAACTTCAATCTGAGCAAAATTTGTGGGCATGTTTCTTTTCAAAGTTTTGGAGTTTATAGAGAGACCTACCTCCAGTCATGGAAACTATCGCAAGAGGTTTGTTTATAGAACATCTGTAAAAGTTAGGTGTGAATAGCTGCTGCCTGGTGATGTCATAATATTCAAGTTAGACAAGTGAATTTACTCTCATTGCATACATTGGGTCATACTGATGATGTTTCTCATTTACAGCATGCCCTCATCTCTAACCATTTTCAAGCTACAACTTTTTGAAATAGTGATTTCAAAAGGAATATTTTATTTTAAAAAAACTGTGGCGCATAAAAAGTTAAATCCAATCCAATTCTACCCTTGGACCTTTGCCTGCCCTTTCCCCTCGGCCCTCAAAAAATCTGTGTTAACTTACTATGCTTTTATCAGCAGTTGTCAGTCAGGTGATTTACTCTTTATACTTATCAGCAGTCATTATCTTCTCTATCTCTACTTGGAAACAAAGTAATGCTGCTTTCAAAGTTAGTATTTTGAAATGGTAAAGTCAAGGTTGCTGACATTAAGCTGAAAGGATGTGCTCCCTGTGCGTCTGATAACCTTATTCTCCCTTTGACAAACACACCTGAACCACAAGATGCGTGCTGCGCTCCGGCAGCCAGACGCTTTCTTCTGTTCCTCTCCTCCGGCGAGCGAGCGGAAAGCTGGAGACAAAAGGTTTAATGGGATTATAAAGGGCATCAGAAGAGTTTCCATGGATCACAGAGCTCCCAACAGATCCACAGGGCGAGTACCAGAGCAGACAGTCGACATGGTGAGATAGGTCCCTGCTTCCTGTAACAATACACTCACTGTCCATCTCGTCTGGTCGCAGTAATCCGCTGAGGGACCTGGGGACTCACGAGGAGGGTCAGGAAAAGGGGTCTGGGTCGATGTTCTGGGGCCCTGAACTGAAAACCCAATTATCTCTGCATTTCAGTCAGGCTTAATTAGGCTTGTCTGATGTGCAGCGGATTCATTATGTTTCTAATTAAGTCTCTATCAGGCTCATAGAAATAATGGCTTTATGGTACATCAAAACCAAGCTGCACTCCGCTGACATGATTGCAAAGCTATCCTCTGGCAATCTTCCTGAGTGGGTGGTCGCTGAGAGGTTGTCGTCTCCTTCAAAAGCGGATTCGAGAAGAGGCGTTCGTTTTGTGTGCTATCAGGGACAGAGCTGTGCGCGGATTGAGATGGACACCTTTTTCTATGACAAAAGACAGAATATATGAGATGATTTAAAACGACAGGAGAAAAAAATCTTCATTTCCTACCTCAGTCACTCATCTCTGCACCGCAGGATGAAATATAGAACAAAGATTGCCTTGATAGGAAATGCAAACTTTCTGTGGACCTTCAGTATTATGATGTCTGATTACTGTTTCATAAGAGAAGTTATGGTAAAGTTTTCCTTTTTCAACCATGTACAGTTGTGCTCATAACTTTACATACCCCAGCAGAATTCATGATTTTCTTGGCCATTTTTCAGAGAATATGAAAGATAAAAACTTTCAGTAACACTTTAGATTAGGGAACATATATTCACCATTAACTAGGTGCTTATTAACATGCATATAAGTAGCTTACTAGCCCCTAATCAGTATTTATTATCAGGCATTAAACCCTTATTCTACCTCTATTGCATCATGAGTTCAGACTTTTCCATATATTAACTCCTAATTATTACTTATTGACTACAAATTAATGAATATGTGTTCCCTAATCTGAAGTGTTACCAACATTTCTTTACTGTTTTTAAATCATAATAACAGAAACTTCCAAAAAGACCCTGATCGAAAGTTTGCATACTTCAGTTCTTTATACCGTGTATTGCCCCCTTTAATATCAACAACAGCTTTAAGTCTTTTGTGGTGGTTGTGGATGAGGGTCTTTATTTTTTGATCGTAAAACTGCCCATTCTTCTTGACAAAACCTCTCCAGTTCCTGTAAATTCTTGAGCTGTGGCTCAATGATATTGATGTCAGGAGACTGAGATGGCCACTCCAGAACCTTCCACCTTATTCTGCTGCAGCTAATGGCAGGTCAACTTGGCGTTCATCCTATACAGTTGGATTAACTTTTCCTACAGATCCTTTGACAATTCTTTTGCTTTCTCTATGGCTCTAAATCCAAAAACAATAGTGCAGCACTGGATAGAAGATGCAAGTGTCAGTCAGGAGTTCAAACCCATTTGTGTCAACTTGTGTTCATGTTATCAGGCCAGAATCACCTGTGTATGTAAACTTTTGATCAGGGTCATTTTGGAGGTTAGAGTAAACACAGTTGTTGATAAATGGTTTCACCCAACCACGAATCATAAGTGAAAGAAAAAATCTTGTATTGTGAATATTTCATATTTTCTGGAAAAAGGCCAAGAAATCATAAATTCTGCTGGAGTATGTGAACTTATGAGCACAGCTGTATCTTTGCCATATTTCTGATGCTCTCCTGTTTTTCTTAGAGTCATTTCTGAGTTCGACTTTTAACTTAAAATTTCAAGGCTGACCCCTTCTCAGACTGATTTGACTGTTGGAACAAGTTTGTGCTTAACATTTACAAAAAGGCTGTGGTGACTTGACAAGTTAAGTCCCAGGTAATGTCACCAGCAGGCTTAAGGAGAGTTGAGGTGGTTCAGATGACAATGCTGTAATTTTTCTGTGCAACAGCAACAAACTGTCACGTTTCATCTGGTCGTAAATCTTCAGACTGGTTCCAAACAGCTCAACAAGCAGCAGAGAAACACTCACAGTGCTGAGTCAAAGTCTTATACCCATGGAAGCATAAGTCAAACTCTCTGCTGCGTCTTTCCTCTCCTTTCCTTGGCTTTGACGTTCCACTCTGGCACATGGAGAGGCAGGAAGTGCCCAGAACAGAGCGTATGGCCATATATAATTTATTGTATGAAAAAGATAAATTCTCTTGACGAAAGTGTTTCTGACTGAACATGTAAAGAGCGAGCGGTAAGTCAAAGCTTATAAAATGTCATCAAACCCTCCATTCAAAGGTTGGTGGTTTGATCCCAGCTCCTGTGGTTCACGTGGCCAAATGTCCTTGGGCGAGCTCAGATGTCACCCAGCGGCATTGCCAGCAGTGTGTGTGTGTGTGTGTGTGTGTGAGAGAGAGAGAGAGAGAGAGAATGCATGTAAAGGGTTTAGTCAGTACAGATGGGCACTTTACATAGCAGCCTCTGCCATCAGTGTGCAAATGTGTGTGAATGGGTAAATGTGACATGATGTGTAAAAGCATACTGAGTGGTGAGAAGACTTGAGAAATTTTAATGCTAGATCAGTCTATTTACTATCAGTAAGAAGTGTTTTTTTCCCCCATTTTTGAAAAGTGACTTTTGTATTTTGCTAGTATTGAATTTACAGTTGTGCTCAAAAGTTTACACCCCCCTGCAGAATTTCTGATTCTTTGGAAAATATACATGATAACACAAAAATCTTTCTTTTTACTCTTTTTAAATCATAAAATGACAACAGCAGTGAAGGTTCTGCAGTGGCCATCTCAGTCTCCCGTTCCAATATGACCATAGCCTCGTTTCCACCAAGCGGATCGGTTCGGTTCGTCTTGGTACGGCACGCATTTGTGGCGTTTCCATAGACCTGGACGGGTCCTGTTATAAGCAACCCGTACCGCTCCACTTTTCAGTACCCTTCTGTTGGGGTGCCAAGCCGCTCCAAACTGGCTCCAGGGGTGGGGCTATAATCACTGCAGTAAGTTGATTGGTCAAAAGATCGGTAACTTTCTGTGTGACAGTGGTAATAAAGAACGACACACAACCCCTGACCCGCACACAGCCTTTCCTGAAACAAAGCTTCATTGAGTTATGGAATAAAGAGCCACAGCTGATCACAAAGTAGAAGAGTTGCTGGATGTCCTCCATCTTGCTCTTTGTTTACAATGCCGCAAATTTCTTTTTCGTTGCATTTATTTGTGGGGTACACTGTGTAGCGCTCATAGCGCTGCAGTGACGTCACGCGTTACGTAGCTAACGCAGCTCTCGACATCTGGTCCATCAAGCAGGGTACGGTTGGCTGTAGAAACGCGCACAGGATCAGGTTTTACTGATCTGACCCTTACCAAAGTGTAACGATCCGTACCAGACTGCCTGGTGGAAACGAGGCTAATGATCCAAAACACAAGGCCAAGTGGACCTACCATTGGCTACAGCAGAATAAAGTGAAGGTTCTGGAGTGGCCATCTCAGTCTCGTGAACTCAATATCATTGAGTCACTCTGGGGAGATCTCAAACCTGCAGTTCATGCAAGACAGACCAAGAATTTACAGGAACTGGAGGCATTTTGCCAAGAAGAATGAGCAGTTTTACCATCTGAGAAAATAAAGACCCTCATCTGCAATGACCACAAAAGACTTCAAGCTGTCATTGATGTTAACGGGGTTGTGTAAACTTCTTAACAGGGTCATTTTTGAAGTTTCTGTTGTCATTATGATAAAAAATGTAAACTATTTTTGTTTTCAATAATGTCTTCACCCAACCACTAACCATGAGTGAGAAAAGACCAAAAAGTCTGGAAACTTTTGAGTATAACTGTATATTGGTATCTGCCTGTACTTAAGATAAGATTCTTGTTTTTGTCATGAAATAAAAGAAGACGGAAAAAAAGGCAACAAACAAGAGATTTGACAATGAGTTCAGACATTTTCCATTATTCTCGAACATATATCTGATAAAGCTCTTGTTTGGTTCTGTACCTGAACAGGAGGCACAAGAAAATCTCCAAAGTAGATTTCTGTGAGTCTTCAAGTGAATTGGCTGCAAGAGTAAAAAAGAAACTTTGAAGTATTTTTTGAAAGAAAAATAACTCAGAGCACAAAGTAAGAAACTCTATGAATGCAATGTTTAGTCCCAACAAGTAATAAATTCTCGAATTTAAAAGGCCCTGAAAGTCATTTTCACCTTGAGAAAAGGTTTCAACATCTTTTGTTATGCTTAAAACTTGCATTCATACACAGATGCATCCGAGCAACAATAGGAGCAGAACCTCACAGAAGATATAAAGTAATATCTGTAAACACTCTCTGAAAAACATGTCACATCCACTCAAACAAAGCCCCATAGCTGCTGGGGCTTTTGGCCGTTATCTTCTTTATAAATTCACGTGACACTTTGGAGAAAACAGACACGAGGAGCTTTGATTTGGTTTCAGGCTACGACAAAACACAAGTTCTGGATGAGAAACTACTACTGATGCTAATTTCAGCGCCGTAGAGGATGAGGCTTATTCCCCAGGGAGGAGAGGAGAGGAGGGAGAAGAACGTGTGGAAAACATTTGGATTGCAAACAGAGGGATGTGGCATGAACACAAGCTGAGGAAAAATAAAAACCTCTGAGAAGAAGAGAAGCAGCCAACGAGCCAGAGAGTCAACAAGTTATGTAAGATTCACAGACACTGTGGGCGGCTCCTCTGCTTACTTTTTCCTTTTTTATTTATTTTTAACAACAGTTGGATTCTATACATTTGAGAGTGGTATCAAGACATAGAAATATGTGTTTCAACTCAAAATGTTGGAATGCAGAAGCTAAACAGCTGCAAATCCATGGGCTGAAAGCTCTCAAACAGAAAGACACAGCAGATAAAAAGCTTTAGTCTAAACAGAAGTTATCACCAAAACACAGAAAATTACTGTAACTCCTTCAAACCAGGTCAAATCTGGTCCAAAATTCATCTACATGATACAGTAACACATCGACAGCTTTATTTATCTACGACCAGTGGTGGAAAGAGTACTAAAAATCTGTGCTCAAGTACAAGTACTGTTACATTGCTACAATATTACTCAGTCACAAGTAAAAGTACTGGTGTTAAAAAAAATACTCAAGTAAAAGTACAAAGTATTTGTCAAAAAAAAAACTACTCAGATTATTAGTAACTTTTAACTGGTGATGTCACTGTCACCTCTCCAGATAGGGTTCTAAATTTTGTGTTTTGCTTTACCAGTAGTTAAAACGCTCACAATCAATAATCCTTAATAACTGATAAGACAGAAAACAAGTCTTTTTCACTCATTTTGATTGGTTGATTTTTTTTTCTTTCTTTTTCTCATTTGAAGTTTTTATTTCCTTATTCAGCAAAGGTCTCAGGCAGACAAAAAACAAGATTAGATGAAGTGCAGTTGCTGCCACGACTATTGATAGAATATCCAAGAATACATTTTTAACTGGTTAAATTCTCAACACAAAATCAATGAGCGATCAATCATTAACATCCATTAACACTTTTTGTTTTTCATCCACATGTCCTGGTTTTAATTGGCTTGTTTTCTATCAAATCACCTTACTGGCTACAAAAATGCAGATAAAAGGTCAATATATTGATGAAAATTGTACTTAGCACTCAACTATGATTTTAAAGTAACTAAGTAGATTATATGACATAATGATTACTTAAGTACAATTAAAAGTACAGACTTGTACTTACATTTTTTTCAATCAGGGTCATCCTACATTTAGATCAATACTGCACCTGAGAAAGTGAGCAGTGATACTCACCTTATCCACAGGGGGCACCAGAAGCTAACCTCGCAGAGCAGATGGAGCTGCCTGATTCATTTCTGAAATCCTGCAGATCCATCTTGCTATGATCCAACCAAAACCATTGACTGTATATAGAATGGACAGCGCACTTCCGCCTGTCACCGTTCTACGATTTTGAAGCCAAAAAACCCCGTTTCTCTAGCCGCTGAACTACTCACGAACGGCAGCTGTCAACTATCGTAAAACTAAACTTATGTCGTGGTTTTTAACGTCCAATAACTAATGAGAAACTAACTTCTCAGAAAAAAAATCACCTGAACACCATGCAGCCAGATGACATCATCATACTACCGTAGCGTAAAGATGAGAGAAACGTTTCTACGAGGTATCGTAATTTTTTAAAGTTTTCCCGGCTCATATCTGGAATACATGGAGAGGCGACGCTTATGACCTATACTGCAGCCAGACACCAGGGGGCGGAGCATCTGCTGGAGGCTTCAGTTTGAGCCGAACATCGTTACGTCCACTCATGATACAGTCTATGACCACAACCGATTTCACCCGGTTCAATATTGACCGGACCAATCAGAGAAGAGAGGTGGGAGCTGTCGGAGCTGCAGACGTGACATCAGCGGGAAGCGTCTGAATGAATGTTTGAAAACGATGGAGTGTGAAGCAGTCTTCATGGACACAGCTATAGCTGCAGTTTCATCAGAAATAGACTAAAATCTTCTCTAAATGAAGAATAGAGAACATCACTCAAAGCCTTTTTGATGGGAAACGATGTTTTTTCTCTTCATCGGTCGGGAGAAGAGCAAAATCAGACGAGTGAAATATCTACGTAGCAGATATATGAACTTTCTATCTGGTGTCAGATTACAAATCTGCTACATCCCCGTGGCTTGATGTGGATTGGTTTGTGATGAGCACATTGTCCAATCACCAGCGGCTACATTTTTTTAAGTCCCACCCATAGACTGTATAATGAGTGGACGTAACGATATTCGGCTCAAACTGAAGCCTCCAGCAGATGCCCGCCCCCTGGTGTCTGGCTGCAGTATAGGTCATAAGCCCCGCCCCCTGGTGTCTGGCTGCAGCATAGGTCATAAGCCCCGCCCCCTGGTGTCTGGCTGCAGCATAGGTCATAAGCCCCGCCTCCTCATGTATTCCAGATATGAGCCAGGAAAACTTAAAAAAATTACGATACCTCGTAGAAACGTTTCTCTCATCCTTACGCTAAGGTAGTATGATGATGTCATCTGGCTGCATGGTGTTCAGGTGTTTTTTTTCTGAGAAGTTAGTTTCTCATTAGTTATTGGACGTTAAAAACCGCGATATAAGTTTCGTTTTACGATAGTTGACAGCTGCCGTTCGTGAGCAGTTTTTAGCGGGGATATAAGAAACTTCGGGAAAGAGCCAAAAGGAGACTAAACCTTCTGAAGAAGAAGAAATAAATATTTTTATTTCTCTTTTTTACTTCGCTCCACCAGAAATTCTCTACTGCGCAGACTCTGGCTGCACAATGGCGGCTGGAGAAACGGGGTTTTTGGCTTCGAAAACGCAGAACGGTGACAGGCGGAAGCACGCTGTCCATTCTATATACAGTCATTGGTCCCACCTCTGAAAGCTCTCTCTAGCGCCCCTTACCCAGATGGACTAGTGAATTATCTCCATGACGGATATATGAAACTGTCCGTCTGGCTTGTCAGGTTAGCCAGAAGCAACACAAGCTGAAAGCTCCTTACAGCAGCTTTAACACGTGCACATCCAACACACAAGCTTCACAACAAGCTTTCAAACCTGTTTTTTACTAAAACCATCTGATCCTTGAGTCCACTCGCATCCACAAACAGCATCCTCATCCATCCACACACACGGAAAAACCATGTTTGCTGTTATTCAGCTTCACCTGAGTGGAGTGCCTGCTCCTTGAGTGCTGTTTCCTGTTGTGTAGACCACTTTTGAGTCACCCAGCTCACTGGAGGAAAAATCAATATCAATATGGCTCTGGTGAAAGTGACCAGAGTTCCATACAGCTATTAATGACAGGACCTTTTCTTTTAACAATCTTAGATCAATGATTCATACATGATGGAGAGTCCACAGTTTGTTACACTGGACAGATGCTGTGATGGAAAACACCAGTCAATCATATTTTTATTGACCCTCATGATCCATAGACTGGTTTTCTTTATGTCATCAGTTTCTAGTGTGGGATCATTTAAAGACTCATGATTTGTTGTTGAGGATAGTCTGCAGCGTGCTTTGATTGTTGTACCTGCCTGTTAAAATTCAGTTTTATTAACCCTTTACCAACCACCCAATTCTGGCCTATATACCATGCTTTGTTTTTAAAGCTTATAACTGTAGAACCATAAGGTCAAAATTCATCAGTGACACCTCATTTGAAAGATTTAAGTCTCTTGTTTCAGAAAATGTCGTGTTTTTGTTCCTGTTAATTTTTTATAACTGATTTTTGAGCATCATTAACTTCAAGATGCTTCATGTCAGACATAAGACATCAACCACATCAATTCTACACCTTGTCATCTACATCTGGAGTTAGAGGGTTTTTTAGTCTCAGGTGACCAAACACCAGAAGATGCATTCTCATTTTCCAGTCTAATGTGATGACTTTGCACGAACAAAACCAGCTGTATCATTGCTCAGTGTCTTCTTTGTAGTCAACCTTGTACTCTTTGTGAAAAAGGTTCCCTAAAAATCGTGAAATTATAGCTCTCGGTCACGGATTGTACCACTCTTGTTGTGCACATGAATAAAAATGTTTAAGCATGGCAAAAAAATAAATAAATAAGTAAAGCTATTGGTTAATGTCATGTTTTTATATGTGGCTCAAGTCCACATCAGGATAAATTCAGCTGAAACTGTTATTGTTTTCCTCTTCATTTTTTATAACCAATTTTTGAACATCATGCAAGACATAAACATCTACCACATCACTTCTAGAGCTTGTCATCTACATCTGGGTGAAATTTGAGCTTTCTAGGTAAAACCTTGTAGGAGTTAGAGAGTTTTTAGTCTCAGGTGAGCAAATATAGCAGATGCATTCTCATTCACCACAGTTTAGTCAGACAACTTCAAGTGGACAAAACCTGTTTTATTAGTGCTCAGTGTCTTCTTTGTAGTCAACTTTGTTCTCTCTGTGAAAAGGTTCACTAACAATAGTCAATTTATAGCAACCAATCCCGAATTGTACTTCTCCTGTTGCTTGCATGAATATAATGGCGCTTTCCCACTATACAGTTCCAGCCCTACTCAACTCAACTCGGCTACTCGACTCTACACAGTTTGGTTTGCCTTTCCACTAGCCCGACTACACACTCATCGTGGGCGTGGATGCCATAACGCAGCTGCGCAAATGTGCTGCGCAGAAGTGGCTCAATGTCGGGTGGTATGACAACGGAGGTAAACAACAGCCTTGTGCAGTATAGTATGGCATCTTCTACCCATAATTAAAGCCCAATTATTTAGAGAATATGATTCCCCTGTACATTAAAGAAGTGTATGGGTGTTTGTTGGTCACCTGTTGATGGACACGTGGAGGAAAACAAAGGACTCTTCCCTGGATCCAGCTAGATCCCTTCTGTTTTTTTATTTAGGAGTCATGAAGGTGCATTTTAGGGCTGTATTTTGTGTTCATTCAGTGTGGTTCTGTGCCGTCAGGTTTAAATGTCATTAAAAACCTGTCGCTGACTTATTCATTTGCTTGCTGTATGTGATTTGTACAGAGTCAGAAAGTGAATTGGGCTTTCCTTGTCTCTGAAGAAGTCCCTTTTTACATTGAAATCGGCTAGAGAACCATGTCAATATCACCTTTTAGTATCGGCTCAGCTCACTTGGAACCAGGGTAGAGCAGGTACTAAACACTAGTGTCTGATGCGTAGTACTGCGCCTGTGGAAACGCAACACGAACCGAGTAGAGCCGAGTAGAGTAGGGCTAAGATGGGTCAGTGGAAAAGAGCCATTAATGATTACACGTGGCAGAAATCCCTGACTTTCTGCAGCCTATTTAGCTACAGCAGGCTTCTTGTGAATGGTAAGGCTATTGGTTACTGTATGTGTGATTGTCAGGCCCAATAGCCAATAAATGAGCTTGTTAGGAGGGCTTTACACATACTGCTCCTGTCAAGTCAAGCAGAGAGCCGTTATTGTATAAATCAGGCTCTCCTGGCATCAAAACTCAGAGTATCAAGAGTGTCTTGTAGCCAGAAGCTGCCGTTATTTATGAGAACAGACACGACAGACAGACAAACAACGGACTTTACAGGAGAAATTTCACCACTTGGAATAATTTCATGAAACAACACTTTTGATATGTTTGAACTCTGGATTCCTCTGGTGGAAAGGAGAGTGAATATTCAGGGTGCGGACTACAAACATGACATAATGACTCCAAACAGGTAGGACGTCCCAGTTGTTGTGATCGCCATCTGAGTCATTCTTTCACTAATTACATTTTGTTGGTCAAGTAAACCGTAAAAGGGTCAATGACGTGACGTCCCCTTTTTTGTGTCCCAGTGCAATATTTCCTTCCATCATGAATTGAGTATTTCATCACATGTATTTCTTTATTCTATGAAACCTGTGTTATTTGAACACATCTTTAAACTATTAAAATATAACATGTTTTTTTGTGTTTTGGTTCCTCAAACCCCCAAAGTGTCAGGTGGTGCAACCGTCCTGACAAGTATCCACAGTAATAAAACTCTAAAAATTGAATGTCAGTTATTGTAAATGGAAATTAAAAATACAGTGACATTATTTTATGCTTGAACCTTTTTAAATGAAACATTCTTTGCAAATAAAAAGAATTTTAAAGCTGTTGAGAAATGTAAAAAACTTTTGTCCTGTAATTTTCACCTTGTCAAATGTCAGGGTGGTGCAACCGTAACATCAGACTTTTATTTTAAAGTGAAGAGAATAAAACAGGAAACAGGAAACTGCATCAGCCAGAGGAGCCCAAATGACATTTGTGACCAAGTGGAAAAGTTTGTAGATTTCTCTGAAATACTGATAAAAAAGGTTTTTTCACTTCATTGGTGACTGGAACAATTTCCATGTCAGGTGGTACAACCAATGTAATAATGTGAAATGTTATTTTAACATCAAATTATTGATCTTATTCACAAATAAAAGAAATGAAACACACAAAATGAAAATGTATGAGTCACTACAGACACTTGAGAGATACTTGCCAATAATTTCACACAGAAAAAATAACAGGAACATATAAATATATTTTCATATATTTGGTTGCACCACCTGACATTTTTGGGCGCTCAAATTAAAAATACTAAAAAATAATGAACCTAAAAACTTTGAAATGTTGGTCAACTACTGAAATCTGTTAGAACACTTTTCAAAAATACGTTCTTAGACCCTCTTTTTGTCATTGACCCAAAAAACGAACTTAGTGGCTAAAATATTAAGAATCTAAGCTTCTGATGTTTGACAAAGCTGTTACTGATTACACTTTGATGATGTCAGAGGAATAGCAAACAGGTTGCTGACGCTTCAGTGGAGTGTTTTTTGAAAAAAAAACAGGCCCCTGAAAATGTGGTTGGCCTGAAGTGAGATATTCAAAGTGTTGTCTGTCATGATGATGGACAGGCTCTGTTTCACTCAAAAGCTATAGATCACTCCAGACTCCTGCTTTGTATTCTGTGCATTCTGAGTCCTGGTGCCTTTAATTGTAAATCCTTCTCGCAAGGCACTTCAAACTGTATATGTGTGTGTGCGCGTGAGTGTGTGCGCGGCTGGTGCGATTTTATTTTATCGTCCAGTGGAGCAGAAATATGGGAGCCAGTTGGAGAGCGCGGCTGCTGAGAGACATTTAGAGGAGCGGTGCAGGTTCCTCTCGGGGATAATAGGCGCTGAGAAGCAGGTGATTGCCTGGATCGCCTAAAACTGTACTTTATTTGTCCCAATCCAAAGATGCCCTCTTCCTCAGGGACAGAGCTTGGAGAAAAAAAAGGTGATAAATCTAGGAGCTGCGGTTCTTACTTTAATCTCCACCCTTGCCCCAAGAACAGGGGGGACGATCTTTTCTTCTGCTGCCAGACAAGTGATGTCTCTCTCTTGGTGGAGTGACACTGATTTGAGGGTAGAAAATAAAAGAGGCTTCTAGTTCAGGGTTCTTGTTTGTGATCCAAACCAAAATTGACATGCTGTAAGTTTGTATACGAAGCAGCATGTGACTCCTGACTGTCAAAGAGCAGAGACAGTGATTGAGAGTATCGGTCTTTGACAGAGGGCCTGACACTCGCGTTTTAAGGAGGATGTTTAGAGCTGTCGGTGTCAGTAAAGAGCTGTGTTACAGGAATGAGGAAAACTGTCAGAGTGATTGATTGTGCTGCTTTTTTTGTGAGGTATTGGGTTCTGAACAGTTTGGATTGTTACATCTCAAAATGCAATTTTGGAAGTTATGGTTAAAATCACACATGGGCATCCAAATGTTTGTGTGCAGGCGTCTAAAAAAAGAGACCGCACAGCTATTTTAACACAACTATTTCAACTCCTGCAATAACATATTGCAATATTTAGTAACTTGGAAGACATTCAAATTGTTTTATTAACCCTTTCTCGTTATTTAAAAAGAAGCAGCACACTGCTCAAAACTTTCTGGGAGATCTACTTAAGAAACTTAAGGCAACTTTTTGCATAATTGATTTATGTTGCTGAAGCAAGATTTCTTTTGTCTACACCGTTTAGTGTAGGCAGTCAGTCCACTGATAGCATAGACAGCTTGTGCCACTCGTGTGATTCATCCATGTACAGCAGACTCTCATGTCCACTGTGTGCCCCCCTCACTCATGGTAACAAGGTATGGTGAGGAATTGAGTTCAGTTTCTGGTTCCAGAAATATCAAATGAAACAGTAAAGATATCAAGATAATCTCTTGTTGTGTGGATGAACTCAAAAATATTGCCTCACATTACTTATATCGTATGTTCTGAAAAAAGTTCACATTGTCTATTTTGAACAAATATTTTTGACTTCATCACTAGATACATTTGTGTGACGATACCAACTTGAATGTTTATTGTGAATTTCAGGGATTCAATTAAGTGATATTTACTTCTCCCCACATTTTGTTTTCAGTGTACGTACAGATTTGGCAGGCATGTCAATTTTTCTTCAACCTCAAATGTGTCAGGATCCAGATAGTTTTTTTTAGTGCATGCTTTATGCTCAACACTAGTGTTACTTCACATTGATCAACTAAAAAGCCAAACTTTTGAAAGAGAAACAATCTAAGTAATGAAAAGTGGCAAAAACAACAAAATATAGCAACAAAATAAAAAAAAAAAAAAAAAAAAAAAAAAAAAAAAAAAAAAAAAAAAAAAAAAAAAAAAAAAAAAAAAAAAAAAAAAAAAAAAAAAAAAAAAAAAAAAAAAAAAAAAAAAAAAAAAAAAAAAAAAAAAATTGGCAAGCAAGTGTGGGAAACGTCTTTTTTTAAAGTCAGAAGATAGCAAAATGGTCCAAAAGTGACAAAAAAGAGTGATACATTACTTCCACTTTCTTTTAAAGCTAAAGCCACTTCTCTAGATTACAATGATGTCCTAAAGGTCATCCAGCATCTACAATCCAGTGACACTTCCAATACATTCATTCCACCATTCCATTTTTGTTGTTGTTATGAAACCAGCCCAAAAGTATTTATAACAGAGAAAAAATACACATAGATATGGAAACACAGAACGACAAGAGAAATTCTTTTATCATCTTTATTCCACAACAGGTGTTTGATGACTAAATTCCTGAAGGACTATGACTCATTGTTTCAGATTAAATTAACAAAGACGCATGAAAGTGAAGGTTCTGGAGTGGCCATCTCAGTCTCCTGAACTCAATATCTTAGAAACTCTTTGCAATGCATGACCCAGTGTGTGCTGTAACCTCCTCCAGTCCTCTCTTTATGAAAGCTCCGACCAAAGGGGGTCATTATTCTAAGAAAAGGAACAGAAATGAACTATTCCTCTTGGACACATGAGGACAAAGAACCGTGTGTGTATAGGTGTTTTTTCATTTATATTTTTTGAGGTTGTAGTTCAGTGTGTTCTCAATTTCAGAGAAAATCTCACTGGGGTTCTTTGTGGCTCAATTTTGAAATTCTTTTATCATCTTTATTCCACAACAGGTGTTTGATGACTAAATTCCTGAAGATGAAATTAACAAAGACGCATAAAAGTGAAGGTTCTGGAGTGGCCATCTCAGTCTCCTGAACTCAATATCATAGGTTGTAGTTTAGTGTCCTCAATTTCAGAGAAAATCTCACTGGAGTTCTTTGTGGCTCGATTATGAAATTCTTTTATCATCTTTATTCCACAACAGGTGTTTGATGACTAAATTCCTGAAGATGAAATGTACAAAGACGCATGAAAGTGAAGGTTCTGGAGTGGCCATCTCAGTCTCCTGAACTCAATATCATTGAGCCACTCTGGGGAGATCTCAAACCTGCAGTTCATGCAAGACAGAGCAAGAATTTACAGGAACTGGAGGCTTTTTGCCAAGAAGAATGAGCAGTTTTACCATCTGAGGAAACAAAGACCCTCATCCACAAAGACCACAAAAGACTTCAAGCTGTGATTGATGTTAAAGGGGCAATAGGTGTTATTAAGAACTGAGGAATGTAAACTTTTCATCAGGGTTTGTTTTTTTAAGTTTCTGTTGCAATTATGATTTAAAAAGAGTAAACACAGTTGTTTGTTAATAAACGTCTTCACCCAACCACTAACCATAAGTGAACCATGAGATGATAAAATCTACTTCCAGTTATTGAAGTCTTTCAAGAAAAATGGAGGTTTATAAACCACTTTATAAGACATTAAAAGCGCTTCATGTTATGGGTGATTGAATTTATAGAAACAATAGCAGCACAGTGACGGCCCTTTAATAAAGACAGAGGGAATGCAGCATTTGGAGGTTTTAACATGTGAGGCTGAACCTTGTGAAAACTGTTTCAAGATCAACACCCCCTGACTTCTACTTTGCATTTAGATGACAGTCCCTGATGAAAAGAGTTTTTTTTCCTTGAATCATCAATGACTCTGACAGCTTTCACCCAAAAAAGTTATTGTGTTGTTAAGGCCCTCTTCACCAGGAAACTTCGCTCTGTGCTGTGTGAATAAAAATGAACAAGGTTTGACTGAAATTTCCAGTTAGACTAAGGGGCTCATTGGATTACTGCAAAAAAAAAAAAAAAAACACAACTCCATCTTTTACTTATGAATAATCCCAGATTAGCAGTTTTAATTCACTGCCAAATTTCCTAATAAGCTTATTAACCCAAGGCTTTAAAACATCAAGGGAAATTAATAACTAAAGCAACATGCAGATGTCCGCTTTAAATGATGTTTTATTTTCATTTGTGCCTGTTAAAGCACGCAGAGTTATCTCAACTTGACACAGCTGTTAGTGAGACAGGCTGACCCGCTGCCTTTAAAGGAACATTTCCACTTTAATAGATGTGTCACTGCACAATGCAGAAGTGAAAAAATCATCTGCAATTCTGACATCACAGTGGAAGGACACCGAGTAATAGAAATTCAACGCACAAAGAAAAATCATTTCCCTCTCTTTGCACAAATCTGATTAATCTTTGCATAGAAACTCTTTGCAATGCATGACCCAGTGTGTGCTGTAACCTCCTCCAGTCCTCTCTTTATGAAAGCTCCGACTAAAGGGGTCATTATCCAAAGAAAAGGAACAGAAATGAACTGTTCCTGATGGACACATCGAGCATATTACTGATGTGTATTTTAACTGAGGAATGTGTGGGAAGTTATTTTCTGTTCGAACCAAACAGTAATACTAAAGGACCGTGTGTGTATATGTGTTTTTTCATTTTTATTTTTTGAGGTTGTAGTTCAGTGTGTTCTCAATTTCAGAGAAAATCTCACTGGAGTTCTTTGTGGCTCGATTATGAAAGCACCAGCGTTTTGAACCAGATTTTTTTCCCAATCGTTCCGAATGGAAACAGTACTTAAATGGTTGGTTCCACCCCATAATTTGCGTCCTCGAACCAGTTACAACCAGGAACCAGAACTGGTTAATTATTTTCCCTTATGTGGCAAAGTTTGTAAAGTTGCACACATGACAAATAATAAAAAATTTTCCACATTTGGCACTAAAAAATCACTTTTTATGCAGATTTAGAGAAATATTTGTGAAATATATTTGTTGAATATTATATCTGAATGTTGAATGTTTTATCTAAATGTTAAATGTTAGAAATGAGTGTTATAAAAAGATGTCCTGATTCTAAATACTTTGCTACGTATTAAATATTTAGTTTAATATCTGAATATTAGGATTACTCCATGTGGCAACCACGCCGATTAGTGCAGGCAGCCAGTCCACACTGTCATGAACTTCAAGAGGAGACAGCTTGTGCCACCTGTGTGATTCATCCATGTACAGCAGACTCTCATGTCTACTGTGTGCCCTCCTCACTCATTGAAACATGGTGTAATGAATGGATAAGGTTCAGTTTCCAGCTCCAGAAATACCAAATGAAACAGTAAAGATTACAGCTTGTGCCACCTGTGTGATTCATCCATGTACAGCAGACTCTCATGTCTACTGTGTGCCCTCCTCACTCATTGTAACATGGTGTAATGAATGGATTAAGTTCAGTTTCCAGCTCCAGAAATACCAAATGAAACAGTGAAGATTACAGCTTGTGCCACCCGTGTTATTCATCCATGTACGGCAGACTCTCATGTCTACTGTGATGAACTTGAAAAGATTGCCTCTCATTACTTAAATTATTCATGTTCTAAGACAAAAAATCACACTGTAACATATTTTGAACAAATGTTTTCGACTTTAATGCTAGATATATTCCTGTGAAGACACTAACTTGAAGTTTCTCTGTTGATTTCAGGGATTCATTTCACTTAAATTTACTTCTCCCCAGATTTATTTTTTTCAGTGTACATTCCGACTATGTTTTCATAGTACATTTCTGTGTGTGTGTGTGTGTGTGTGTGCTGATCCCGACAACCGCTTAATTCCGCTGTCACCACAAAGGCTTTTTCATGCGTGTATATTTCTGTCTCGTCTTCTCCTTTTTGGTATTTTCCACAGCAGACTTCCACAAAGACATTTAATCAGCAGGTGTCTCTCCTTGTACTGACATTTATTTATAATGTCGGATTCAGATAATCCCGAGGATTATCTGATCCCTGTGATGTAATGATGCTCCCAAAGCTCATAACAAAATAAATCTGCAGATGGAAGGCTGCAGAATAAGTGAGGCTGCTTTTGATGTGGGGGCACTGGGAGTAACACGGTTTGCATACTCAGTGTTATTTCTACATCTACTAAAGCCCCACAGTCACTATCACAGTATCATTCATGACAGGATGTAACACCCCAGGTTTTAAAGAACATTTTCTTGAATAGGGACACACTGTGCCCTTTCCTTGAAAGTTAAAAGGAAACCCATTTCTTTTGCAGCAGCAAGGCTGAGATTTACATTCTCCCGACTAAGGTTAGCGTTTTTAGGTGAAATGTTGTTTCTTTTCAACATGTTCCCGGCCAGCGTTGGCAATTTGTTGCAACCTTTCTCTCATGCTGAGAAAATCTCACCGCTGAAAGCATAAAAAGGTGTTTTTTTTCATCTCTTCTGGGCTGGAACCTGCACACAGTGTCAGACATGTAAAGAAAAGAATCACATCCCGCACGCGCTGACCCAGCTGCTCCTATCTGACACATGCATTACACAAATCACATCCACATTGGTTTCTGGAAGTGGACCTTGCCAAGTTATGGTTTTTCAATAACAGCAATCTTACACTTCAGCCTGACACTCTTGGCAGTATTGGTTGCTGTAATGACAAGGGACAAAAAGACATTTTCATTTCTCTGATATCCGACTCTTTGCTCTCAGTTTCTATGCTCCGTCTGCTATTACCTTCAGTTTCCAATGAAAGAAGGAGACCCTGCTGACTCTAAGAATCTCTGGAGACTCATATGCCAGAGCCATTTTAATTAGACAAAGCATCTGCACACCTGATCAAAACCTTAAGACCAGTTGAATAATTGAATGAATCTACAACCCCAATTCCAAATTCAAACAAAAGACTGATAAATTTGCTGATGCTGAAAAAACAGATGTTTGTATCATTCCACAGGTGAAAAGGTTCATTTAAACAGGTGAGTGTCATGATTGGGTATAAAAGGAGCATCCCCAAAAGGCTCAGTCCTTCACAAGCAAAGATGGAGCCAGGTTCACCACTTTGTCAACAACTGCGTGAAGAAAATAGTCCAAAAGTTTAAGAACAATGTTTCATCAATGTACAATTGCAAGGAATTCAGGGATTCCATCATCTACAGTCTATAATATAATCAGAAAATTTAGAGAATTTGGGGAAATCTCTGCATGTAAACAGCAAGGCCCAAAACCAATATTGAATGCCCGTGACCTTTGACCCCTCAGGTGGCACTGAATTAATAACTGACATTGTTGTGTAAAGGATATTAGCACATGGGCTCAGGAACACTTCAGAAAACCATTGTCAGTTAACACAGTTCATCACTACATCTACAAGTGACAGTTCAAACTCTACCATGCAAAGACAAAGCCAACCATCAACAACATCCAGAAACGCCACCGCCTTCTCAGGGCCTGAGCTCGTTTGAAATGGACTGAGGCAAAGTGGGAAAAACTGCTGTGGTCTGATGAGTCCACAATTTAGTTTTTTTTTTTTAATCATGGACGTGGTGTCCTCCAGGTAAAAGAGGAAAAAGACCATCCAGATTGTTACCAGTGCAAAGTTCAAAAGCAGCATCTCTGATGGTATGGGGGGTGTTAGTGCCCTGTGATAGCACCACCAATGCTGAAAGCTACACCCAGGTTTTGGAGCAACACATGCTGCCATCCAAGCAACGTCTTTTTCAGGGACGTCCCTGATTATTTCAGCAAGACAATGAAACCAAAACACATTCTGCTCCTGTTACAACAGTGTGGCTTTGTAGTAAAAGAGTGCAGCTCCCAGACTGACCTGCCTGCAGTCCAGACTTGTCTCCCATTGAAAATGTGTGGAACATGATGAAGCGCAAAATACATCAACAGAGACCTCAGACTGTTGATCAACTGAACACTGCAAAAACTGAAATCTAGGCAAGTCATTATGTCTTATTTTTAGTAAAATTTGTCTTACTATTCTTGATTTGAGCCACATTTACAAGACAAGGTCATAAGAATGTCTCATTTCAAGTTTTTTAAAGACAAAAATGAGGCATTAATTGCTTGTAACAAGTTAAAAAAAAAATCAGCCAATGGGATAAGATTAAAGATTCTTGTTTACAGACATCTTTCTAATTTCAAGAAACTTCCCGGGCAAATTCGTCTTATCCCATTGGCAGATTTTTTTTGACGCGTTACAAGTAATTTAAACCTCAATTTTTGTCTTAAAAAAAACTTGAAATAAGACATTTTTATGACCCGGTCTGGGGAATGTGGCTCAAATTAAGAACAATAAGACAATTTTTACCACAAATAAGACATAATTACTTGCTTAGATTTCAGTTTTTGCAGTGAAGTTGTTCATCAACGACAAATGTGACAATGTGATGTTTATTTTTTATAATGATGTTTTGTTTATTTTTTTATTTTTTATTTTTTTTATTCTGTCTATTTGCTAAAAAGGCTAGTTGATTGTGTTCTTCTTTTATTCTCTTCTTTATTGTATATTTGTATATATTTATTATTCTCATTTCTATGATTGGGCTTGCTCCAGGACCAGGGTAACCTAATTTCGTCCCACCCATGTTTTACATGTGTTGAATGACAATAAAACTCCTTGAATCCTTGAATGTGAAAGAATTCCAGCTCCAAAGCTTCAACAATTCGTGTCCTCAGTTCACAAACACTTATTGAGCGTTGTTAAAGGAAAGTTGATGTAACACGGTGAGAAACATGAAACTGTTCCAGTTTTTTAGGAACTTGTTGCAGGCATCAATTTCAAAATGAGCAAATATTTGCACAAAACTAATACAGTTGTTCATTGTATCCTGTTTTATTTATATTTTACACAACGTCCCAACTTCATTGGAGTTGGGGTTTTAAAATGAAATATTGACCCAACAACCTACATTATGCACCAGCAGCGGAGACAGTGACCATGAACTCCATTGTTATCACACCTCTTGCTTTAAAAATATGAAAAACAAACCACATGCCGTTTAATTTTACACCTCATTGAGCGAGCTGAGCAGATAGCCTATTAATGCCTGTTGGCAGAAAACTGTCAGGTATCTGGATCCAGCGCTGCACGGATGGCGACAGAATTAGCACAGCTAAGTGATTCACACTCCAAAGGTCAGAAGCTCGTGGTGATTGAATACGAGCTCGTGTTGCACAAATGAAATCAATTACCTTTGTGTTTTATGAAGAGGAGATGAGATACAGAAGGGACAGAGACAGAGAGGTGAACACGATGGAAAGGTGTGGGGTCTGTGGAGGTTCAGGAGACAACTGTGGGACTTTTATACCTCAAATCCTCCCCCCATCAGCAGCTGGTCTCACCTTCTTATTCTAAGTCTTTTTCTTTGACTGTACCTGTTCGCAGGATAAACACACGCCTCTTTCATAACAAGATCTTCTAACCTTGAAAAGGTTTTATCAGCTGTGCTTCACTTTGCCCTTTCTTGTGTTAACAAAGCCAGTACACATCTCCAGCGCGTACAAGCGGCTTACTCTGCCGACTGTTAGCCACTCGCAGAAAAGACCCCCTCACCTCTCCAATTAGAGCGAGGAGTTTTCACTCTTTAGTGCTTTTGTCTCTCAGTTAACCTCTTATGCCTCATTTAGTCGTCATCGATCTGTTTGCCGTTCGTTTGACGTCATCAAAGCATAAACAGAGACGCCTTTGTCAAACATCAGAATGCTACACTGCTTTAGAAAGTTTGGATTCTTTGCATTTCAGTTACTAAGTTCGTTTAACAGTTTTCTTCCCCGACAAAACATAATTGGTGAAAAAATCGCTCACATAGCAATCACAACAACTGGAATGTCCAACCTGGTTTTGAGGAGCATTTCCTCCTCAATGTGAATCCGGCAAAGCTGGGTGTGTTTGTTTTGATTAGGGTTATAACTACAAGAAAAAGTGACCCTATTTTCTACTATGGAGTTTTCATCCCAGGATAGCCTGTGATGAAACAAGTTCTCTCTGCTTGACTGGCCTATAAAGCATGATGGTCTTGTGTAATAGCTTTATTAGAGGGTCATTTATCAGCCATCAGACCTGTTATTTACACATGGAGTTTTCATCCCAGGATAGCCTGTGATGAAACAAGTGCTCCCTGCTTGACTGGCCAATAGCACATGATGGTCTTGTGTAATAGCTCTATTAGAGGGTCATTTATCAGCCATTAGACCTGTTACTTACACGTGGAGTTTTCATCTCAGGATAGCCTGTGATGAAACAAGTTCTCTCTGCTTGACTGGCCTATAACGCATGATGGTCTTGTGTAATAGCTTTATTAGAGGGTCATTTATCAGCCATCAGACCTGTTACTTACACGTACAGTAACCAGTCACATTACCATTCACACAAATACATCTGTAGCCATTTGCCTCATTGGTGAGACCTATTTATCGCTGTGCATCTGCATTCACATCCATGTGCCCAAATAAGGAGGTACCAACCATGACTAAGAACTACTCTGTCATGAGCGCAGTTGACTAAAAAGAGGACACTGAGCGCTGACAAAGCTGATTTTGCTTGTACAGAGTCTTCGGACGTGAGTGTCCAAGCTTTTACCAAGAAAGCTCAAATTTCACCCAGATGTAGAATTGGTGGATTTCTTATGTCTGGTGTAAAGCATCTTGAAGTTATTGGTTTTCAAAAATTTTCATTTCATTCATTCATTTTATTCGTCCCATACATGAGAGTTTACAATATTACAATGTTTGATAATTTACACATATTTAAACATTGAAAGTCTGCATGATTGGAAAGGAGCAGCTGGAAGAACAAAGTTCTTATTTATTACTACCCCTATTCTGAACTCAAAATTTCAAAATGTCTCGCCACCATCACCTCCACCCCACTCTTAGAGCCTTCAAAAAAGGAACTCAAGTCACAAGATTGTCAAGCTGGGAACAAACAAAGAAAAAACCAAAGAACAAACAACAACCACAAAAAAATAAAATAAAATAAACCAAATAAACATAAGTAAAGAACAATGCGTCAAATTAAGTTTCAAGGTCATAGCTTAAGAAATGTCTCTCTTTATATATTTTTCTAAATTGAAAAATATTTCTGCATCCCTTCAAGTCATCCTGCTGAGAATTCCATAATTTAACACCAACAACTGAATTACACATTTGTTTCAACGTTGTCCAAGCAAATTGATGCCTAAAATTAAATCTCCCTCTATGATTTTCATCATATGCAGCAAACTAAAATAACTTCTGGATACCTAAATAAGGTTGTTTAGAAATCTAAGAGGATAAAAAGTATTTATACGAATGTAGACTTCAGTCACATATAAAAGCGTGACATTTTCTGAAATTAGAGGTTTTATTTTTTTAACTGAGGTGTCACTGATGAATTCTGACCTTGTTCTTCTTCAGTTATTCGCTTTGAAACATCGTTTGGTGAATAATTTAGAATAATGTGGTATCTAAGGGGTTAAAATTAGATTTGTACTCTTCCTGTGACATGTTGGTGAGTTTGCAAGAGGTGGCTCTGTTGCTCTGCTGAAGAAACAGCTGCAGAGTTTAGCGTCACACACATATCTGCAGGGGAAAAAAACATCATAAGACATTGGCAGGAACTTTGCTAGAAATAGCAAATTGCTTCCAAAATACCCCTGAGTTTGAATAAGCGTCATTAATCTGAGTTCAAACTGTGTGAGTCTGTCATTCTGAATAAATCTGTTGTTTGTCTTCATGTTTCAGATCCAGTTTGATTGATACCTGCTTGGTTCAGCGCTCTCAAACCTGCTGTTCTAAAACCAGTAATAGGCACTGAAGTTACACTCAAAGCAACATGATTTTATTTCAAGCTAAGAATAAGAAAAAGCTTCTAATAGAGACTTAGATGTTTATTATGGGTGACATTTTCATCCACGAGCAGCAACAGTTGGGGTTTACACACTCCAGTGGAGATCCAAATGACCATTTTTATGCTCATAAAATGAAACCAGAACATTACAAATGGCTCAAAGCAGAACAAACAGAATGTAATGTGAGTCAGTGCTAAGTTATTACAATTCCATGCTCCGTCAGTTACAGCAGGTCTCTGTAAAACAGCTCCATACTGTACAGCAGGGGACACAAAGGTCAACACAAAGGTGGGTTCACTTCCTCTTTTTTACTCACAATGGGCCTCATTCACTAAGAAAAGCGTAGAAATGTTCTTACTTCCAGCACAAAATAAGAAAATAAGCAAAATCACTGTCGAATTCATGACACGTGTGTACCAGCTGTTTTGTTCTCACCACTGGGTGTATATTAAAAAAATCAGAATCATTCTAAATCAACTGGTGCGTTCCCACATCCTGAAATCAGCATATTACCCCGCCCCAATTCATCTATATAAGGACATCTGCCACCGACTTACACTACGTCTCCACTATATTTTTTTATTCAGGATCAGAATCAGAATCGCCTTCATTGCCAAGTATCTTCAAGAAGCATACAAGAAATTTGACTTTGGTTTTAACTGTGCTCTCTTTGTACAAAAACAAGTGAGAATAAACATTAAATATCAAATATATAAAGGAACAGATATTAAGTAACTATAAATTAGAAATATTAGGAATATAGAAACTTTGTGCAAAAAGGTAGAAAGAAAAAAATATATATATTTATGTCAAATAGTGCAATGAAAATGTGCAACAGAGAATGTGCAAGAATGTGCATAAGACCTGACAGACAGTTTTTTTTGTTTTTTTTTTTAACTTTTTTTTCCTTTCCTTTCCCAACTTCTACTGGACGTGTTGCAGCCATGAAATTCTAAGTCAATTATCATTTGGCAAAAAACAATTAGGTTTATCAGTTTGAACATTAAATGTGTTGTCTTTGTAGTGTATTCAATTGAATATGGGTTGGGAATGATTTTCAAATTGTTGTATTTTGTTTTTATTTACATTTTACACAATTTCCCAACTTCAACCGAATCCGAGTTTGAGGAGGTTCTAAATTTGTTCGCAAAATGAGAGGAAATTCAAGTAAGAAAATATTCATGAATCGCAGATTTGTGGTTTGAACGTTCATGAATGAGGCCCAATATTTGAAGTCGAGCTTCAATGTCCAGTCACAAAACTCTTCGTAGATGAATGACAATAGCAAACAGGAGGATTACCATCTGAGTAAAGAACGAACATTCAGATTTAGACTTGATCACTGAATGTTCCTGTAGCATGTGGCTGCTCAATTCTCAGGAGGACACCAGATGTCACCAAATAAGAGAACCTCATCACATCAACTCCTTCTTCTCCTTATCTGTGATGTGAGAAGTAGTTTTATTTCCCAAAAAGCGTTTAAAAGTTGCTTAAAGTCTTAACGAGGAAAGTTCTGCAAACACACAGACACAAACTGAAAGAAACAGAATTTTTAATTCCCACGTCCTGTTTGTCCAGTATTTAAATGCAAAGTGCAAACAGTGAGCACTATATCCTGACTAAATGTCATGTGAATGTAAAGTCCTCTTCTTGTTTGCTGACTCCTGTGGATCTGAATGCTGAGTATTGTTTCTGTCCTAAGCTCAACAACTGCACCTTGTCTGAGTTTGGTTCAGTTGGTGGAGCAGGTGTTTCATGTGGAGCAGGTTGTTGTCTTAGTTGTACTGTGACTACGTTTGACTTCATCTATAAATCCCCTATGACCAGCGAACGGTGCTACGTTTTCATCAAACCTGCCAACGGCCCCTTTTTTCCTGGGATTCTCCCGTAATTCAGACACATCTTAACTTCCAATTTGATATTACGTTGAAATGCTGAGCATAAGCTTATAAAACTTATGATGTCATAGTGGGAGGAGATGAAGGTCCCTTGAACTCCCAGAATTAAAAAAAAAAATGGGGCTGGTGCAGGTCACTGAGTTCAGCTCTGCTCCAGTGGAGATGTTAAGGCAAAGATTGTGGCTTAGCATTGCAACATTAAGCATTTGCTGCAAAACAATGCTTAATATTGAAATAAGGCTCAGCAATTCAGCACTGAACCTTTCTGGCAAGGAAAAGCCAGAATGTTGAAATGCAATGCTCAGCATTTCAACATCCTGCATTTGCTGAAAGGAAAAGGTAACAAGGAAAAAAATGTTTTTAATATTTTTTTTCAAAACATATACATATTTTAAAAAAATATTACAGACGGACATTTGAGGGCAAAAAGCTTATAAACTATAAATTTTTCAGCGTGAAAATGGATGAAAGAGAGTTAAAATGTTTTGCAAAGCATTAAAAGAGATTATTCATGAAATTACCAAAAAAAAAAAAAAAAAAAAAAAAAAAAAAAAAAAAAAAAAAAAAAAAAAAAAAAAAAAAT
>RPOG01000584.1:0-291722 GCA_008086565.1 Thalassoma bifasciatum | reverse complement strand
TTGAGCCTGTTCACTTTTAACCACGAGTTGAAAATCACGGCACAGCATCGCTGTCTTCTGCAGCCTTCCTGGATACAAACAGTATGTCTGAGTGCATACTGATCACTATTTACTTCTTGTTTATAAATCAAACTCAACAGCCAGCTACACTTCTTTGAAATTGAAAAGATGCACAAACCTTCACAGTAAGTGGTACAAAAAGTTCCCATTGAGACTTTTCCAAAATATTTTTGAGGAAAACACATTATATGTGACATTTTCCCCCTCTCTTCTTGTATTTCTATGTTCCCTAAAGAAATATGCACCTTGAAGAAATAAGTTGTCTTTTAGAGAATCACTGTAACCACAGCGTATATCTGAGAGAGTGGAGATGTATTTCTTACATAGACTTTATTTTCAGCATTGACATGCTGAAGCAACTCGCAGTTGCACTGTGCAATCAGCAGAATTACAGCGTTTGATATTGTCTTTCTTGCGTTGTGCTTATTATTTTGGTGAGTTTTGGCTCAGTTTTTCCCTTGGACAGCTGATGCTCCTAAAGAGATTGTTTACCCCAATGAATGATGCAGCCTTTTGAAACTTTAACAGTCTGATAAAAGACTTCTGTTTATCAAATAAGATCGTAACCCACCAGTCACGACCTGATAGAGTCAGGCATTCAAAGAGGAAAGGAGCATAGAGAGGTTACTCAATTATTAAAAAGCTATCACAAACCAGCATTATGACATTTTAGATTTTACAGCTCTCACTTCACAGGAACCAAAATCTCTTTCAATGTACTTTTTTGGTCGTTGTGTCAAGTCAAGACGATCTGACACTTGGTCTGACATTTAAACCCAGAAATGAGAAAATGTGTGGGTGTCTGTGAATCTGTATAAGGACATGTTTTACCAAAGTGGTGTTTCAATTTTCAGAGGCCTGTTTTACCAAATGACAGGACAACTTTGAAACTTAACATGAAATATAGGTAGTTGAGTTTTAGATCCCCTTTTGTCTCTATTTTCTATCTGAAAAAATAATTTCCAGAAATATTGACCTAAAAAACAACATAGTACTCTTTTAACTTTTGTCATTATTTAAAAAATTGTATTAGATTACAATGAAAAAAATACATTTACAAAAAGGCTATTTCCAAGCTTTTCAAGAACATTGACCTTTAGAAGCTTTAGATATCTCCCAGGTTTAATTTAAAGCCCAAAACTGAACCTGCAGTAAAAAGCATACATGTTACACACTCGATTGTGGGCAACTTTTTAATGATCCTTTAATTATGGTCACTACACCAAACTAAAAACCAGTCACCCCCAAAAAAGAGGCTACGAGGAAATTTCTGCAAGAATCTTCTCTGAGTTCCTCAAAGCAAATTTGGCAATTTTTTTTTTTGTCTGCAGTATAACCTGTTTCCAGACACCATACATGACAAAAACTGAAATCTAAGCAAGTGTTTGTTTCTTATTTAAATAACAACATCTCATTTAGACTCAATACGAGCCTTGTGCACTGAACAGGTAAAAGACAAAAGTGTTTTAATTCAAGATATCAAAAGAAAAAAATGAGGCATAAATTCTTCAAACTATGTTAAAAAGAATCTGAATAAGAACTTGTCTTGTAAGAACTTAGAAGAACTTTGTCTTTTACATGTCAGCTGAATGCAGCTCATTTTAAGTCAGGCATTTTTTTGGAAATAAGAGAAACACTTGCTTAGCTTTCAGTTTATTAGTGTAGAAATGGCTTTTCTACCTGCCACTGTAAGACCCGTCATTTCTATTTGAGAGTCCTCACGGTGGAAAGTCAGTGAACAGGTATTTGTCCGCTCTTGGAGTCATGGAGTAGATGTATATTTCTGTGCAGTTTGTTTTTTCTCTCTGATGTAGGTTCTGCTGTGTGTCCTCTGCTTTCTTCAGCTCCCATGACACTGACCTGACACATGTGACCACATACACACAGACACACACAGACACACACAGACACACAGTGCCTTTTCTCTCCTATAGAAGCAGACTGACTCCTTAACTGAGGGTACAGTGCGCCCTCAGACCTCTGTCTCCATAGAAACACCCGTGCTGTCCTTTGTCGCCGCAGGGTCACTTATGCTGTGTGCTGGCGGCTGACAGGCGACCAGTTATCACTTCTCCACACGCCTGAGTGTTAATTGGTGGCTTCAAGTGAATTGGTTGAAAATGTTAAGCACACATTACCGGTGAAAATATCTCATCCAGCTTTGTTAGAATGAACCAAAACATTCATGAATGATCTGCCTGTAAGTGGTTTACCCCAGCAGCATCCCAGATAAGCTAGGTCCCTCTCTCTTCTGCGAGAGGCCTTTTCCGGTCATAGACTTCACAAAGTGCCAATGAAATGAACATAAAAAGGAAAAGGTGTACTGACCTAATAAATTTGCACTACGTTGCACTGCACAAAGATGTGTTTTATACATGGACGTTTTATATACACAAATTTTGAAGTGAGGATTTTCTGTTTTTCAAGGGTGTCGTCACTGCCTGATTGGAATAAATGGGGTGTCAGGGATAGAGGGTTTGTACCTCTTGGGTCCCCCCATTATTAGCAAGTTATCTGGACAGCTAATGACTTGCTTTCTGCGTCAGATTTATTGTGTTGAAAGTTGTGGTGCCGGCTGTTTCAGAGGTGTGGTACTGAGAAGTACAGCGTGGTACTAGAGTAGTCTGTCACAGCACCTAACTTTTGTCAGTGATGGGAAAACACCAGTTTATGTTAGCAGCATTGAGTGTATATAAAGATGGACGACACGCCTCTGCTGCCGCCTTGCTGTACAAAAGTGATGCCAAAAGCGTGCAACATGGTGATAGTTTGTGCAGGAGGTGGTTTCAGTCTACATCATATCAGATGTAGTTTGAAGCACACACTGATTGCAATGCTTATGTGTCATGCGATCAGGATTTCTAACATGGTGTCAAACCCCATTTTTTTTTAGCATTTCACTATCAAGGACCACACATCAATATAATGTTTAAACAGTTTATTAACAGTGTGAATTTGGATTTGGCAATTTGCATATGTAGGCATTTCACAGACTCACCACTGCAAAAAGTGAAATCCAAGCAAGTATTTTCTATCTTATTTTTGGTAAGAAATACCTTTTCTGACTTTATACAAGCCACATTCAACAGATCAGTCCATAAAAATGTCTTGTTTCAAGTTATTTAAAGACAGAAATGATGCCTGAATTGCTTGAAACAAGTAAAAAATATCTGTCAATGGGGTAAGACAAAAGATTTCTTGTATTTAGACATTATTTACAAGAAACTTGACCAACGATTTTTCCAGAAGGTGAGAGGTTGAAGTGTGGTCCTGCTCCCGAAACTTTGCTAAAAGCTCCACTAATTAGAAAAAAGAAAGTGGATACCTTTGAAAAATTTACACTTTATCATAATAAGAACCAAATAAAATCACTGAAACCATGTTTGAGTTTAAATCATTTGATCCATCTGCTGTTTTATTATGTAAAGGGGAGCTCTGGATGTTTTGGCTTCGCTTTTGAGGAGACGCCGCGTTGTCAGTCTTTTTATACAGTCTTTGCTCACTGGCTACAACTTATCGAAACAGATGCTTTTTTACACTGTTTTATCATACTCACACACTTTTTACCCATGAATCTCTTCTTTGTGCTTCCTCCACTTAAACTAAAACAGGTTCCTGCTTATCAACATTTTACTGAGCTGACGTAGAAAACTGTGTAGATACTTTTTTATTAGTGCTGGATACCACTTTGCATTCTGTTATCTCTTGTTTGGTTGGTGATTGAGTGTCGCGTACAGCCAGTCAGATCTCTCTCCATCTTCAGTGTGAGCACTTTTAGACTCCACCAGCAGGGTCAGAGGCTAACAACAACATTTGCTGTTAGCATTCAGAGCTAACAGGCCTCTCTATCCTCTGACAGCTTTTCCACCTTTCTCCAAGTTGCACTAAAACTGGCCCGTGACTTTTTTAAGAACCATCAGAAGTTTGACTCAAGTGCAGCTGTGATCTTGTTGCTGACCCAAATTGGTGAATTTCTTAAAAGTGGCTCATTTATAACTTTGAAAACTGGAGATGGAGATAGAAACTGAGTGTTGGTGGCTGTGCGATGAAATCTGTGGAGCGTCACAGTCGATGGGAAGCAGACACGTGATGTGCAGTGACGATGTAGAGGGATTCGCAGTTTCAGGGCTTTCTTGTACATATGCAACATAAAGAGAACCGCGAGGCTTTTTTTTCATATATTGTTGTTTTTCTTTGTTGTTGTATCTTGTAATATGACTTTTTTTTACATTATAGTTGCTCAGAATATTTTCTTTCTTGAAAAAAGTCGATTGAGAAGCTATAGTTAACATAACGCGATATGATTCAGTGTACATTGTAGCTTAGAGGCAAAGGGGAGAAAACAAAAACCTGTTGAATGTAAAACCCACAGAAAGAAAGCGTCTTTTTGTTATCGTTGTTGTTGTTGTTGTTGTTGTTTTGTTTGCTGGCTAGTTCGTACTGCCTGTAGTGAACTTGTAATGATTTTGGTATCCAAACCTTTCTTAACACCCACAGACAGCTGTCGCCACACTGCTCAGTCATATCAAATAACACAACCATGCAGTATTGCTTTACTATCGTATACTCTGTGCAATGAGATGCTTTATAATGGAACAGAACTAACTCGAGCTTTTGGTGACATCCTGGTTTCTGGCTCACACTCGATGTTTGTCCTTCTCCCTGCCAAATTGTCATATTTTTCTCAATATGTGTGGTTGTCGTTTGTGGTTGTGACGTTTAGTTGTTGATAGGCAGGATAACCTTTGACCTCTTCGGTCATGATGAAATATTAACCTTGTGGGAATCTTTATCCTGCCCCGCACATTCCAACAGACAGCACGCTTTTTAGTGTCTTCCACTTGTCCTTCCTGTTTCCTCTCTGATCACTTTGTTCCTCTTCTCGTGCTCTTCAGCTTTACTGTGGTCCCACCCAAGCCTTTACCCAGTATATTAAGCTAAACTAAACCCTTGAAATGTGCATCAAAATAAAAAAAAAGCCTTCATTTATATTTTTTTCCACATGTCAAAATGTATGTGCTGCTTTCTTGAATGTCAGTTTTCATTTGTGTGTAAACCAGCAGCAGCAAAGCCAATAGATCTCCTTCCAAATCAAATGTAATGTAATGCATTGCAAAGGCAGCTCCACTCAGTCCTCCGCTTCTCCTCTTCTCTTTGTTTGTCCAAGCTTTTACCCTCTCTTATCCCGTGACCTTTCTTTCTCCTGGATCTGTTTTTACTGAGCCTTACCCTGGCTGCTGTGAAAACTGACTTTTGCTTGTTTTTCTCATTGATTGATTGATTGATTGTCCAGTTGAGTTTGAGGTTGTTTTGCATGTCTAGCATCGCTCATTTCCCCCTCCATGTTTCTTTATTTTTGTTATAGGAGATAAAACACTGAAGGGTTTAATGTGTTAGATTTCCCCTTTCAGAATCTGATAACCCAAGGCTGATGTTTGTTGTCTGCTGAAAAGTTTAAGAAAAAAAAAAAAAAGCTCGGTCACACTCACAGAGTGAAACAAGTTTTGAGGGAAACATGACGTCAGCCTTGGTTCTTCACTGGAGGGCAAGATTCCTCCTGTGTGTGGGCTCTGCCTCTTCTCTTCATCAGCAGCCACACACACACACACACACACACACACACACACACACACACACACACACACACACACACACACACACACACACACACACACACACAGAGGAAGCACTTTGCGAGGAGTGGTGCACTCAAGGAGTATTTGTGTGAATGTCAAGCCTATAACTAGTGCTCGAAAAAAGACGGATGACCATGTATGATGCTGATAATGTGATCTATGTGATGTAATGTGATGGAAAGAAAATAAAGCTGAATGGAAGAAGGCGGCAGGCTTCGGTGTCGTAATTTACCCCCAGAATAAAAATAAAAAAAACAAATCCCTGTGGATATAAGAGTGCAGGATGTTTCTAATGGCTCTAAAGAAGGAAGTGCCCGATCAATGAGGAGGATTCTTTCCTACTTTCTGTCAACTTTCTTTGACTTGTCTGTTCTGCCCCCTTGTGGACAGAGGCAGGTATTGAAGGACATGAGATGAAGAAAAAGCACAGCACACGTTGGTCACTTCTTTACAGCAGCAATTTCAAAATTTATTGAGACTGATTGGTTGATGCAAATAATAGTCAAGCTAATTCTTCCACTAAACATGAAGTTAGAAAGAGGCTTGCGCGGCCACCAGGCCCGCCCCAACATCAAAAACAGGAGGCTCATGGTTGGCTGTAAAAATGGTTTTGTGATCATTACTATCGACCAGGAAAAAAAAAAAATTTGCACAAGAGCACTTAAATCTGTCCAAACAAAACAGGTGTAAAAACAGGACAGCTTTTTTTTATTATTATTTAACACATTTTTGTTACAAACACAGGTTTATGATAATCATCAATATAAAGTCAGTATCATATTGAACAATATTCCCAATGAAAATAAACAAAGCTCAAGCTTCAAGTGCGACCTTTTACAAATCAAAGCCCCTCCGAAACTTGAGAGAGAAATAAATAATATATAATAGTAATATAAATTCATATATATGAAGGTATACACACATCACTCTTAGTAGAAGAACAAAATCTAAAGTAAAAAGCGCCAATTTTGAAATATAGTATAATATAGATATACCCATATCTATGGCTTCATGATTTGCACGTGTGAATCAAGCTATACAGGCTAAATGAGGATTGCAATTTGTACACGTCTAAGAATACCCATATTCATCTGCAAGAGAGAAAACAGTTCCAGTTTTGCATCGTGTGGAATGAGACAGTTGTGTGCAGATGCCGAAGACGTCGCTTTGGTATGACAAAATGAGCACAGGCATGCAGTTAAGACCACAGAATCAGGGCACAAAAGGTCATCGAACACACAGTGGGAAGGAGAATTGAGTCACCCCATCATGATTTGTCTCTTTTGAAACTTTTTGCACCTCTAATCTGATCAGTCGCTTTTTTTTCTCCATTTTTTTTCTTCTTTTCTTTCGAAGTAAAACCTCTATCTGTCGCCACAAACTAACGCACTCACAAGCACACAAGGTGAAATGTCATTGAGGCACATATTGAGGGGTTGATGGCGGACGTTTTTGTTTGATTTTTTTTTCCTGAAGTTACAACCCGGTTATGAGGAAGAAGACGTACAGTACAGGTTTGTGAGAAGGGCGCAGGGCCGGGGAGTCACACATTCATTCACATGTCTCTTGGTGGTCTCAAACAGCACCACAGGACAGAGATTTGTCACCGATCATGGGCTCCTTCCACACCCACCATTGACATTCATTAAAAATTCCTACCCCATTGTCTTTCTCCTTTTTCTAACCCTAAAAATTACAACTATTTGATTAATGGGTCAATGAAAACAGAATAAATAATCCAAATGAAATAAAGACATTTGCCAGAAATGAAGGAACCAGATTGTACTGAGAGTTTCTCATTAGAGGATGATGGGAAGTGCAGTCCATGGCAGCTGATGTGTGCAACCAGCACTTGCAACGAAATGTTTCCCAGAGTTAACTGCTGCAGTGCTCACTTTCCCACAGTGGAAATGATCGAGGGTTTAGCCAGTAAAGCACCGGCAGCTCGAAACACAGCATGCAGACTCAAATCACCAGAGCTGAGGTTTAATCTGCGTGCTGCGTTTCTGCTTGATTGTGTTTCATGCGAGGCGTGACACAGCTAAAACAAGAAACAAATTAAAGAAGCTGTCTTCTAGATGTAGCCGGTCCTTTCAC
The DNA here is from genome assembly GCA_008086565.1 of Thalassoma bifasciatum. NCBI lineage: Eukaryota > Metazoa > Chordata > Actinopteri > Labriformes > Labridae > Thalassoma > Thalassoma bifasciatum. The sequence goes on along the minus strand of RPOG01000584.1, from coordinate 283,929 downwards.
ACAGCCCTTCATATTCACAACACTGTAACATGTGCACTTTAAAAAAAAAAACTGTGACAAATAGTGACAGGTTCAAAAAGTAAAACAACCCAACAACAAAACCGGTTAACCACGGCAATAAATCCAAAAAACCACCTGCACACAGACTGTGAAACAAAAGCACTTCATGTATACAAGGTACAAGATTGTTTTTGGTTCCATATTCATCAATTAGTGTACATTAGTGATGCAAAACAAACAAAAAAGCGTGTGCAGAATATATGTTTCAATCAATATTTAACAGAGAGGTTTGACAGAGAAGTTTCCCTTCGAAAAGAAAAAGAAAAGATACAACAGAGAAAGCGTAAACTGGCACAATAAAAGGTTGATAAAAGCCCCATGGCTTGCTGTCCACAACAAGGCAAAGTATAAAAGCTTTTTTTCTTATACAAGCTATAAAATATCAAAAAGAACACACAATAAAGCTTAGCATCCAGCACTTAATAATAATTAATAATAATAGGAACATCAACAACAATAACAATAGTTCTGATACTCATAATAATAATAATAATAATAAGACATTTCATCTGCCTCACTTGAATTGTCATTAACAAGAAAAACAAGGAAATAATCTGAAGAAATCAATATAGAATTTTTTGGGGAAAATGGACGCTCAGACGCACTTTCATACAAACATTCAACCTGTCCACACAAACACACGCACACACACACACACACACACGAGTAGAAAGAAAGAGGGACTGACCCCACAAAAAGGCATCCACAAACTGTTTTTTTTCCATAATAAATAGCTGTTAAAACAAAACAAATTAATATTACACTCTACAAAGTTCAAGCACAATTTTTGATCCTCTTCTTTTTAAACCTCACAAAGCCAAGAGAGAAAATACGCCACCAAAAGAAAGAGAAAACCAGAAAAAGAGTCTGCATATTCTGGACTTGACAAACTGGAATTACATGACTGACCAAGAAGAAAAGAAACAGAAGAGAAAGAAAAGTTGTTTTTTCTTGAAAAAAAACAAAACAAAAACAAAGGCTGATCCTCCTTAGGTCCGATCATCACAATAAACTGCACCAGAGACGCAGAGAGAGATGGAAAGAGTTCAAGTGTCGGTTTCGTGGATTAAATGTGTGCTTGTGTTGATTTTTCCAAACATGGACACAAAAACTGAAGTCCACTTTGTGTACAAAGGGATTGAAAAGTTGTCCGTACACTCTAGAAGTCTCTTTCAGTCTCTCTCTGTCTCACACACACCTCTCCCAAAAATCCCCAAAACTGTATGTACATTAGTTCAGTATTGTTGGAATGGATTTATAGAAACCGTGTGGTAAACTTAAGTGAAGAAAAGATTAAGGACCCCACTGAAAGGCATAGGCTCTATAAACAGCAATCTGCACAAAGATTCAGTGATATTATATCGTGATAACAGTCAAGAGGACATAAAGTATATCCTTAAAGGTAGGTGCGGTCACCGAGTTGTTTTAGGTAAGCAAAGATCAGATCAAAAATGTAAACCACGGGTTCAGGGCTTTGATACGAGTCAGTTGTCGTTAAAGTGCAAGTCTGTGGCAGTAGGACTCTGCATCAACAATGTGCCGTCGGGCTGCCCGCTCCTCTGACACACGAAGCATTGCAATAGATTTTAGACTCCCCCCTTTCCTCACAGAGAGCCTTTCCTTCCCTTTCTGGCTATTTCCCTACACCGTCAGTGATCCTTGGTTTCCATGGTGATTGCGATGGCAAACATACAAAGTTGCAGTCTTAACGTCCTTGGCAGCGTCCTCGTTGATTCCTGTTGTGACAGAGTAGAAAACTACTGGACTCTGGCCTGAACCCTCGAGAAAAAGAAACACAAAACACTGCATCAGAAGTAAAGGAGGTAAGCGGAAAAAGCCTTGCACTGGAGCCATCTCTTCACCATTTCTTCTTCAACTATGGCAGTCAGTGTTGAGAATGGCCTAAGTGTGTGTGTGTGTGTGAGAGTATGAGTGTGTGTGTGTGAGTGTGTATGTCAGTGTGCGTGTGTTTGAGATCATTGTCGCGCATCACCCTACAGCGTTTCCGTTCAAAGGAAGGCCCGCCCACACTGGGACGAATGGGTAAAGAGAGCAGAGGGTTCTGCCCAAAAGATCATGACAGATCTTCAGAGATTGGTCGAAGGAGCCGTGAACAGGAGCCCGGAAGATTCTAGGAGATCCAGGCGAAGTCCCTCTCACTCCCGTTCTGCTGCTCCCCTTCCTGTGCCGAGGAGTCGCTCTCCTCCTTCTCATTGTCCAGTGCTCTGTGTGCCTCAGCCCCAATCCCTGAGTCCTTCCACTTCCCCCCTCTTCCTCCCCCTCCTCCCCCTCCTCCTCCTCCTCCTCCTCCCTCTTCCTCGCCCTCACCCATCATCTCCCCGTCCCCCTCCACCATCATCTCCTCCTCCCCCTCGCCATCGCCGTCACACTCTGCCTGGTCATCGTGGAAACGGTCGCCTGGGTACAGCTCCTCCTCAGGGGAGATATCTCCCCCCGTCTCCCCGTTGTGGTCCAGCAGAGCTGCCATGCCCCGGCCGGAGCAGTCGGCGCAGACGCCGTGACGACGCGAGCCGTGCTTGATTCCCACGCTGGCTGCTGACATGAAGACACGGCTGCACACTTTACACACGTACTTCTTGTCTTTGCTGTGGACCTGTTGGATAAGAAAACATCTCTTCAGACTTAATTTACTCCATGGATTTCTGCAAGCTGCAACATTCAGTGCAGTAGAGTCAGAAACTGCAGTTCCTTAAGTGACCACTTGAGGGAGCCCCCAAAAGTGAGTCATATCCCATTAGCCCTCATTTTAAATGCCTCAATTTCCATCAGCATGAAACACATAACATCCAAACAGGCAGGCACCCTGTAGCTGTCACCACAGAGACTGAAGGTTCACCCTTTTGCCTCATCTGGACAAATATAAATTGAATGGCCTCTGATTTGACTAACACATTAGCATTAGGCAGGAAATTGTGCCAAAATACTTTATTGTGCCCAATACAGAGGCTGTTTCCAGACCACTATACTATCAGTACCTACTGATGTGGTCAAAAGTAGTATGTGCAAAAGTACCTGGATGTCCTACTGATTGGTATAGAAAACTCAGTAAGCAGCATCATCCAGGACATGTCTGTGTTCTCACATTTCAAAGAGCTTTTTCAAAAATTCATTTAGTTTGTCTGGCATAGGGAAAGAAAAACAAGAGTTCGACTTGTACAAACTCTGCATTAGCCTGAACACTTTTTTATCAGCCTAATTCTTTGTTTGTTTGTTTTTTTGTAATGACTGTGGCTGGGACTATTTCTGCTGCTGATAATTAAAATGTAATTTCGGATTCATTCATTCATAAACTGTAAAGCGTTCCCAAAAATTCTTGTATAAAGATGAGGCTTAAATTGAGAGGAAATATGGGAACACAAGACCAAATTTTGAAAATTTCCCAGAAATGTCGTAACATAGAGCTGTGGGAATATTGTATTATCTTATCATAGGGCCGCGGGGAGTAATGTTGTTCATCATGTTTAATGACCTGTTATTGAAAAAAAGAGGTGATGCAAGAGAAACACCGCCGGTTCTTGCCACTTCTAGTTGTTTCAGCAGTGGACTCATCTCACGGGTCACTTTTACTTCTACAAAATTTATAAGAGGTAGTATAATTTTGAGTATTTCATCTCAAAATATTGGCTTTTTTATCTAAAAATCTTGACTTTTCTATGTCAAAGTTTTGAGTTTTTATCTCAAAATTTCGACCCACTGCACAGACCCAGTGCAGTGCTTGAATATAGACATCAATGGCCTGTAGAACAAGCAGAGAAAACACAAAGATTATGGGGAAATTTATAAAATCCCCCCGGACACAATTTTTACCACCAAAAAGTAGGATAAAAAGAGGATGTTTGGTCACCCTATGATAGCTAAATTAGCGTTTCAGACCCAAGTCGGTTTTTGAACCAGGCTCTAAACATGTTTTTAATGCTTTAAGTCTAATTTTTTGACCTGATGTGAATGGGCTTCAGCATTTTTTAACCAGATGTTGTCCCATGATACAGACTCACTCACTGCCCCCTGTTGGTGACGGTGCTGCACTCACCAACGTGTGCCTCTTCATGTGCTCCCTCCTGGTGAACTTCTTGCCGCAGATTTCACAGGGGTAGGGCCTCTCGCCAGTGTGAGAGCGCATGTGCCTCTTTAGGATGCACTGGTGCATAGCCGAGAAGCTGCAGTAGGGGCACTTGAACTTTTTCCGGATCACCGTGAAGTCATTCACTGTAGAGACGGAGAGAAGGGAGAGGAAAATGAAGAAAAAAAAAATATTAGAGCTGAATGAATCTGGTTTAAATAAACCGAGACGTCACTTTTCAGTTATTACATTTAATTAGCAGCATGGTCTAGAAATGTACCATCAATTCCCATGGCCACCCTAATCCCAGTCAAAGCTACAGTTGCCCTGGCAACAGCTCTTCCTCCATACTAAAGCAATAAAGGCAAAGAGATACTATAAACACGACACAACAGTCAGTCTGCCTTGGTTTACTCTAGAAGGTCTCTGCTATGGATGACAAAAACACAGACAGAGAGGCAAACACAGACGATGACAAGGAGGCAGAGGGTTGGGAAATAAAATCACACACACTCAGGGAAGCTTCAGAGGGAAAGAAAAAATACGAATAATAAACAAATAATTTCAATACCATGTTCCAATCTTGTGTAAAGGTCTGTTAAGCCAATTATCTCAAGGTCTAGACTTAAATGGTGGTTAAGCCAGGTGAAGGGCATCCAAGTAAACAGATTGTGTGTGCGTGATGTTTGTGTCTGTGAGGGGAACCAAACAGTGAGGGCATACAGTATGTGACCATGAGAGATCAGGGCTGGTTTTATCAGGAATCAAGCACAACACACACTACAGCACACACAGCACACACACACACACACACATCTAGTGTCATAAAAAGAGGGATCCAAACACACACACACACGGAGGGGTTATAAGCTAAAAGTGATACAGTATAATTACCTCCATCTGCAGAGCGACTTCTGCATGGAATAAACACTCACAGAAACATGCAAGCACGCATCAAGCGCACAACATATGAAAACATGTTGACAACATGTTGCATATACAAAGACAGAAAAAGGAAATATGTGATTCTGTGAGGAAAAAAAATTAAAGAATAAAAGACAAAAACTACGGAGATTTTCCGTTTTTCCATCACGTTTTAATTCAAGCATAAAACTACAAGCAAAATCTCATTCTTTTAAGAAAAAGTACATTTCTGTGTACAGTACATGTGTTTTTTTTCAATCTATACTGAAACATCTTTAAATATTCACAATGACTGAAAAAATATCCTCAAACAGCCGTACAGTGTTTGATAAATTCCTCTTCATATCACGGGTGACTTTTCTGAGTTCCTTTAATTCTTCTGAGTCTCTGTTTCAGCAGCTGGACAGGACTCAGTGTGCTACCTGAGAAATTAGACTTTATGTTAGAAGGAATTTGGCATTTTTGGAGTTCCCTGCGTAAATATGCACGACAGCAAGAGGGGAAATGTTCCCAAAAGACACCAGTTCTGCATTCAAGGAGCACTGAAACATTTTGAGTTCCATGTGGCAGAATAAAGAAAATAACACACGGATGTTTCAGAGTATGGGTTATCCTTGTTCCTCTTCGTTCATGTGTGGTTTAAAGCTGCAGGGGAAGCTTGCTGTAAACTCACAAGAGGCAGAAATTAGTGTAAATTTGCATTAATGATGATGAGGCCAGATTTGATCTGATTCAAAAATACCCCACCCGTGTTATCCGTCTACACTATTTCCCTTTACTCCTCTCCTGCATTCTCCCACTTGATCCCCCATTTTCCACCCGGCTCTCACAGCAGCAGCATTATTATCCGCCTGCAGTAGTGACATCACTACGCTCATCTAGTTTAAAGCGCATCCACCTCCCCCTTGGCCCCAACTTCCTCTTCACAGGAAAGGTCAGGGGTTAAGAAGGGCCGGAGCCATGAAGGACCAATTACTGTCCAGCTCCAGCCACTCTCAGCCAGTACAAGACTTACAGATCTGGGACAGAGATGGACGCAGAAAGAGAAGGGGGAGAAAATGACACCACCCAACCCCCATCTGAACTGCTACTGCTCTATTGTTTTTGCTGGCTTTGTCTTGTTTGGTGCATCTCCTCCATCTGTACTGATCTGACAGGAGTAAAAAAGGACTCCATGTGTCCAGGGAGGTCAGAGAATCATTTTTTGATAGGTGTGACAGAACAAAAAAGAAGTGATTAAGTTTCAGTATTTGGTTCATTTGTGCTCAAACTTGCAGGAGGAATATTTAGATATGGGCTTTTATTCTGCACACAAGCTGCACTTTTCCAATCTTCCTGCAGGGGGTGTGGTTGCGTGCTTAAAGCCCGTCAGAGAAGTACTGCTTCTGAATGTCTTTGTGTCTTTGGTAATGCAGGGCTGGACACAAAGATAAAGATCTCTCTGCCTAAAAAGGAGAGAAGAGTTTTAGTCAGGCTGGTGACTGCATGGCGGCAGCGAACCAGACAAGTGGTTTAGGTCTCGGAGGCAGAGAGACGACCGTCTGTCTCGCCACTCAGCCATCACCGAAACACAAAGTGATTCACCTGTTGGAGTGTCCAAAGACGCACTCTCAAACTACTCACGAGGATACAAATTATCTTAAAAACAGACCTAAAAACAGCATGAGTCTTCTCAAAGAGCAGCTTTGCATAGCAGATGTGCATTGTTGACACGTCAGCTGTCAAGTCATATTAAATCACTTGTTAGAAAATAATACAATGACATAAAATTTGACAACTCGTAAGACAAAAATATTTTAAAACTATTTATAATCATGTCAAGTGACATTTCATCTTAGGAGCAATTCTACCTTTCTCAGTGCAATGACACCACAGAGCTTTTTTTTTTTGGCATGAGCGAGCGCACAACACAAGTGAGAATACGCTGCTAACCGATGGGTATTAATGTGTGCACACAAGCCTGAAGACGCCGACTCCGGTCTCAGTTTTCCACATTGATACTGAGATTTTCAACTTTCATCTCTTGAGAGAGCCTCCACAGTGAATCAATAACCCCCCCACCCTGATACATTTCCATCCCCGCACTTCCTCCCAGCATGCCTCCTGACCCTGACCCCATCTGGCAGCACACTTTAACATGCGTGGCCAGGTTCTTCTGGGTGCTAAAAGCCTTGGCACAGGCCGGGCAGGTGTGTCCTCTCTCTTTGGAGTGCACAGAGGACAGGTGCCTGTGCAGGTCTGTGCGGTCTCTGAAGTGCTTCAGACAGTACACACACTGCATCAGCTTCTTCTTGAAGTGGATGGTCTTCTCGTGGCGGTCTGCGTTGGATTTGAGGGTGAAGCTGGCGGGACACTGGGAGCAGAGGTAGCGGGCGGGGGGCGGTTCTGCTGTTGATGGGCGGTAGAGAGACTGGTACAGGTGGAGCGCCTGGGATTGTTGCTGGTGGAGGGATTGGCTAGATTGGTGGTGCGGGCCTTGGATGTTTTGCCAGTTCAGGGACAAGGCCATGAGGGACATGGTGTGGCGGTACTCGTGCTCCCTGAGATGCTGCAGGCTGCTGAACAGCCGTTTGCACAGGGAGCAGGCGAACCCCTGAGAGGACCAAGCAGTGGACTCTGGCAGGAATTTTTTCTCATCACCCTGCACCATTAGCCCTTTAGACCATCCGCCAGCTACAGACACTGACGCAGGCACTGTGGAGCCCCCAGTGCAGCTCTCTTCGCCCATCTGATCCTTCTCGATAGGACACTGGTCGCCCTCCAAGGCTGAGGGAGCAATAAGGAGAAACAGAGATAAGCCTCAGCTGCTTGAAAACGCCTCTTTAGTCATAAAGATGTGACACTTGTGAAACCCTGCTTTCAAAGCCATACCTGTGCTGATTTCCTTTTTCGGTTCTTTGTCTTTTACGCCTTCCTGTAAGCAACAAAACACCCAGTTATGTCACACACATGCACATTTCTACACTCTGTATGGAATGTTGTCTAGGCATGCAGGTGGCAGGCAGGTGAGACAAGCTGTGAAGACAACACATGAGGGAAAAAACAGAGAAACAAACACAGTGAGAAATGAAAAAAGAAAAAGGGCAGATCAGACATGGATACATTTTGAAGATTAGAGGATAAAACAGATAAAGTGTAGTGCAAAGCCCCCTCCTGGATGCCAAAGCTGTCTTATGAAACAAAATGAGCTGTTATCTTCATCTACAAACACCTGTCCCCTCGTTTCTTCTCATCTGTATCCCATCTCAACTTCTCCATCTTTTCTATGTTCCTGCAATTCTTCACCCCCTCCCATTTCCTCTGTCCTTACTCTCCACACCTCCTCCTCCTCCTCCTCCTCCTCCTCTTCCTCCTCTTCCTCCTCCTCTCTAAGAACAGAACACCATGCACTGGGCAAACAGATGGCTTGTCCGTAGAGATAGGGAGGCTTGTTGGGAGGCAGGTCCGCTGAAATCAAATGCTGCTCCTAAATGCTCACACACACGCACACACACACGACTGACTGGCACGAAACTCATGCTCATACTGCCATACTCACACACACGCCCACACTCTCTCTCCCTCTCTCTCACACACACACAGCAGAACAAACAATTTCCTGGGCTGCGAGAGCAAACCTCTCATTGTCTACTTGTATTGATTCTACTCAGTCTCATCTCAGCACCTTGGCCGTTATCTGCCATCTCTGAGACACGCCGCCATTGTGACTGCATGTGTCATCTCTAATGTAACCACTACAAACTACATCTGCGCTAATGCTGAGCAAAGATTCCTGGCTCTAACGCTGAATGGAGTCTAGCTATATTAAAAAAGATTACACTAAAGGGAGAAGAATTGGAAAATCTGAAGAGACAAAAAAAGCAAAACAAAACGTGGAGAAAGAACGGACAAAAGACGGCAGCAGGAAAAGAAGTTTGGTTCCTCATGGAGAGTGAGATGCAAAGAGGAGTTGAGCTAAAGATGTTCTGAAGACTTTACAGTAAATAATCATCTCTACATGACCACAGATTTTTTAAAATGGGCTGACCAACAAACACGTGATGGAACAGCACTGTTGGGTTTTTTTTTCCGTGCCGTTTGTCTTTATTTCTAGGAAATAACTTTTAAAGTGTCTAGTATGTCAAATTCTTTTTTCCAACACTGTAAGACCCAAATTTAAAAGAGAAGTTTGCAAGTTATTTATGAGTTCATGGCCGGATCTATAAACACGTTTACCATCCAACAGCACTGCACACTTCAACAGTAGGACTCACTGACCATGTAAATGTGGTCTTTTAGAAAAAAAAAACGTGGATTTTATTTGACAGAAACCTAAATCAGGGCTTTGAACTGGTTCAAGGAGAAAAAAACAGCAAAAATCAGAAACTTCTTAATTTTGTAATGTTCCAGAGCAAATAAAAAACAAAGGAAACTGGTTCATACCAATTTTTTTTGTTCTATAAACATCTGTTATGTTGGTCATGCAGCCCAAACATATCCTCCCTAATGGCCTGGCAAACCATACCAGCCACCAGGAAGCACATGAAACGATCAAGAAATATCCATATGTAGTCTTCGTAACTCATGCAAAATAATTTATCTAGGTTATCACAATGTGACCAATGTAGGCACATTATGCCTGAATTAAATTACTATGTGATGCAGCTTGAACAGCAGAGGGCCATAATGATCAATGTCGATGTTTGCAGACAAGAAAGTTAAAAGTAGAAAAGATAATGCTGTTTGTACAGATTAATTTGTTCTCATTTCTGGTCTGTAAATAAATCAGGAGATCTGTCCTCTGGGTCAGTGGCAAATGTACCTGGATATCAACCCCTGATAATGCACAGATATAGCGAGCGGCAGTTTTTGTTGTGAAAAATTACAGCCTATTTGAAAGTGCTAATGTTACACCTACCAGTTTTAAGTCCTGTGGCTGACGTGGAACATTGTTAACCAGTTACAGAGTGAAAGTTTTTGGTTCCAACCAGTTCAAGAAAATAAATTTTGAGATGGAAACCAAAACAGAAAACATTAATAAATTGTTTCTGTTTGGAATGAACCTGGTGGGAAAAAATCCTGGTTCAAAGCTCTGACCTAAATATCTGAAATCTGATGTTGTAATATTACAATACTGGGTCTTACAGGGTTAAAGTGTCTGCAAAAGTTACCATACAAAAAGTGCAAATCCCGCCTTGAAGGGGCTGATAGCCAATCATAGTTTAAGGACTGGCACTGTGGGTGGCCAACCAGTTATCAGGAGGGGTCCATGCCCAGGATCCTCCTGTTTCTGTGTCTGCTCATTCAACTCCACTATTTCATGACTTACTGTCTGTTTTCTATCAGCACAACACCCCTCTATGTAAGCTTGTGTGTATGTGTGTGTGCATGTGTGTGTGTGTGTGTGTGGAGGGTGAAGCTGCCCCCTGGATGCTAACTCCACTCGTTCTTACAAACTTTTATCTGACTGGTGGAGTGGTACCCAGAGAACAGCCTCCGCCCTGGAGAGGAGCCAGGCTCTATGTTCGCTTACCTCAGGCAAGGTGGAGGGCTCGGGGCCCTCAGGGGCCTCTTCCACTTCCATGTCCAACCCTTCAGAGCGCAGTGGGGTCGCCCCAGCCCGCAGACCGGGGGCCTCCAGGGGCCGAGGCTCAGAGGGGTGCAGTGGCGTGGGTGGAGTGGGTGGGCAGTATGCTGATGTTGAAGATGAAGATGGCGGTAGTGGTGTTGGTGAAGATGGTGGAAGATGAGGAGGAAGAAGAGGAAGAGGAGGTAGAGGAGGAGGAGGAGGAGGAGGAGTAGAGGAGCCAGCCCCCTGTTTGTTATGAATAGTGGCCCCCGTGGCCCCTGGCCGGAGTGTGCTGCAGTAGTTGTTGGAGCGGAGCCCTGAGGAGCACAGGAAACGAGTCTCACCCACCCACTCACGTACAACTGCAAGTCTGCTAGCAGCTGGCCACCAGAACACAGCGGGAGAGAGTGGGCAGGGGGGCACACAGAGGCTGCCAGTGCTACGCTATCAAACACTACGGAGAGGGGGAGGAAGAAAAACTCTGAAGTTTCACTTTCCACCAGCCGAGGGGAAAGGGTTAGGGCTTCTCTTCTCTCTTTCTCTCTCTTTTTCTTTCGCTCCTCTGCTCTCCTTCTCCTTCCACCCACATGCGTGCGCAGAGGATGGCAGCGTGTGTGTGTTTTGTGTGAGAGTGTGCATGTACTTGTGTGAGCGGGTAAAATGCATATAAGGAAGAGGGCTTGAGGATCCTGTGTAGCGTGGAGGGAGATTGTTTTGGAGAGGAGCCATCTTGCAGCTCAAGTGAAGACTTTTTGTACACGCAGGGTAAAAGGACGGCTACATGGACCGTGTAAGATGTTTACCAGCAACAAGTTAAGGCCCGCTGGATGAGGAATTTTAAATTTCATACAAACCCTTTAGCACTCCATAACTATTCACTCAGAGCTTTTTCTGCTACATTAATATCACCATTAGCTGCGGCAGAGAGTGCATCTGTTTCTCTCATAATGAATCAAAGTATAAAGTGCAGGTTACTCCAGATAATGTGTGTGTGTGTGTGTGTGTGTGTGTGTGTGCGTGCGTGTGTGTGTGTGTGTGTGTGTATGAATACGTGTGGAGTGTGTGGGCAGCATTTTGGGGAATGTCTCCAGAGTTATGCAGTGGGTTAGCCATTCATCGCCCTCCTCTGCACGACGGACAGAATCACACAACCATGAGGCTCGACCATGGACGGATTCCTGGAATGTTAAACTACCGCACCCGACACTCCCCACTCCCACTTACTGAGAACACACACAAATGTTCAACTCCCTATCTCCCATCCTCTCCCACCCCCCTGGAGAGATGGAGGAAGAACATTAAGAAGACAGAGAGTGGAAGGATGAGCTACAGGTGAGAGGGAACGGCTCATTAACTAAAAGTGTTGCCACAGTGGGCGCATCTTTAAGACTATTGTGTGAAAATCTTGAACTCCTGGTTCAAAGCGATGCACAAAACTTAACACACAACTGTAAATTTTGCAACCTTGTCTCTGTGATTTTAATATTGCAGTTGTGTCCGGCAAGCTGTGAAGAATACAAATAGCAGCAGGCTGACTCACTGCACAGCAAAAGATACAAAAAAACAAAATCCATGAATGCAGAGTAACTGATTCATTTAAAGACGCGGCAGAGAAGACTGCAGCGGAGGTGATGTATACTACAACTTGCGTGAGCTCCCATCAGGATGAGGTAACTATAAAGAGACTGAACAATTGCCAAAAGCTAATCAACTAAAACTTTGGAAGCCTATTAGCAGAAAATAGCCAGATCGGATTTGGATTCTTCATGACTCTATTGTGAAAAGGATAAGTGATGAGCTCACAATAACTTTTTTGTTTACAGAGCACCTTTTTTAAGTGCAGAGGTCCCAGTCAGGCCGGCCACACACTCACACGACGACCTCTAGATCTTCAGACCTTGATTGATTTCAAAATTGTGATAGACTGTGCACATAAGGACAGTTCGGGCTGATTTTAAGATGACAAGACTTAGATCACAAACTTATCAATCCCATGACATTGCTACTCCACACTGTTATTGTTTTGGGGGCAATGACTTCACACATGGTTGTTGTCTTGCCATCATTTTAATCTTTGCATACATGCTGGCTCTGTGTATCGTTTTGTTTCCATTCGCTGCCTTGCCTTAAGCACTGATACTTGACACTTCTGGTTAGCTCCTCTCATTGGTTATTGTGGATATTTTGTCAGAGGGAGTGATCAGAGATTAAAAAATACAGAACATTTTTAAGAAAAAACAGGAGCAGTAGAATAATCATATTCACAAAAATTTGAGGATTGTCTGGACAAATAATAATCTTTAATTGGACCTTAAACCTAGCTTAATATGGTTTAATGTTTTGGAGAAAGTGACAAATAAGGGTTGGTATTAAGAGTGCTTTAAACTTGTTGAAGCACAACGTAGGATGTTTGTTTAAATGTGTAGTTTGCATGTCAATTGGTGTTTTAGTATTTTATATGCTATTTCTACCATTTTTAACCAATTAAAGAATGAGCCCCATTTATCTGTCAAATGGTGAAACCACAAAAGCATGACAAGGATTAAATAATACACTTTTTTTAAAGTTATGCAAGTGATAACATCTTAGTATATTAGAAACATTGGTTGCACCAAATAACACAAAAATCCAGAGTTGAATTTTTCTGAAACAATGTAGCCACCGTTGCTGTGTGAACAGCAAGCAAGCGTTTTCAGTGGAAATGCTACACCGTGCGTTACCATTGTCATTGTGGCATCGCAATGTGTGAACCTGACGAAAACAACAGTAACAATGACGGACTATACAGTGTTGTGTTTGTGCTGCTGAATCTGCTTTCTACCTTTCAACAAAGGTTGCATCTGTTGCACAATTTCTATAATTATGGGAGAAGCATCCAATTTATATACTTGGCCTCTAAACTCAGATATTTTCACTGCTTATCTTTTTGTTTTCAGATGAAATGGTGTAAACAGTTTTCACCCACTGACCACATTTTTCACTCAGGGTAGAAAAGTTTCTTAGTTAAACAAAGGCCTTAACATTACCATTAACATTTAATTAAAACATATGTCCAGCATCTGACTTAACTATAAGTCAATATAAAAATGAAGATTATGAGTGACATCTGAAGTGGCCAAACAAAAACTCATCTGCCCTCTGGATCTGTTCCTGCTCTTTCACTCTGTAGCTAAAGTTCAAGTGTTGGCTCCACTGTTGGTTCAAAAGTTGTCCCCACTAGGCTGACAAAGTTCTGTGTAATCATGAATTAAAAATATCTTCAGGGAGCGGTCATGGAGCTACTGTCCAGCTTGGGTGACTTTTTAAAAGTAGTCGTGAAGTGAGCAAGAGAAAAGTTCAATAGAGGCAGTATGATCCCGGTGGTTAATTGGATGTTCTCTGCTGCCGGTACACAGTGGCACAGTGGACAGGAGCACAGGGGATGGTCCAGCAAAATCCACTGTCTGGCATTGATTATGAAATGCAGAAAAGGTGTGATGGGGGCCCAATCCAAATGATCTTAATTGGATTCAGGAGGCTGATTGATAAACAGACAGGTTGCACAGGAATTCTGCATTCTGGGTGGTCAGAGGAAACAGTCCGTGACCCATGCAAAAGACGGTGAAGATGGGAGATGTGCATTCAAATTGGACGCAGCGTAAGAGTGGGATCATTTGAAAACAGCAAATTTATTTAACAAGAGAGAGGATTTTGGAACTGCTGAGCATTGATTTTTACATCTTTGAATGTATGAAACTTCTAGAGGAACATGTTATTATCAAAGAGTCAATTATAAAGAAAAGAGAGAATGAGAGAGAGATGGGAGAGAGTGAGACAGGAGCTAAGTCAAGGCCTTTCGCTCATATTCACAGGTCTCTCGATCAGACCAGGTGACCTTGCTCTACCTCCTCTCTGCAAAGATCAATACTTTCCCAGGATTTCAAACCAACATACTTTGATGCTCCACGGTTGAAGTAAAAGTGGAGGAAAGAGACAGGAGTGAGACAAATAAGGAGGAACTGCAGGGGCCCGCCAGATTGAGGAGGGAGGGAGGGAGTGAGGGATGGGTGTTAAGGAAGGGTGAAGGAGAAATAGATGGAAGTAAAGGAGGAAGGGAGGGAGGGAGGGGGAGTATAGGAGGGAGAAAAGGACAGGAAGGATGTTAAGCAGGGGTGAAGGAGAAACAGGGAGAACAGGAGGAGGGGGAAATAAGGCTGAATGGAGGGAGGGAAAGGGAGAAAGAGAGAGAGGCAGGGAGCAGCGATCTGTCAAGCCAGGCAGACTTCTCCTCCGCCCAGTAATCTGAGGTACAGTGTTTGTTTATTTTCTGTCCTCATTTAGAAGCAGGGACAGACTCGGGGAGGGAGGGGAGGTTGTTGGCCACCTCGACAAGCCCATTTCCCCAACAGCTATTGTGTTGGGAATTCAAAATAGGGTTCGGCTAACCAAAAACCTCCCCGAGGGTTCTCTGGTGACAACTGAAATACAGCTATAAGACTCATTTAACATGTTTTTTTCTACTCAATCCAATGCAGGGAGCAAATGATTAACATTCTCTGAATTCTCCTTTTCATTTAGTCAAGGCGGGGTGTATCTGTAAAGTGTGTTTGAAAAAGCCTCC
Source organism: Thalassoma bifasciatum (assembly GCA_008086565.1). Taxonomy (NCBI): domain Eukaryota; kingdom Metazoa; phylum Chordata; class Actinopteri; order Labriformes; family Labridae; genus Thalassoma; species Thalassoma bifasciatum. The sequence goes on along the minus strand of RPOG01000584.1, from coordinate 268,716 downwards.
TCTTCTCTGTCTCTTTTCTGGAGCATGTGAGGCTGTCTATCTGTGCTATGACAGCAACTGATTCTGCTCTTTAAGCCAACAGAAACATCTCAATCCCACACACTTAACACTTGCACAAAAGGGGGTGATGTGATGTGATGTGCATGCGCGCTGCGAGCTCCGATGTGCGACTGCAAACGTGTGCTTCGGCCTATTCAGCGGCGGCCCTGTCTTTTATTTTGAAGGTGAGTGGGGCTCAGCTCAAAAAGGCATGACTGTGCTCGGAGTTGTACCCTTCCTTTTGCTTTTCTTCAGCTCACAAAGGCAGGCAGAACTCAGGACAAAAGATCCAATTACTAGCCAGTAGAAGCAAAAAAAAAAAAAAAAAACACAAACACAAGAGTTGTGTATACACACACACACACACACACACACACACAGAAAAAAAGTGCCCACGCGAACATGGACTCAAGCAAATATACACTCACGCTGGCACACACACACTGAGACACACTGACAGTTTAACACCCTCACTGAAGGGAGAGAAAACTGACTGAAAGAAGAGAAAATCTCTGGTTAACGTGGGCTAATCAAGCACGAATAAGGCTGTTTATTGATCTAATATTGATGTGGGAATAAAATATGAGTTTGTACTAAGTCAGGAAAGGCTGGAAATGAAAAATTGTAGCGCATTTTACCACTTTTATAAAAAGACATTCAGAGGTTTACATAACTGTTGTGAACTTGTGATGAAATCTGTTGCACTTTTACAAAAACATTTAATGTAAAAGCATTTCATGTAAATGAAAAAAAAACTATAATGAAGCTGAATTTTGCACACTCTGACCTCCACAGGTCTCTATAATAAGGAATCTGAATCCATTTATTTCATTTTTATATATATTTTGAAGAAAAATGGGATAAAACGACAAATTTTAAACGTGCTTTTGTTTTGTGCAGAAGGTGAGCAAAGCAAATCACCTCCCCCTCCTTGGAATAATAGTAAAATAAGTTATGTGTGAACAGTTGCTGCAGTTCTGTTGTGTTTTTCTGCCGCTGTGAAACACAGCCGTCGACCCACTAATACGCACAAAGAAACTGTCACATAAAACCAAACAAATTTTCTCACGACACCGAGAGCGAACCCAGCAAAATGTTCTCTCACTGAGTCACTGCTGACTAGTCATCACTAGCAATTGCCACACAAACTCTTTACGCACTCCAGGCGCACCACACACACACACACACACACGCTCACACACAATCACACACTTTTGCATTCAGATTTGTCCGGGATGAGGTGTAGCAGCAGAGGATGCTCGTATGAAAAGTGTTCAGGCTTGTATGTTTTATGTTTCACAGCTGACCACATGAGCAGGCACTCGAAACTGCACCAAAATCAAAACGTCTGTGTGTATTTCAGTTGTGAGTTATCGTGTGTAGGTGTGTTGTCTGTGTGAGTACAGAGTTACAAAATTGTGACTTACAAGACAGGGAGTGTGTTCCTTTGGGCAGGTACTCGTACAGTAAGGGGTTATCATCTCCCATCACCTCAGCCCGCAGAGACAGCAGGCTGTTCTTACTCATCAGCGCCGCCTTCAGATTGGCCACAGACGAGATGGTCCCGCCCCCGCCTCCTCCCCCGGCCTCCTCGGATTCACTAGGACCCAGGTAGCTGGGCTCTGTGGTCAGGGCCTCCTCCTGTTTAAGGAAGAAGTCGAGGCGTTCGCCGCGGCTGTCTGAGCTGTTCGGTTCAGTCACGTCTGCCCCTGAAAAGAGGTCAAAGAAGACAGATGAGGATCTTTTTTGATTCAACTGAAACAGAGAAGATGAATGTGTTGTTAGGGAAAATTTCGTAGAAGTTTATTTTAAGGATTTTATGTTTCCTGGCTGATAAAATCAGCCTTTGTTGGATTTGTGAAACACCTCCAAGGAGCATCAAAGAGATGTTCATCCAACTAAAAATCCCTGACATTCTGCTTGAATAGTTGTTCAAATTTAAGGTTTCCAAGTGTCACAACACAAAAAACACAGTATTAAACCAATCCTTTCAAACCTCTCAGCCCAGTCATCGCTTACACCCTGTGTTTTCAGTAGCAACTACCAACACGTCACTCTCTGAATCATCTCCCTCTCTCCTCAACTCCCTAACATACCTCATCATCACCAGTCAACAAAAATACAGGGAGATCATACGGAGACAGCCAGAGAGAGAGAGAGAGGTAGACGTGGTGTGTGTGTGTGTGTGTGTGTGTGTGTGTGTGTGCGCGCGTGTGTGTGTGTGAGTATGTCTGCATGAGTGTGCTTAGCCATCAGTGTCGATGAAAGCAGAGTGTGTGTAGAAAAGCTGTCAGCAGCAGACATGTCGCTGGAGGTTCCAATGTAGATCTACAAGACTGTCAGACCACACTGCTGACGACAGCTCCGCTCAACACACACACACATACGCACACATGCGGGCAAATACAGACACAAAACACACTTTCATTGCCTCCTAATTGACATTTAACTGATGACAGGTTGCTTTCTCCAACAAAGACGTGAACAAAAATACACATCACGCACATCACAGGCTCAAAGACTTTGAAAGAACTGCTTGTCTACACTTTAAACAAACACACACACTCACACACACACTCAGACTTCGTAATGCTAATGCAGATTCACAAGTTGCCTGAGGGTGGATGTTTGTGCATCATTATGTGTGATTGTTTTGGACAGAAACCTTCTGACATCCAAATATATACAACCAGAAATCCTTCAAGCTGCTGCAGTGACGGCTAAAAATAAACCTTAATGGGGATGAAACACAGTTCATCCGTTCACCAATGAGTCCGGTTCTGCTCGAGGTCTCTACCTGCACTTTATCATCACTGGGTCAGTGCAGGTTTTCTCTAAATAACACAAAGATATCAGCTTATGACGCCCTCTATCACAAGTTTCCTGTGATATGATTTGTCATAGCAGGTGTTGGTAAAAATGGGATTTGTTCTGTTAATTCTTAGTCTGTTTAAATGCTAGCGCACAAGTCACTCTTAAAGGGACAGCAACATGAGAGGGTGGATTGTAAAAAACCTACTTCTGCGATATCAATTGTGTTTGATTCCCAGTTCACTATTTTTGTAATTGATTGCCATATTTTTTATTTCTCTTCAACAAAACGTGTTTTCTTGTGTATTTCTTGAGATGACAGACAATTCTGGTGACATTCTGATGTTCATGTCATTAACCTGAAAAACAGGACAATACTTTTTTTTCTTTTCCACATTTTCTAGTTTGAAAGAATCAAGTCTAAAACTATTACCGACCAAATGTTTTCTTTTTGTAACTATCTGTATATTGGGGGCGATGGATTATGGCCACATTGAGGACTAGGGGAAAAAAAATATCAAATAAAGCAATAAATCTATGACAACAAAGTGTTAAATTTTGCAAGGATGAAGATGTAAGAAAAAAGGCACAAATTTTCAATAACTCAGCCACTTATTTTTAGATTTAACTTGTAGATCACATATTTACAACCGTACTCTTTAATTTGACCATGAAAAGCCTGACCCATCACAAAAAAGCCAAAAACTTATAATATTTTGGAAATATGATGTTAATTTATCCTTTTAACAAAACCCACAAAAAATATTGCTTAGTCATTTTATTTATGACATATTTTTGTATCACATTTGGGCAGTTTTGGCAATTTTTGTAGTCAAGTCAGTATATGAATTTGTTTCAATTAAGAAAATACTTATTTAAAAAAAAAAGAAACACTCTAGATATTATTCTTACCAAACTTTTTTTAAAAAGGGTTGTGGATGAGTTCATGAGGGCAGCCATTTTGAAAAGGATCAAAATACAACTGCATGCTTTGTTACAGGTTTTAAAGAATTTTTTTTATCATGTTGAGGTGATAGAGGTCTTTGAAAACTCATGTATAAAGTATTATACATTCAGCACCACAGGGTTAAGACATTAAGACGTAAAACTACAAGAATACAGCTGAAATTTAACAAGTAAGAGGTCCAAATTACAGGGTTTGCTAAATTGTCATGTAGAAACCTGATTCTGATGAAAATGTAATGCTAATGTGACAGACAGATAGGAATTCATTTTTTGTGACACATATCAAAGTTAACTGTATAACATCCTCCATTCATCTCCCCATGAGACAACTTTTTATATCTCTTTTCACATATTGTATAACTTCCCATTCTGTATTATCTGAGTTGTTACTAGTTGTGTTATTTCCTTGTTAATTGTTTCGCACTAATACACTAAGTCAAATTACTTGTATGTGTGAATGTACTTGGCAACAAAACACGATTTATGATTCCAAATCTCAATGTTTCTTCCCTGTGCACAACTATCCATTTGACCAGTCACAGATATTAAGCTACATAAAAAAGCGTGGTTATGTTTTTGAGGATTCTTTATTTTCAAATAAGGAAAATGCACATGTATCAACACAGTACGAGTCTACTTTGGAGTAAAGCACCTTGTCTGCAGTTTTGGGACAGGTAAACAGAAAATTACCATCACTGCACAAATCATGGTTCGGTTCATGAGACAGTGTTACAAACAAAGGACACATTTGCAACATTAAAAATAACAAATCCACAAACAACTGGTATCAAAACCAAAGTGTCTTTTGGGGATTTGTTGTTGTGCTAATAGGAAGAGCCGTTCTTACAGGAATAGAAAGAGATGGGAAAATGTAAGCGAGGGAACAAAACAGCTCCATTGTCCATTTTAACTACAGTCAGGTAGTGCTAAGTGTTTCCTGTGCAGCCCGCTGCTCGTCTGCTGCAGGGGGAGTCAAGGTGACAGAGACAGTAGTTTGCCTCCACGTCTGGAATACCGATGGGTCTGCAGCCTCTTCACAGCCTACTGGGTCAATGTTGACCACTCTGTCTCCCTCTCACACACATACACACACTCATACACACACTCGTACACAATGTCATTCATTTTTCACCCTCAGTATAGATAAATGATCCCCAATCAGATTGATGGAAACACGCTCTGTATGCACAGTCGCACATAGACGCATAGATCTGAAAGGTGTAGAGATACTAGAGAGATACTGAGGATGGGATGAAGGAGATGGGGCGCGACAGATAAGAGTGACACACATACGAAGTAATCAGCGGCCATCAAACTCCTTGCAGACGCAGAGGAAGATATAAAAAAAGGAGATAAAGTGGGAGGAATGAAGAAAGAGGAGAGGAGGCATGGACACGGAGCGAAAAGAAAGAAAAAAAGCCAGGGGAGTGTAGAAGCGGGGGTGTTGAGCTGTGGAGGAAGCAGCACAGAAGATACACACAAAAACAAACGTCCACATACGCACACCCCCGCCCCACAAACACACACAAAGTTAATTAAGGAGGGGGTGTAGGGGTTGGTGCAAGGGGGCATGAGGTGCAGGAATTCATTAGAGCTCTGCCCCCTCCTTCAGTGGGCAGCCTAGCAGCCACAGGAGTCAATCAATAACATAGATCTGCTGTGGGCCAACAACAAACACACACACACACATGCACAGGCACACTTACACACACACGTATATGGAGAAAAAGAAGAGGCAGACAAATGGAAGGAGAGGAAGCAAATGGGGAGAGAGAGAAAAGAGAGTCACCTCTGACCTCTATCTCCCTCCACTCATCTGTTCATTGGGCCAGCCAGTGACCCCTGACCACGTTTCCCAGCATACCCTGGGCGCGTGCATGTACAGATGGAACATGTCCGCCCTCTGCATGGTCATACAGTAACAATGCTTCAATCACACATTTGTGGATTGAAAGGATGAATCTTCTTGCATAAAACAGTTAAAAATTCTGGAAATGTGTGAAATTAGTATCTCTGTTTTACACTTTAGTGAAGGCCTCCCTCTGTGCTGCTCAGACACTCCGCGGTGCAACATTAAGCATCCTGCTTTCTGAGGATTTATCCACATTTCTGCGCCTTATCGTGAGATATTAGAAATTAGTATTCAGCTGACCACAAACAGGCCGCCGTGCCAAATAATCGGAATACACCGCGTAATCCTCCTTCACTTATGTAAGCTTTATCGGGCCCAGCATGTGTAGATTGTGGTGTGTTACTTAAACCTCATCCTTTTCTGACAGATAAAATCATTTACCACACCAGAAAACAGTCGCACCTAATCCCATGCATGCAGCTTATGGATTTCATCATACGTGCGGTGGCTTTTGCCGAGGATTTGCAGACACACATATTGTGGCATCTTTTCAGAGGCAATAGGTTTATCTGGAGTTTTGGAGACACTGCAGTTACATCATTCCTTTGTGCACATATGCTGAGTGTTAACATGCCGGCTGTCATGAGACAACCTATGAATTTCAATCGCATAGGATATGGCTTTGAAGTGCATGGTCAGATACAAAAAAACAATGGCATTATCCTCTTCTTCTTTCTCCCCCCTCTGTCTTTTCTTCTTCTGCCTTTACAGTGCAGCGCTCTCTGTACAGTGAAGGGAATTTTCATTTTCCCCTCCATAAAAGAGTCCGAATAATTTAGATTTCTGCTTTCTGAAGAGATCCTCCGTTTAATTTGGTTGCCATGGTAGCCGGGCACCCTTGGCTTCAACATTTATGCTAAATAAAACCCCCTTTTAAAAGGAGAGACAAATATGTGGAAATGGTGGTTCTCTTTGTTCACGTGTGTGTGTGTGTGTATATCTTTGTATGTGTGTGTGGACGATGCTGCAAGCTATGTGGGGGCTTGAGTGGGAAAAAGCAAAGGCGGAATAAGACTTGCCTCAGAATAAAAGATGTGTGTGTGTGTGTGTGTGTGTGTTGAACTATACTTCAAATGTGATGTGAGGGATACTGCATTTATCATCCATTGAGAGAGTTACAGCTAATGGAAAGAAGATACAGTTTTATGTGCTAGGGTTGGAGGCTGCACTGTATATCTGAGTGAACTGTGTGTGTGCGTGTGTTTGTGTGTGTGAGTGCGTGAGTGCGTGTTTCTAAAGGGGAGTTGTGTTATTAGAGGGTGCGATTTGACGCAGTAAAGAGGAGGAGGAGAGGGAAGGCCTGAAAGAGGAGGAAAGGGTCAGCTGACCTGGTTTGACCCCTGATCTTCTGTTCTGATTGAACTGGAGAAGTGTGTCTGTGTGAGTCAACAAACGCTATCAGATTCCCCTTTTTCCTCTATATGTAGCCAAACTCTTCCTCCTGTGTGAGGGAGGTTCTGTGTTCCAAAAATACAGCTTTAACAAAGATAAATGGAACAATAAATGTAAAATGAAACACACTGACCACTTGTGTACACTCGCAGGACCTTAGCGCTGATGGACTCACTCCTTTAACACCTCCACACACATAGGCACAAACACACCACGCCTTCAAATCAACTGAGACAGTAGCCAAACACAATGGAGAGGGAAAAAAAAAAGTCCAGGGTGGTTAAGCAACGAGTTACTGAGGCTTGTCGACCACAAGAGAGCTGTCAGAGAAGAAAGTAGGGCTTGTGTGCATGTTTGAGTATGGGAGTGCAAACAAAAGAGAAAGACTGTTCACTGTGTTTCCTTGTGTGTGTGAGTGTGAGTGTGACAAAAAAGAGGCCTTGCCCCAAGTTGGCCTGGGTAATGGCTCAGTCAGCCCGAGGTTGAAAAGGACAAGGGCCATGTTGTCACAAGACTCCAACGCTCGCCGTGTTGTCTGAACGCGACACAGCAGCATGAAAATGCCATCCTTGCTTTTCCCCTCCTTTCTCAAACAACACAGCAGACCGTACATGTGATTAGCGTGTGTTTGTCCTCGAGTGGACAAAGAGACGGGAGGGAAAGGTGGAACCTGCTTCCTCAGCATGCCAGAGTTTGAGAGGGTAAAAAAGTAATTTCAGCCGAGAAAGGGGAGTGAGGCACTAAAACAGCTCAAGAATTCAGAGGCAATTTAAAAAGCAGTGTGGGAGAGGGGAATGAAAAAAATGCTGGGTTAAAAAGGAGGGAGGATGGAAAGCAAAAGAGGTTGTTATTCTCTCTCTCCTTCCCTCTCTCTCTCTCTCCCTCTCTCTCTCTTTCTCTGTTGTTTTTAGGGACTAGCCGGGCCACAACCTCCAGGAGAGATAGGGAAGGGTGGGAGGTGGGTGGTGGTGGTGGTGGTGGGGTGTGTGGATAGGGAGGGCAAGCATAAATCAAGCAGAGCCTGAAGGCTTTAGAGGAGGGAGGGACAGAGGGAAGAGAGTGGTAAAAGACAGGGAAGAGAGAGAGAGAGAAAGAGAGAGAGGGAGATGATGGTGCTGGTGGTGATGGTGGTACTGCTGGGGGCTTGGAGAAAAAGAGAGAGTGTGGGAGGAGGGGAGGAGAGAAGAGGAGAGGAGCGCTGCGATTGTAAGAGTGGTGGGGTGAGAGGTGGAAGGTGGGGTGAGAGAGTGTGGGTGGGTAGGTGGGTGAGTGAAGGGGGAGTGAGGAGAGGTGAGGAGGAGGTTACAGAGGGTGTAGGAGTGAGGGTGGGTAGTGATGGTGGGGGTTAGCAAGTGAGTGTATGATGAGTGAATCTAAAGTAAGGCGGCTGAATTTAAAAAAGGAAATTTATTTTAACTTCATTTTGGTCCTGACTGTCCAAACTGTGAGAGTGTTTTTGACACCTCCCCCCAAAAATGACTTGCTCAGAGCAACTGGACACATTTGCAATAAGGCCATTGAATCGGGACATAAAGCGCTGAAGCTGCTACCTCAGACTGCACTTCAGCACTTAGCTACCTGTCCATATGCTTTGCTAAGTTCACGATTTGTTAACTTTTACAGCCCTAGTTGTGGCTTTGGGGATATAGTCTAACCTTAACGTCTCCAATAATTATATTTGAAGAGGCTTCTGTTAACAGGGACCTGAGCTGGGTTGGTGCCAGTAGCAATGGCAGGCTAACCGCTAACAGCAAGAGAGCCCAGCTAGAAATAGAAAGGCCCATTAACTAAGCTTAGTCTTTATGGTATAAATCCCTAATTTTTATTTATTCATTTATTTTTAAACCAATTACCCCACTAATGCTGCCTGGGGTAGATGCCTATCTACTAGCATGACATTAACTTGCCGCAACAGCTAGCTGAAGCTAAAGTTAGCTTGCTATCTATTATCATCTCAGCCATTAGCTTTCCAAATATAATTAATTTAACTTAGTCATCTTAGACACGAACTTGCCACGAGTAGTCATCTTTGCCCTTAGCTTTTAAACAATAGTTATCTTAGCTCTTAGCTTTCTGCTAATAGTCATCTTAGCTCTTAGCTTTATGTCAATAGACAGCTTAGTCATTAGCTTTCAAAAAATAATCAAATTAACCGTTTTTAATCAATAGTCATCCTAGCCACTATACTTGCCACGAGTAGTCATCTTAGCTCTTAGCTTTCAGACAATAGTCAGATTAGCCCTTAGCTTTCCACCAATAGTCCTAGCACTTAGCTTTCTGCTAATAGTCATCTTAGCACTTAGCTTTCTGTCAGTCGTCATCTTAGCCCTGAGCTTTTCACCAACAATCATCTTAGCCCTTAGCTTTTTAAAACAAATTTTTTATCAATTATTGTCTTAGCCCTTAGCTTGCCGCTAATCGTCAACTTAGCCATTAGCTTGAAACCAGTAGTCATCCTAGCCGAAAGATTTGTCAACTCAGCTTCCACTTGCTGTGATGGCACACAGGCATATTCAAGAGTTGCCAACACGAGTGGAACCATCTGAAAAATACTGAATACCATTATCTAAACTGGTGGTGGTTAACAGATTACCGGAACTGACCGGAGGTGCTCAGTCCCAATAGCCACTTGTACCTCTCTCTTTACTGGTCTACTGGTTTACTGTTGGTCTTGTTAGAGGATTGACTTTTAGCTAACATGTCTTTTTGGGTGGCTTTCTTGGGTGAGGAAGAACTTTTATCAGCTATTTGCCATCACACAGATCTGAGTTTGTTAAAGAGCTGGAATCATCACCTGTCTCTGCTCCTGAAAATGTTAAAGGCGACTCATAATAGTTTAAGATAAACAAAGCTATAAAACATACAAAAACCACTAACATGGGCAGATATTGTCTGGATTTAAAAACAGACAATCATCTTAAAAGTGGATAAGTTAATTCTTGATTTTTGTTTAATGATAGTACTCCCAGGTTTTTCTATGTTCTCTTATTTGATGTCGAAAAGAGCTTCATGTGAGAGCTCAATAGCCATTTTAAGCTACTGGCTTGGTTGTTTACAAGAAGATAAGCTCAAGGTGTTTATTTTGACATGTTTGAAGGGCAAGCACTGACTCCCGACTCTGTGTCTCTAGCTCTGCAAACTGTTTTGCAGTAGTTGAACAGGATGATACAGGTAGGCTTTAAAAAGTAACTTCAATTCGTCTCTGTGAACATTTTTTTATATAACTATTCAACAGTCTCACAGAATGACACCCTGGCAGAGACGACTGAGTTAATTCTATGTAGTGAGTTTTGGGGAAGTTTGAATAAATGTCAGATTTGTTCAGTTTTCTGAATTCAGGAACAGGTCTCTACTGTCACCCAATAAAACAGCACAGGTGATCATGGAGAGCAGAAGGTGACAGACTGGGCTTAATGTGGCTGTGTCTGTCCCACTGCTTACCAGATGTTGGCAGTGAGGCACGGTGCACAGACTCATCAAGTTTGTTATCTGTTTTAGTACTGGGGGAGGGGATAAATATCATGCTAAAATGCCTTTAGAAAATGTTAATGGGCTTTTTGAAATTAGCCGCCGAAAAGTGGACACAGTCTGAGTGAACGAGTGAAGGAAAGGAGGAAACGAGGGAGCGGTGAGTGCGTGGGGGATGGAGGATTGCAGGGCTCAAGGTAATCTGGGGAGTTAATGCAGCTTAGAGGGACTGAGAGGAGTGGGAGGGAGGTAGAGAGCGAGTGAGAGAGAGAGAGAGAGAAAGAGAGGGGGAGAGAGGAGTGATGGCAGAGGGAGAGAGAATATAAAAATAATAGGGTCAGCAGGGAGAGAGAGGGAGAGAAAAATAAATGAAGATGTATCAGAAACAAAAGCCGAAGCAACTGAGGGGGGGAGAACAAGAGGAAAAAGGGAGAGAGAGATGGAGAGTAGAGGGAGTGTAAAAACTGGCGAGATAGGAGAGTGGAAGGGGCGAGAGCGAGCCGAGTGAGTGTGTGAGATAAAGAGTGGGCTAATGAAAGGTAGGGTGAGGCTGAGCGAGTTGGCGGGTAGGAGGGAAGTCGTCAGAGAAAAAGAGAGAGAGAGAGAGAGAGCGGGGGAGAGGTCTGCATGGGGAAAGAATGCTGGGTGGGGAAGGAAGGCAGACACGCAGGGCTTTGTGCTAAAAGCTAAGAAAGGGAGATGGAGAGATTGAGGGAGGGAGAGAAAGAGAGGGAGGTTATGTCTTGGCTTTATGTATGCTCAAGGGAGGAAAGTGGTGGACGGCGTGTGCCCAAAAGCCCCGTCCGGCGTAGTCCAGGGTCGAGTTTGGAGGGTGAGGCGGGAGAGAGGTAGAGCGAGTGAGAGGTTGAGAGGAGAGATAATGGAAAGTGGAGGAGGGAGGACAACAAAAGGCTCAGGGTGGGGATGCTGTACAGAGCCTGTGGGTTATTGGTGTGTGGTTTAATACCCTCTGACCAGCTCACAAGCTCGGGGGGACTAACTAGTCATAATGACTTCTTTACTGCTCCCTGGAAAGGATTTTAAGAGTTTGACAACCTAAAAAGTTGGCGAAGGCTTGTAGTATTTCCAGCCGGAAAATCTAGAGTGGATTACAAAACTATAAATGAAAATAGGAAACTAAATGTTAAGGCACATGAAATTCAAATTGGACACAGGAGGGGGATAATTGTCTCCATCTTAAACCCAAATAGCACTTTCCATCGCTTGAGTTTCATCACCTGCCCATGCCTGAAAAAAAAAAAAAGCAAAAAAAATAGATGGGACTTTATGCGCCTTCTAGCACACCATGACACACTATGAAAATGTTCAACATGTCTGAGTTCACTGACACACACACTGTAGGGTGTTCAAACAAGTGTGTGCACCTGCTGTCCGCCCTGCAGGTTGTGTACTGTCTCAGTAAACTTAAAGAGTCAGGTTTGTGCTCGCCAGATCAACAAATGGTCCAGACCTTTCGCCAAAATGTGACTCCAGTATTTTTATCTCATCCTTCTTATTTCCTCAGATGCCTGACTGACTTTTAACTGAATGTTTTAGAGAATCCTTTCTAGTTTATCCGTTGCTTCCTGTTCATAGATAACTCAATTTTCCAAATAATCAGGTTGTATTGTACAGAGTGTTCTGTATAATACTCTTCATTTATTCCAGATTTGTTGGCAGTGTGTTCTAAGTGCGGGGAGCTTTTATAATTTCCCCCAATTGGTGTCACAAAAAAGACACAAAAGATTTGTTTGAAGAGACTGTTTGAACTCTGAAATTTCTCCCTTTTTTCGTCTCTTTTTTAAAGAAATGGGTTTAAACCACAACAGATTTCTTCACACAGTTTAAATTGATTTCTACTTTACAGGATGTTGGATTGCAGTATCAAGACACCTGTCTTTACACCTCTGATAACTCTATTGCGCTCAAAGATTTTTCCCTTTTTATTGTTTGACCTTTTCAGTCTTTGGATGATGAAGAAATGCTCTGTAGACCTCAGGAGCACCCGTCAAGTGACTGCCAGCCAAATGTACACAACAAATGAAGATGCACAGCGCAGCCACAACAGGCGAACAAAGAACAGAGGAGCAGCACAAGGGGTTCTCCACCCTCAATGTCACTGTGCTCCATCCTCACAGGGAGGCGAGGGAGGGGTTCGGGGTCGGTTGCGTGTCTTCAGTGGGGCATAATAGTGCACAGTAAGGCCGCCCAGTGACCATAGAGTATAAGAGCTATTGCCCCTCTCCCCCCTCTCTTTCTCTCTGCTCATCTCTCCCATCTTATAACATTAAGACTGTGCCTCTCTGTGCTTGTATCCTTGGCAACCTGCCTCCAACAATGGAGAGAGCTCTGGCCTCAGCATGGGAGGAGTGCAGTGCCATGGAGAGGAAAAAGCAGGGGCGAGGGAGATAGTGGGAGATGGAAAACTGGCAGACAAGGCAAGGCAGAAAGAGAGAGACAGTGAAGGAACGGGCAGTGGCGTTTCACGGGCACAGGCGCGTTCAGGTCAAAATGAGGGAACTGAGTGCGGGGTTAAACCAGGGGAAGGAAGTGAGACAGATGAGACGTGGATGAGAGAGCCAAACCTGCACAAGCAGCGGGCTTAGTGTTAGTGGATCATTGGGAGATCTGTGTCAGTCTTAAGCTGATAAAAGTTGGATATATCTCAAGACCACAGCAGGAAAGATCTGGACCCTGCACCTCACAGCGCTCCTCACGCCTCTCAGCTGTCCAAAGCTTGTGAAGATGCCACCCTGTTTGACGCAGATCTAATTCCCTAATCAGAGTTCCTGATCTGCCGCCAACACTGAGCTGATAAGGCACAGGGATTGTGTCAATCCAAGTTTGCTTTTACAAGTTCTGATTTAAATCTTTTTAAAGCCGATGTGTGATTGATATGTTTCGTGACCTCAGGAGTCCTCAGAACGTTTCTAAAACACTCAAATGTCCAGATCAGAGGGTGGAGATTTTGAAGGGACATTTGGTGGACAAATAAAAATTCTGTTCTGTATGAGGACATGTGATATAAAATTGTCACAGTATGGTTCCTCTATGTGAAAGCAGAAGAAGAAATCAGAGTGTGGACAGGGGAAAACCAGGGCGAGGGATGCATGCATACAGACGACTGTGCTCATCTTCTCTTCCCCCCACTGCAGCCGAGCCCAACCATTGAGATTAATTGCTTATGATCAAATCAGCCGGAGCTGTGCAAATTAAAGAGCTGTCCCCACCCCAACCCCAACCCCCCACTCCTCACCCACCTCCACAACATCACCCACCCACCCCAAGCCAGTAGCAGTGGACAGTGCCTGTGACAAGCCCCGGCTCTTATTCAAGCCTACAAACGTGTCATTTCTCTTTCCCTGGAGAAGAGCACAGAGCTCAGAGAGGGCCCGAAATGGAGCAAGGGGTCAGTCAGACACTGGACACACACACGCACACACACACACGCACAGACGCACAGACACACATACACTTAGAGAGAGTCATCGCCCTAAGCAGCACTACTGTTATCTCACCCAGCTTCTTAAAAACTGCTCCGTTCTCTGCTTCTCTCTCCCACTCTGACTCTCTCATTAAGAAGCCATTAGAGAAAAGGGCAGCGTGAGACCACATGACCCCTTTCTAACCCCTGCAACACACCCCTGGAAGGAAGGAGGGGGTGGCATGAAAAGCCAGGAAAGAGGGAGGGAAGGAGAGAATATGGGTAACGCACAAACAGGGCCAGAAAGAGAAAGGGGAGACAGAGAAAAAAAGAGGTTAAATATGAGGAGAATAAAAGGTGGGGGACAGTTGAGGGAACAGTCCTCTGTAAAAAAATATCTGAACTGTGACATAAAACTTTTAAATTAAACGGAGGCACAGAAACAGATGAGCTGTAAAAGAATCAAAGATTAAGTCAGTAACTTTTGGTACTTCAATTATTTCTGTGGGAATTTCCAATAAAAACTTGCAGGAACTTCAGCAGTTGAGCTCATCTAAATATTAGAGGTTATTTCCAGTTATTTGAATTTCAAATCAATAAAATATTTTCAAAAAATTACAGTAAAATAAAAATTCAGCTTGAAAACATTCTTAATCTTACTGAATTTTTTTAAGAACCTCCTTTCTACTTATGTAGCTTATTCTATGTAACTTGGAACTGAATTTTTTGTGGATGTTTTGATGAAGAATTTCAGAAACTTTGGGGAATTTTAAATGATTTTCTTTTTACACTTTTGGGTAACACAACATAAAATGTTAGACATCAGTTAGATAAAAAGACAGTTACAATCAAGTGCTGACTGAAAAGCTTATACATGACTTATAACTGGTTTGCTCACTTTTAATTAGTGAATCTATCATTTATAAGGTATGAATAAATGGTTAGTAAACACAAGAAGGGTCAAATTCCTCCATAATAAAGCATTTATCACTGTGTTTGTACATGATACACAAATGAATATTAACCTATACTTTACAAATGATGATTTAAGTGTAATTTGTTACTAAACTAATTCTTTACTAATAGTTAAAAGTGTGTAGTTGATATAAAGTGTTTCCATCATCAATATGAAACTTTTTAGAAACTGCTGGAAATTCTGAATAGAAATTTACATAAACAAATTTTTATCATTTTTGTTTATCAGTAAACTTTCCCCTGTTCCTTCTGGTCAAAAGGTAGTTTAATGTGGTTATAAATAAACACAAAATGAAAATTACCTTTGTTATGACTGTCTTAATGCCTTAAGGACTGTTGATGTGTTGCAGGTTTTTTTGGCTACATTTATTTCTCCTGATTCTTTCAAAAATGTTCCTAAAAAGGATAAATGTAGTTCTTTCAATGCAGTTTTGGATGGAACTTGTTGGCAACAGATTGTATTAATCAATAATCATCAATGGGAAACGACACTTGTTTTGAACACGGTTTTTCACTCATTAAGTTTTTCTAACAAAACATTCACAACTTGCTCCAAGGTGATCGGATGTTGCATTGTGCTCAGTGGAAGAATGAAGATGACAAAAACATGGTAGAGAGGCGAGGTATGCATGAGTCACGTTGGAGGAGAGAGGTAGAGTGGTGTGTGATAAGTATGCAGTGACTCTGGGAGAAGGGGATAATTTGGGAGTGGAGGGGAAGACGGCTAGGCTGCTTCCTTAGTCGGACACAGGAATGCAGAGCGGGCGGATCCCTGTGAGTGTGTGCGTGTGTGTGCGTGTGTGCGTGCGCTTTTCTTATGTGTATGTGCGTGGTTTTTTTTGTTGTACCAGACAGGAATCCTTTACCCCCACAGACTGCTCTGGCTCCTCTTATCATAGCCTGAACAGAGGGGTACAAAAGGGAGGGGGAATGTCCCGTGTTATCAAACCAAGTCCTAACCCCCACCTGTACACAGCACACGCACACACACGTACACACACACACACACTAACACACACACTAAACCTTGAAGCTTGGTGTCTCTGAGGTTGGAGGAACCATGGGAAGGACAAACTGTCTAACCACGAAAGGGAAAAAAAACTGCCAGGGTCAGAGACAATTACACTATATACATATGCAAACACACATTTTGTGTCTCTGCCTCTTTTTCACACACACACCCACTTGAAAACTCTAAAGCATTCCCTCGCTTTTCTCAACTTTGTCGCCTTGCACCCTGAATTTTCATTTTCACTCGAGACTTATCAAAGTATTTCAGCGAGGTAAAAAATAGTCCCAGAAATCCCAAACAGATAAATAAATCGTATCTTTGTTACAGGAGGTCCCATACACAACCAGCTAATGCAAAATTCACTGATGCAGACTTAGGAGGGCAGGTGATAGGGGCAGAAATAGAGCGTAGAGGACATCAAAAAGATGAGATGGAGTTCTTCTTTGTATGCTGCTGCTGGTTTATGAGGGTAGTGAGACGAAAAGAGTAGCAAAGAGAGAGAGAGGTGTGTAAACACTGAAGAGTACAGGCAGGCGTGCAGGTGATCTGGGGCAAAGGGGTTGGGGGGGAAAGGAACAAAAGCAAGGGTGGGCTCTTTTTTGTAAAACATGCGTCACATCTGATAACAAAGAGCAGAGGATATGAAGAGAAGAAGTTCTGGCACGGGTTCAGGGTGAGCAGGGGGCTTTGAGTAACTTTCACCCATCTTTTGAAAGGTTTGAATACTTTTCAAGGGTTACACCAAAGATTTATTCATTTACCAGGTCAAAGTTAATGTAGATGACATGAGAGGAAATAGACTGGCTTCTGAGCTGGTAACAGAGGCATAACAGAGGCAAGAGATGCTGAAATACAAATATTCAACAAGTTTAATCCCAATAACATGAAAACATTATGATGGCAGAATATCGTTGGGATTTTGATGTTTAATCTCAGTGTATAAGGACCTAAAGAGACAGCTGCTGCAGAGAGAATTTTAATAGATGTTGATTAAATTAGGAACAAACATTAGCATTCAACAACTAGAGCTCCCATGATTCTTTTCCAGTTGGTAAGTTGTACACTAGTTTCTGTTTGCCACCCTCTATAACCTACACAAAATAAGTTAGGGCAATATGATCGTCATATTTTTAAGGTGAAAAAGAAACACTTATCAAGCAACATCACACTTGGTGCGTTTACTTGCAGCTTAAGAAATCAGCTTAGTTGGTACAAGATCTGGTTATTAACATGCAGGTAAACAGCTTTCTCTGACCAAAAATGGACAGAGCATAACTCAGTCAACACATGTTTATAATGCCATTGCTATCGGACAGCGGTTATATTTGGCAGGACTCTGCAAGTCTCGGTAAGCCTCGGTATTCAGCGCAAGCAAATTTCACCCAAAGGTAGAAGTAGATGACCATGATATATGTGCTCAAACACAACAACAACAACAATAACAACAAACACCATGGCACATAGAAGCACCAAGCGTCACCTGTTGCAGCAGAATGAGACGTTTGTGGTGAAAGGTCAGATTCTCTTTTCTGCATGTATTTGCAGACAAGACTAGATCCCCTGCTGTGACTTTACTTCTGCATGCATGTAAACATATTGACTAATCTAAAGCTTGCTTTCATAGACAAAGATCTATATCTGGCTTTTTAAACACTGAACAGCCCCCAGTCTTGTTAGGAGCTAATTGCTAACTTTGGATATAATTAGATCAACCAAAGGATGTATTTAATTAATTTCTAAACAAAAAACATCTGATTACACTCAGAGTAAACCAAAACAGTACTAGCTGCACACCAGAAAACCAAAACAATGAGCTGAAAGTTGCTAAAAAGCTTCATCTGAGTTAAAGGAACAATAGTGTTGAGTGACTTCAATCTCACTACACACTAACAACAGAACCTGGAAGTTTTGGTTTCACTGCCTTGCACACACTGAAGCTCACAGATCTTAATGATGAAGAGGAAGTTACCCACAGGCTGCCTTTATTTGAAGCCGCTGGACACAATATAAAAGTCTTCACACACACACGAACGCACACACACACACACACACACACACACACACACACACACACACACACACACACAGTGCAAAAAACAGCAGCCATAGCTCCAGAGTAGAATGTGAGCTTAAACAGAAGTGACAGTGTGAATTTTACGGGATGGAAAGGACATTTTAAAAAGACAGAGGGAAGGAGGGACATAGGCTGAAGGAGGGGACAGATAGTTGTGAAGGACAGATAGAAGCTTCCAGGACTGTTTTCAACGCCTCTATAACTATCAAACCCCAAACGAACCACACACAAATACACACACACACACACTTGTATGTACACAGCCCAAGCCATAATTGTCCCCTGTGGTGATTTTGGCCTCTCCCTCCTAGTTTCTCATTGCTGTTGGCCAACTCCTCTGTGTCTTTAACACTTTCTTTTTCTCGAGAGGAGGAGAAAGAGGAGGACAGGGGGTGTGGGGGGTGTGGGGGGGTATTTCACAAGAGAAGGAACAAGGGATGAAGGAGACAGAGAGGTCTAAAGGAAGGAGGTGTGGAGGGGTGTGACAGCGGAAAAGGGGGAATGGAAGGAGAGAATGAATGTGTAAGAGGAAGGGAGACTTTGCCCTCCAGCGGGAACACTCCCACGATTGTGTGTGCATGTGTGTGTTTGTTCGAGTGTGTGTGTGTGTGTGTGTGTGTGTGTGTGTGTGTGTGTGTGTGTGTGTGTGTGTGAGCTGAGCCTCGGCCAAACCGACACACCCACAGGCTGTAGACCTCTATATCCTGTTCGGGTTGTCCGTTTGTCCAAACATCATGCACCCTCCTCCCCTTTCATTCTCTCCCCCCACCTCCCCCTCGTCTCTCCCCCCTCTAACTGGTCTGACGGGGGTAGAGGCCGCTGAGGGAGTGGGTACAGTAAATAGAACAAAGCCACCTTTCTAAAATAAACAGAGCGGGAAAGAGGAACTTCAGGTTGACTGAAAACTGGAGAGAAATCCAGCCAGCGGCTTACTGTAAAGCTTTTTTATATATATATATATTTCTAAGGTTAAACTCCTCATGAAAGTTACAGTTTTCTGCTTCCTCCTGCCAGTCAGTCTGCCAGTCAGTTTACCTTCCTCTCCTTCTCACACACACTCATCCAGTCTTGATATTCCGGCTGCTCGCGCTCGGCTAACTCCCGTTGAATGCTGGGTACAGGGTGACACACGTGCCACAGTGAGCAGTGCTGCCAGACTCACGGCTACAGGGCCCATTACTGGCTATCAGATCAGTGGAGGAGAGAAGCATCCCAGCTCACAGCACACATCACATCTCCATCTCCATCTCACATCTCCAAAAGAAGAGCTCAAGCAAGGATCCCCCATCTCGAAGGAGGAGGTGTGGCTTGGATGTGAGGCACAGATTTCTCACGAAATGTAGAATCAAACTTGCTCTCCAACATGTTTTTGATATGCGACATGAACACAACAGTGTGACTATGTGAGGTGGCTTCACCTCAAATGTGGGTTTTAACTAGTTTCAACCAAATGTCACCCTAAATTCTGTGCTGGTTTATTCAAAAAATGTATAAAAATACCTTCTCAGTGCCCAGATGTCATTTTAATGGTAAAAAGTTGTAATGAAATAGTCTTTGAGCTTCCCTGTGAACATTAAAAAGTGAGATGTTTGCATTATTTCTGCATGGACTCTTTTGCCTGTGTGAGCACCGCATGAACAGTGACACTAGATGAAGTTCGACAAATCCAAATGCAGATCCACCGTTTCCACCAAGTTCAGTTTGTTTTTAGTTTCCTTTGACTAAAACTAGGAGAGGCCCCTGGGTAGAATTTTTTTTCTAACTCAGCAGTTTGGAAGATATTTAGCTCAGATCATGTGACTGATGGACACACAATGGCTGTGAGTTTGGGCGCTCATCACCTGTCCCATTTCCAATATGGCTGCTTCAAAACTGGGCTTCAGGAACACACGGGTGACGTCACAGAGATGACATCCATTAATTACACTTACAATTACAATTATGGTTGTGTAACATTAGACGAGCCTACTCACCCACAGTTACTCAACATGTGTCCAGCCCCCTGATTGTTGAAATGGTGCAAATATTTCCAATGTTAAAAAAGTAGCTATATTTCCACATACATTGATAGAAATGGTTCAAGACATAGAAAGTAGTGTGACAGTTTTAGAAAGGAGAGGATTTTCACCATTTTTATTCCCTAATTCCTCCCTCAACTTGAGAACTGGGAACAACCCTCTGACACAAATCAGGTTTCTCATGTGGCTTCTTGTAAAAATTAATGGCCAGGCTCTGGTCTACAAGGATATAACATTGAAATATTACTGAAAAAGCCACAGCGTGATCTTTATAAGGTGGTGACCAACAAGGCAACGCAGATCAACAACATGATGACAGTTTTGGCTTCATAGCACTGCTGCAAGAAAACAGACGGATGCAGAGATATCTCTTTCTTCAGCTTTTAGATGTTCTCATTCATCCTGTGATGCATCACTTTTTCAAAAGGCATGATGCTGTGTGAGTGTGTTTTGCAAAGTTAACCACATCCACTGATAAATCTATGTATAGACATTTTGGGTTATGATGTGACAGAGTTAGAAGAGTATGTACATGTGCGTGTGTGTGTGTGTGTGTGTGTGTGTGTGTGTTGACTTGTAGGGGTGGGGATTTATAACAGGGGGGTACTACTGCTGTAAATGTTCAACCACAAAAACCTCTTGACCCACCCACCTCTGCACGGTGCCAACAGGACATCCTGTCAGGATGCATTCTGGGTAGTTTGATCTGTAAACTTGAACAATTTAGACAGCGAGATGTGTAAGTTCAAGCCACAGACATTTCAAAGTAAAATAAATGGATTGTACAGGTATTTCACAGGAGGTTTGCATTTGTGAAAAGGAGATTTGTGTGTGTGTGCGTGTTGTGTGTGCATGCTATGTGTGTGGTCATAGCTGGAAAAAGCACACACATGGGCCCAACCCAGGTGCACTCAGGGTGGGATGGCTAATCTTTAACTCCCCTACACGCACTCACACACACACATCCAATCCTCCTTCACTTCTCCACCCAGCAATTCTTCTCCGGCTTGTTCCAGGGGCAGGAGGTGGAGAAGTAGGGGGTGTTGACGCTTTGGAAAAGAGCCATGGTCAGGAGATGGGAGGGGGGAGCTTCCTGTCCAAAATGGCTCTTTTAAAGCCAGAGAATTATAAATAGAGCAGGTGTCAGTATTGAGAACTGAGAGAGAGATGGAGAGTGCTGTGAGAGAAAAAGACAGACAGCAAGAGTGTGAAAAATTGTGTGAATGTGTGTGTGTGGTATGGTGTGATGGCGTGGTGGTGGTGGTGGTGGTGGAGTAGGAGAAGAAGGGGCTTTTAGCTGGTGGACTGCCCACAATGTCCACCAGGATGTGAGGTCATATGACAAAGACGGCTGGTGGGCGGTGAGAATTGATTGGTTATGATGGTGATAATGGAACTTTTTTTCTTTAATCTAGTGGGGGCTTACAGAAAGAGGAAAAAGGGGAATGAAATTCACAAGAGAAAAGAAAAAAAAGAGTCCTCAACTCTGTAATAAGCGCAACTGAGGGTGGAGCGGCTGTGGGCACAGAAAAAGGGGAAGGAGAAGATGGAGGGAGTGGGGGAAACTAAGGGAGGTGGGGTGAGCAGGCCACAAAAGTCAATAGGGTGGGAGGAAAGGGCTGAAATCATCTGTGCAGTCAAAGAGGACAAAGAGGGAAAGCAAATAGGGGGTGGGGGAGACGCACAGAGAGGAGTGGAACACAAAGACAGCGAGAGACAGAAGAGATAATAGAGTGGCAATGGAAAAAGTGTGAAAGATGAACCAGAAGTCCCAAATAAAGAAAGAAAAGAAGAAGAAAATGCTGAAAAAGAGAGGCCTGAAGATGATGTAGCTATCCAACCTGTGCATGTCAAACAGCAAGCCTTGACGTAAGGGGTTAAAAATTAAGTCCACACAGTCTGAAATATTAAATCTATTTTGGTTTTTAATGAAGGAGGAGTGAATTAGGGAGGAAATATGAGAGTAGATTATTAAACTGAGGTGAGAAAAAGGGAGAGAAAACGCAGAGAGAAATGTGCAAGGGGTGAGGGGGGTTGAAATGTGTTCAGGTGTTTTAAATATTAAACCTATTTCAAGTTTAATGAAGTGCAAATACTATGGGGAGAGTCTTAACTGGAATACAGAGAGGAAGGGGGCGAAAGGGGGATCCGATTCATTATTTCAAGTGTTCACCTTTAGACTGCCGAGACTTAGGGAGAGGAGCGTGGGGAGACAGTGGAAAAAACTCTCTTTTTCAAACACGTCTTCTCGTTTGATCTCCCGTTAAAAGTCCTCCTGTGTCCACTCAGGTCCTCCCCCTGTCCTACTTCCAGACGCGGCTTTGTTCTGGTCCGTCCTTCGTGAGCTTGCGAGTCACGTTTTTGTCTTTCTCCAAGGTACCTTCCTACTGAAGTGAAGATTGTGAACACACACACACACACACAATTTGTAATACCATGTGTGTGTGTTTGTATGTGTGTGTGTGTGTGTGTGTATGTGTGTGTTAGCGGTTGAAGAGGGGAACTCTGAGGCCGCAGCTCTGAGAGGAAGAGACTCAGATAAAGATGTTGGATTTTCAAAAAAGATCTCGATGTAATCAATGTGCAACAGCTAGAGGGAAATGGAAAGAACAGCCCACGTGTGATTGAACTGTTCACGTCTACATAATCACATGCTCTAAGCTGTGTGTGTGTGTGTGTGTGTGTGTGTGTGTGTGTGTGTGTGTGTGTGTGCATGTATGTGAGGGAGAGATTTTAATACTAGGGAAAAAAAAAAGAAACAAAAAGTATTTCCAGAGCTGTTATAATGTGGGATGAAGATCAAGTTGGTGTTTGCCCCAAGTATACAGGAAGTAGGAGAGAAATCAATCCTTCACATTTGTTTTCAGCAGCTCCCGTTTCTTCTCTGTGTTAGACTTAATGCACCAACCAGTGAACGGGCTCTGTCTCCAAAATAAAACATCTTTTGGAGAGGATTTTGAAGTGACTAAAAATGTAACACTGTGTATTTCATGCGATTCTTATCTGCACATAAAAGTGTCTACAATATCTAGAGTCTGAATGGAACCAAATAATGAAATATAGAGGTGGATTTTTTCTATTTAAAACCAAAAAATGATAATAGATTATAAGATTACAGATACTTTTATTTAAATAAAAGTCCCTCTTGATTTGACACACACACAAAGCCAGTTCTGACTCATCAATTCTTCAACAGAATTAGTTTAACTGTGAAATAGAGCACCACTCCCCCATGTAGTTATGTCTTGTTCATGCTTCAGTCTTCATGCAGTCACCGAGCCGTCAAACTAAGCACATGGACAAACATCATACATCCATATGCTGACAACTTTTGTCAGTGATGTTCCTCTAAAAATACAGATCTGCAAAGTGTTATCAACTCAGGATACCTCCTTAAATACACAATTAGCTGGTGGATCTTAGTCTTTTACATCTGAAAAAAGGTGGTTTACAACATGATTTTGTCATCCCTTGCTTTTGCTTTAAGTTGTCTCCAAAAATCTTTCTGAACTTCACAAACGCCTGGTAAATTTGCACTGCAACACTTCCTGTTTTGATGCTAACTGCAGCTACTGCTTCTTTGTAGTCTTTCAATACATCTTTACTGCAGTGACACCTTTTCAAGGACCTGAGAAATTTGTTATTATAACTTAAAGGCTTTTTTATCCCTTTACATTCACACCTGTGATGCCACGCTCTTGATAGTATATTATGACTAATCCAAACTGCCACCTAACGTGTTCAAATACGTAAACCTGCTAAAAAAATAAGCATTCATTGATCAAGATTCCTTTTTTTGGGGCAGTGTCAGCAGTGATGTGGTCTCAATACCTGTCTGTTGTGGTGAAGATGGGGCTGGGCCAGAAGGCAGAGCTTTCAAATTACTGGTCATTCTACGTCTCAACCCTCACCTCCGGTCACAAGCTCTGGGTAGTGACTGAGAGAACAATCATGATTGTGAATACAAGCAGCTGGAATGAGATTTTCTGCAGGATGTCTGGGCTCAGCCTTGGAGATAGAGTTCGGAGCTTGGACATCTAAAAGGGACTCCAAGCAGAACATCTGCCCCCAGAATGCCTCTCTGGGGAAGTGTTTCGGGCATGCCCAGCAGGGAGGTGACCCCAGGGTAGACCCAGGACACAATGGAGAGATCATATAACTCGGATGGCCTGGGAACACCTTGGTATCCTCTTTGAGGATACTGGACAGTTACCACCATGTACCACTGACCTGGATCAGTGGTACTTGGATGGATGAGTAAAAAACAGCCTGACAATATTCACTTCAACAGTGTGATAACCTTTTGGCTCTGTTTGCATCCCCAGTTAACATCATGACCATTGACGCCAGGAGCACACCTGACAAGATGCTTCTCTTGCTAGAAGTACCAGGACATTTTAGCTCTAGGGGTTTCTCTTCAAAGAACTAAATTGCTTCTGTGGCACAGTGTAGTTTGTGTTTCTACTGAGGAGTGCAATTTAGTGGCCAATGTATGAAGAAGCAATGAAAAAATTGCACTACACCTTTAGACCATTGGGAGGCAGTGAACAAAAAAAGTCATGCAACGAAGATGATGCCCCACGGATGGAGGAGATTCAGATTGTGCTGTTTTTGATTGGGATTTATGCACTGCAGATGGAGCACATACTTGGAAGGAAAGAAGCCGTAGCATCAAAGCAGCTTCAAAATTGTCAAAATGTTTAATTTAAATCAAGATGATGAATTTTATAAGTCACATTGTTAGGGTCTAAGTGCAGCCCTGTAAACTGGCAACTTCCAGCTGGATGTGTCCCTCTCATGTGGCTTTAGACAAATCCCCAACTTAAGAGGGAGTTATTAAATCTGGGGAATTAAAACAAGCAAGTGTGATGTTGCTGTGGACTGTGGGTGAAATAAAAATAATGTGGAAACTCTGATCAGAAACATTCAGCATTGCAGACCCTATCCCCTTAAGTTACTGAACTTTTGGAAAGTACAAGCAGGGGCTTTTTGGGAGGTTGATTAACTTGCGCTTTGGATCTTTGCTTTTTAACATGCTCCTGTGGTTAGCCAAGCAACATGCTTTTACTTTACAGGGGGTGTACTGTGAAAAACAGAAAAGCACATTGAAGCTACAGAGAAGGAGGCTGGGGTGACAGTGTCTCATCTCTGATCAGTGAAAGGGAGGACTGGCTCTGTCTGGGGGCTGATCTGTCCTTAGCATGAGTTATGCTTAGTTATCAGTGATTGGAAACAATAATTCAGTCAGCAGTCGGTCAGTTAATAACTTTCATGTCCTGCATGAACTAACACATATCTTTAATGGCCTTCGAGCCTGAAGTGACACATTGAAGTCACATCGTACAAGAGACAGCGTTGAGTCCAGCGACTGTGACTTTTCTTTAATGATTCATCTTAGTTTTATTTCCTGACTTATTATTCATTATTTAGTCTATATTTTCTCAAAAAACACTCAAAGCTGCTCATCTCTTTCTAAGCCTGTGTTGCAAAACATGAAAGCAAAGAATATTTTACAGAAAGTCAAGAGAAACGGAAAAAGAGCAGACAGTCCTCACTTTAGAGAAGCCGGGAACTGCAAATGTTTCACATACTTGGTTGATCAATTAATTATCAACATTTTTGTCAACTCATTTCAGTTGATCAGTTAATGAATTAGCAGAGCAGAGGCTGGTATGAGGCATCAAAGAAGAATGTACTGAAATATTAAAAAAGCCTGACGCCTGATTTCCAAAAACACTCAGTCTCTGATTTTCAGTCTCTTTTTAATCCGGGTCTAGAAGAAGCAGCGGGGGCCAAACTAAAAATAATTTCAGGTAATTATTTAAAGGCATAAGCAGACAGGAGAAGCTGAGACTATTTAAAACTCCCCTCCTCCAAAAAATGTCATCTCTAATATAGTATTGTGCAGCAAACTGCGCACATGATCAGATCACTGGAAAGCAGGCGTTGCTGATTATTTTTCTTCTTTCCAATTCATGTATATGATTTCAAATGTTTGTGTCAGCAGACAAGGTGAGCAGAAGAAAGAGAGAGATCAAGCGTTAGCGGGAAGAGAAAGGGAGAGAGAGAGAGAAAGGGAAGGAAGTCGAACGCTTAGAGGCCTCGATAATGTCATCAAGTGAACGCAGCAGATGTTTGCAGGAGAAGGGGATCTAAAGAAAACAAATCCTAATTCCTGCAGCTGTTTATGTCAACATGGGCACACGGCATTTTCATAAAAAAAAAGAAAAACTCTTTGAAACGGCTGCGTGCTAATACACTGAGCCTTTACACAGCCATATATTATCCTTATATTACACAGTAATCCAGGCAAATCCTCAGTCAAACAGCCACTTCGTGGAGTGTAATAGAAGCATTTCTAATAGTAAAGCATGGACACCAATCACATATGAATGGGAGTGAGTGTGTGTGTGAGAGAGAGTGTGTGTCAAAGCACTTCTCATCAATAAAGAATGAAGCAATTAAGCTAATCTCAGACTGAAGGTGCCCTTTCTACTTTATTCCACATCCCTGTGCAGAAACCAACTACTGGACTTTATGTATATCATCCCACTACACAAGCACATACCCACATAGTAACATGTTTACTCTTCTGCTTTTGTGGAAACTCAAAAAAGACTCATTTTTCATCATAATCCTGCTCTGCAATAAGAGAAATGATCCTCAACTTAATAGCAAAACTAGCACTTTGAGATAAAGCTTGGCTTTGTCGTAAAACCATGCTCCCCAAAACTCCCTATCATGTGATTTCTATCAAAGCTGACTTTATCAGCAAAATGAAAAAGTACTTTGGGATCCAAGTCTGGTCAATTTTTCAGCCACATTTATTTTGCCGTGAAAGAGAATACAGCGCTGGGTCATTGACTCAGGCTGAATCTGAGCAAAAAATCTGGGGATATGCTCGAAACAAGGGTTATGAGTCAGTGTGTTGTAGTATCTCAATAACAGTTCAATTAAGTTCTTAATCTGACTCTAGCATTATTACTACCAGGTGCCATGTATAGAAGTCAGAGCACATAAAACACACTTTTTTGAAACATCCAGAAATTTAAAACCAGCGTTCACACTTATCTCCCATTCCTGTAGCATTAGATATTAAGTTTTCAATTCTTAAACTTGAAAAGGTGCAAAGGAAAGTAACCAACTTTAAGGTGATGGTTGGTGGTTGAATTGCACATCTTGTACAGAGGTGAAAGTGTTTCAAGTGGCTCCCAAAAGTTTGACTCTCGCAGCCCATCCACATCTCTATACACCCTCCTTCCAACTCTCTGTCTCTGTAATAAAGTCTTTACAAGGCCCATAAGTTATCACAAAATAAAAGGTTGTAAGGTATGTCACATCCTGGATCTTACTTTACTGACTGTTATCGACTAAACTAACACTAGGATTTGTTTCGAAAAATGATATCAAAATACCTTGGCACGTCATATTTGTAAGACACTCAGCACATAAGCTGTCTTTCCACCAGAGGGTTTAATTTGGTTTGACTCGGCACAGCATGCATTGTGTGTTACCGTCTCTTCTGTTGGGCAGCCAGACATACCGATCCGACCCAAGAAGGTGGAGCTGAAAACTCTGCTGTACATTAATTAGTTAACAGAATCGTCACATGCAACAGTGGTAATAAAGAGCAACACATAACCCTGCCATGTTTGAATCTTCAGTTGACGTTGTGAGGATACATTTTTTTAATGTTTTGTCTTTCATCATTGGTAACTGTTTCATTTCTTTTCTTCATTGGATTTATTAGTAGGAAACACGGTGTTGCACTGCTTTGCCTTCAAGTTATTGCAGATCTGACACGGCTACAGGTATCTGGCTTACACGGTGCCTACCACGAAGGGCACGGTTGGCTGTGGACACGCACCAAACTGATCCATACTGAACCGTTTGTCTGAAACAACACTTTAGTTTTTTGTAGCTTTTTGGATAACATTTATTCTTATTTTTGATAGAAATTATGTCATAACAATGGACATTTTAAGTTTCTGGATTTGCTCAGACAGTGTTTCTTTCTTTTAAATTCAAATGTATAAATTATATGCTTATAAAGATGTCTGCTTTTAGTGTAGACCCCAGAACAACTAGCTGTGCTTAAGGGTACAGTGAATGGGGTGCCAACTTAAATAAGCAAACAAACATTGGGAGCGGCTGTTTGTCTATAACAGTTAATCAGTGATGGATTTTAGTTTCAGAGAGTTTTCAAAAATCTTCTTTGTTTCCAGACTTCATCTTGACCTGTCTTATTGCTTTTTGACGTTTCATTCCCTGATGTCTGAAAGTAGTCCCATGTAGTCGTTTGGAACCTTAAATAGAAACCTACATCACTTTTTAATTCGTCCCATATGCTTGTACATCTGATTCGGATCTTCTACTGCAGGTGTTAAAATCTGGACTTAAGGAGACTTACAGCTTAAGTCGACAAACTCTCAAAAGCTCGTCCAGATCCTGAGTATTTTTGACTCCAACTTGGCAAAAGTAAACGCCAACAAAAGTCACCTACTTGAAAGGGTTTCCATTATACGGGCGTCATATTGAGAGAAGTAGAAGGCTCATCCATGAATAAAATGTCACACACAACCTTATGTACAGGCTCTAATGATGACCTACAAAACCTGCTCAGCAAAACCCCCTAAACTTTAAGCACACAAAAACCACCTCCTGAGTACTGATTCGACACACAATGAAGTGAAACCAATCCTCACTGTCATACACTACCACTGTTTATCTTCATGTAAGCCCACTGGAAACATGATATTTCGCTGCTAAATGGCAAAGTCAGGTCTGGTCTGAAGGAGGAGGTGATAACCTTCCATTACAGTGGCTCTTGTTTCCTAGTTTCGAAACCCATTTAAAAGCCGGATGAATGGTTGATTTTTTTGGTGAACACCAGGTGAGAGTACACCAGCAGGAACACTACACTTCCTCTAAAGTTTGGGTGGGAAAACAGTGCTCCAGGTAATGGCTGCTTCACCACAGCCAGACTTAAACTCTACCTTCAACTAAAGCACGCAACCCAGAAACTGACCGGTGCGCTTAACGGTGCCGTTCCCTTTGTGGTGACACAAGTGTGTGACTGGGAAGCTCCAGACGAGATGTACTTGGTCAGCTTAACAGGGCTGGACTACAGGTTAGAAAATCTGGGACTGAGGACACTTGAGGCTAAGTGGACAAACCTTCCTAAACCCGCACGGATGCTCTGTTTCCTCTGCCTGTCTTTTTTTGTCTCTACGTCTCTCTCTCTCTCTCTCTCTCTCTCTTTTTCTCATTACCCCGCTCTCTCTCTCCCTTTTTCCTCCTCTTGCCCTTTCTAGAAGGTCCTTCCCTAAACCCCAGAGAGAGGGGGAGGAGCCTGGGATGGCGAGGACGCGCTGGTAATCCGTGCAGTGACCCAGGTCAATTCAATTATCCTGTTTTCTTTCGCTGTGCGACGCGTGTGCCCATTTCACAGCCAACTCCCTTAATGCGCCCAGGATTAGCTTCTCTTACTTTTAATGATCTACCTATCGACGCCTTGGGCCCGCTGGTGCAAACATACACACACACACACACACATACACTCAGAGGCAGACACCTACACACGCAGTGCTAAGTGTTTTCTAGATGAGTTTTTAGTGTAAAGGAATTCACTGAACTATTCCACAAGGCTGAGGATCAAGAGACACTTTCTTGAAATAAGCACATGTGCCTTGAGTGAGTGTATGTTTTCTTGTTCATGTAGGAGTGTGTGTTACGTAAACTGCAGTAAGATGAGGATTGTATTATCCGTCTGCATTTACCTAGGCTTCACCTCACACCCCCAAGATTTGAGATAATCATCTTAGGCCTCACACGTTAGAGTAGAAGCTCGCTAATCTCAACCCCGGAGGTGGAAACTAGGTCATTTATAGCAGTGAACTCTGCGGATGGCTGACATGCACTGAAATATCCATGCAGAATTCAAAAAGCTAAGAGCACATGTCCTGCCAGATGTCATGAATACTGTTCTGAGTTTGAGAGGAGCTAAAGCGGAAAACAAGAAGAAGAAATTATTTTAAAGCTTTCTTCTGTGATCGAAGATGAGTTAGATTCTACTGTGATGAAGAGTTGAGACCACAGTTTCACCAAATGATCTAACCTAATCGTATTATCTCAGCAGTCATTTGCTAATGACGTGACGGGATAAGAAGGTTCCAGCCTTATGAAAGAACAGCAACTCCAGGAATTACTGTCCGCAAAGAAGTGCAGGCCTGCTTCTTTTTGGCCTCCGTCCACACTGCCAGGTTAAATCCACCTGTTGTTTTGCCTTTAAACTCATTACCAGACCCACAAATCCACTATAAAAACAGGATTTGGATTTTGGAAACACACGGATTGCTTTCACTGGTGCCAAGCCGTGACCCAGTTCTACTGCTCTATCAGCTCTACATGCCGCACAATCTAAAGCATGAAAATAATAGTGTGTTAGAAAGCAGGTGTGTGTCTTACCTGGGATTTCCTGGCCGTTGTAGTTCCATCCAGCCACGGCCAACATGGAAGGCAGAGGAGATCCAGGCCGACTGTCCCGGTCTCTCTCCCTGTCCCGCTCTCTGTCCCAGTTCCTCTCAGCCTGCTGGGTGATATGTCTGACCGTGTCCTTGTTCTTACGGTTCTTTCTCCGCCCTGACCCTGACAGAGGTTGCCAGGATCCGTCTCCACTTCCTCCAGTAGCCCCTCCAGCACCTTGCTCCCCCTGACTCTGCGCCGCCCCCCTGGGAGTGTCCCTGGGATGAGAGGAGGAGGCAGGGGACACCTGTTCCTCTTTGACGGTGACAGGCCTGTAGTCGTGCGGCCAGGCGGGCTGGGAGTCGTGGCAGGCTTCCTCCTGGCTCTCGTGGCTCTTGGGGGGCTCTTGGTCCTCCTTTCCGTACGTGCTGCCTCCCTCGTGGCAGCTGGCGATGGCTGAGTCCCCAGAAGAGTTGGCGGGGCTGGTGCGGCGAGCCAGCCAAGGAGAGGTGCTTCGACCAGACATTATGGAGGCCAAAGCTTCAGACGCCATTCCCACAATCCCTCCTCCTCCTCCTACTCCTGCTAAACCTGCCCCCACAACACCTCCAGCTCCTGCTAGGCCAACTCCTCCTCCACCTCCACCACCTCCACCTATACCTGCTGCGGCGACGGCTCCCATTTCAAAGTCGGCCAGTTCGTCAGCCATCTCGGAGCGGATGCTGATGTCCAGCGCGGCCTTGATGAAGCTGTGGCACGCCTGGACAATGTCAGTCATCTGCAAGTAGCTTGCAGCCGACATCACCTCGATGACGTTCTTACTGGTGAGGGCGAGGTGCGCTGAGTACATGAAGTCCAGGATCGCTTTGAAGCCTGTTGCTGTGACGATGTCCAGGTGAGTGACAGTGGTCTGGTGGTGAGGCTCTGCCCCTTTTTTAACCTGAAAAATGAGAAGAAGTGGTTGAGTTTATTCCTTATTTGTTCACAACTTGACTTTGGCAGGAGAGCTGCAGGACAGAAGTACAACAACAAGAGAGTAAACAAGCACTTAACGGACCCCCCCAGCGTCCCTGAGTGGAGCGGTCTCTTACCTGGCAGTAGAGAGTCTTGAAGTAGCGTGAGGAGCCCAGGAGGACGTTCTTATGGGCTTTGAAGATCTTTCCGTCCACAATGACACAGGCATCACAGAGGATGCCGTGCTGCCTCTGTTCATTGAGCTCGCGAAGGAGCTGACGGTAGTGAGAGGAGATCTCCATGTCCTCCTTCCTGTTGTTCATCTGTGTAGCTGAACAAAAGCCTCTCCTCCAAACGTCTGCAGGGAGAAAACAGAGACAGAAAAATATTACAGCTTAAAAGAAAGTAGATGCTTAAGATCGTAGTATGTGACTGTCCAGCAGGGCAAAAGCTCTCAAATTCAAGCCATTTTTCATGTTTAGGTACATAGATGTAGCTAAATTCATACCCTGTTCTCAGAATGATGGTTTCATCTTTATGCAAAGGGGGAAAAAAATAAGTAAATTTAGCCAAACCACTCCTTTACACACAAGCCAGGGTACGGATATGTGAGAAATGACTGTGACATAAAAACAATGACATCAATAGAAAGCACATCTCAACTGCTGTAGTTTGATGTCTAAAAACAGCCCAGTTACAAATAGTCAAAAATCTCTGTTTAAACCGTGTCTGACAGGTTCATTTGTGCGTGTGTGTGCGTGTGTGTGTGTATTTGTGGAGATAGATAGAGTGTGTGTTTTAAGCTCATTAAAAATGTCAGTTAAAAAGCATAACACTGTCACAAAACAGTTGAGAGGGAGAAAAAAAACACACACCTCATTTAGTACAGACCACTTTACCATTACATTTATCAATAAACACAGCCTCAGTTCCTTGTTATTTTTTCCACATCTCCCCTGCGACCGTGAAAATTCAATCAGCTGTCTAGTTAAGACGAAAATTCACTCTTGAACCTTCACCCCGGTGTTTCTGATCTTGCACCGTTCGGTCTAGGTTGTGAGCACAAAGTATTTCTGAAAAAACTACAGAGAGAGAAAGAGAGACAGACCCTTAATGACAATTTGTGGAGCTGCTCAGCTGTCAGTGAATGAAGTTTCAGCTTTTCAGTATTAATTGACAGGATTCACAGCTGCGTGACGGGGATACAGGCATAATTTATTATGTCTCTTACAAAATGAAAGCGCTGAAAAAGTTCAAGATTTAAATTTTTGGAATATATTAACCCAACTCAACTTCTTGCTTTTGGGGTTTCAGATATTAATACAAGATGTTGGTGATTTCTGCCCCTGTGTATTCACATCTTATTAAATGTGATTTTTCTGCTGTATGCATGAGGCATTTTCAGCTGACACAGAGGAAGGGATTCAGGTGAAGACCACGAGAGGGAAAAAGACGAAGAGAAATGTGTGCATTGCTAAGTTGAATCAACGAGGTGTCAGAAAAACACAAACCTAACTGCATAAGCTCCTGTAAACACACACAGAAGGAGGAAGAAAGCAGAGAATACACACATACAGGCAGGCAGTGCATTAGCCAGAGCATTAGCAGCCGCCGCTCTCACTCTAGTCTTGGTGAAGGCTAAATCGCCGGGACGCAGAGTGTTACCAAACGCAGCAGTGATTTGTTTTGGGAACGCCACAGCTGTCAGCTCTCGTGGGCCATCCGGAGAGATGACAGCTCGGGTTGGTCGAGGTGACAGCAGCGTTTGCTTGGGGGCCGGCACACTTCAGGTCATGTTTAGCAGAGCTCTGCTCAACCTGATGGCATGTAAGATCAGATAAATCCACAGTGTCTCTCCCACGTCCGCTCGGACAAACACACCTCCTATGAACAGCGGTGGACAAGCGGATGGAGCGATGGTGACAGTGTCTCTTCCTGGGTTTGATCAGTGCACGGAGAAGTCACACTCTTTCACTTTGACCCGGGTTTTTTTAAAGTAACACAAAGAAAGAGTGGTGAGGAGGAAGAAACTTGGATGTGAATGGAGAAAAACTGTGCCTCAGAGGCTCAAAAGGCAACTTTTGACGCAAGTGTTTTTATCCTCCAGCACACACTTCTTAGAAAAAATCTATTGGCGTTCTAACCTTGAGATATACTTTCCTTTCTGTGTTGCCCTGATGGAGGTATTGAGAGTCTTCACCTCTCACCTTAGGAGACAAAATGAGCGGCTTTAAAGACACAGCAGCTCCCCTCCTCCTCGCTTCTCTCTTCTTCTCTCAGGGCCACAGAAACATTCAGTTGTATGGCGCGGTCTAAGAGATAGACTCCCTCGCATAGGCACATACACACCTCAGAGAAAGGCATTTATTCTCTGTGAAATACCTGAATACTCCTCTATCCCTGGTCGTTTCTTATCAATGTGGACGAGCTACAGGGTCACTCCGTAGCAAACAACGGTCGACATTTGAAACGCGTTGATATTTGTTTAGGAAGCAGTGACAGATGGAAATCAACAGCTGGTATAAAACCACCTTTGCTCAAAGAGTTGTATGGTTAGGGATTGCAAATCTGAATTTCTGCCATCCTTTCAGAAGTCTAAATGATGGATGAATATGAATGACAACACCTAAAGGGAAGGAGTAACATGCTGATGACAGCCAGAGCCAGATGAGCGAAGTAATGTAGCCTGAGAAACTGCTCATATATGTTTATTACAGCTGACTCCAGCCTGGCAGCTGTGTTAAACATATTGGCTTCTGTCTTTGAAACTAAATCTTTCAATAAAAGGTAGGTGAGAGCAGGTGAACTCAAACGACTGAGGGTATCAAGTGACAACACATTCCCACCAGGACCACGACACACACACCTGAGTCAGACTGAGTGGCAAAACTTCCTGCAAGGAAAAGTGATGAAAACATGAGCAAAACAAACAAATGAGGGATTAAATTAAGGCTGCACTCAGGCATCTCTACAGTTTAACAAAGATACTGAAATTTAGTTTTCTGACATTTGTGTGGACTTTATTTTAAAAGCCAAAGAAGAAAAGGCAAAGCCTGCAGCAAATTATTATTTTGAAAATTAATGTGTTGACTTATCTGATAAAACTGCACTTGCCCACCATTTGTTTCTAATGTCATAACCACACATGGTGCAACTTTCAAACTTTAACTACAATTTCAGCGTAACAGGCAGGAACTGAGATAAAGTCTGATACTTCATTAAAAATTCATCAACATAACTGTAATATTTAGTCAAACAGAAGTCACACTAAATTACTGATTTGGTGTTATCTGCAATTAATAACGACAAACTCATTATGTTTTATCTCTCACTTCACTTTTCACTCGAGCCTCAAACGGACTTTGCAGGATATTAGGACCAAGTTAATCCAGTGTCCTCAGACGATGTGATGATTCTTTAACTGTGTGAACAATCTGCTGCGAGGCACACAGGTAAAAAGAGGCAGAGGAAAACCACAGGAGGGGGGAGGTATATTTACCTGTAGCTTTATTAATGTGACATCATGGTTAAAAGTATCCAAATTCACATATCAGTTTGAGGATTTATCTGTTTGATTAGCTTCAGGATGGTGTTTTTCAGCTCATTTAAAAGAAAAACTTTGGTAATACAAAGTTTCAACAATATTTGATTTTTGGCTGATATCCGCTATATACTCGTTTAGCCGATTATCCACGCTGATTGTTTTTTCACGCACACCTAACTGTGGAGATCACCAACGCTCTTCTATCTTGGAATTAGTGTACAGTAATATGGTGCGTCTTCTAATCAGATTCGTTATATAATATGTATTTTTTGTTCAAAATGATAAAAATACTTAATTACTTAATGCTCTCCCTGAGTCAATCATAACACACAGAGGTCAGGCCTTTAACCACGTAAACAGCAGCCCATTACCATAATTTCCAGACTATAAGCTGCTCCTTTTATGCTTTGAACCCCTGCAGCTTGAACAATGATGTATCTACTTTATGGATTTTCAAGGGCTAACGAGCTTCGTGCCGCCAATACATTTAGGTTCTCTCAAAACTTTTCACCCAAAAGACAAAAATTGCAGTGAATTAAATCTGCTTTTACATGGAAACAGTGAGGGACTGAAACGTTGTAGTATGTACACCAGGCCTGCAGTTGGCACTGTAGGAGCCAAACACAAGACACCAGTTTAAAGGCCAAAAAAAAGGTGAGCTGATCATCTGGTAAATATATTGAATGCTTCTTCACTGTTTGCAGAAAAGGTGCTATAGATTCTCTAGGAATGCAGTCAGTAGATTCAGCAGCACAGCACAGTAGTCAGCTACTCTTATTGTTGTTGTTGTTGTTGTTCTAGTTTGTTCATGGTCACACTACAATGAAAGTGCAGGGCATATGCGCAAAGGGGAGCTACTGTGTAACCAGCTGTGTTACAGGCACTGTTTGGAAAAAAGCTTTTATTTAGTTAAAAGTTTTTTAAAAAATCTTTCTGTGTAAATATTCCATGTTACAACGTGAACGGCTTATAGACAAGTGCAGCCTATCGTCCCTTAATTACGCATCTTATATCACATGATGTTGGCCGATGTCCAGTAATTCATTTTTAAGCCAACATCGGCCAAAAACGTGCTGACAATATCCGTAGTTTCAACCAGGTTTGCTTTGCTTATTGTGTTAACACAATGATCGTGCCAGGTCAAAGACACTGCGCTTTATATCACTGAAAACTAAGAATTACAATCAACTAACCCTTTGTCTCCATCTAATGCTTCTTTGTGTTTCACTGCTTATCCAAGTTTGGCCTCACAGAATTGTAATTTCACCTCAATAAAGAAGAAATTAGCAGGCTTTAATTTGTAATGCTCAAGGTGATTAAAACAGCTCTTGCCAGGAAAGACTTCAGGGATTGTTTTTGGGAATAAAGAAAGAAAATCAAAACATTTCAGTTCACCTGTATTGAATTTGGATGTTGGCAAAAAAATCTTAAGGGCATGCCTTAAAAATATGGACAAATGAAACTCTAATTATCTCCAAGGCTAGAAAGCACTCGAGGTAAGTGAGATTTTTTTTCTTTTTTTAATCTATTTGTGTGTAAGTGTGTAAGTGTTTCGCTCATGAAAGTGCAAACCTTGAAAGTTTTGGTGGTTTTAAAAATCCGAGCAGCCCACAATATGCTGATAAGGTCATAGGTTAAAGTTCATTACAGAACTTTTTGTTTTTGTGTGGTAAATTGTGTCCAAAGCGCTAATGATAATGTCAGGGTGGTGTTGTACTCTGACACATAACACCAAGTGTCCAAAGGGAGAATAAAAGTTTTTTTGGTGAGTGGGTAAGTGTAAGTTTTTGTGTTGGTGTGTGTTTGTGTATGTGCCGCCATGATTTTACCCTAAAGTCGTGTTAAATGGTGCCTCAAATTTAACAAAAACAATGATCAGTGGAGGGTAAAACAACAGCGACGGACTGGGAGCAAAAGAGGGAGAGGTCTAATCAGATTTATTGCTTCAATAGACTCGGAGACAGACTGAGTTAGTAGTTCAGCTGAGAGGAGGAACTTTAATGGAGAGCGCTTTGACCTCTACACTCTCTGCTCGCCTAATTGGCTTGTTTAATTTCAGCATGTCCAAATCCCTCCAGTCAAAGACCCCCCCTTTTTTTTCAGAGGAACCGATCCACATGTACCCCAGTAGCAGCACATAAGCACCCACAAACACCTCTTCAGTGTTCATCCCGGCTTTTCATTTCCTCTGAGAACTACTCCATCTTGAGACCATCAACAGGACCAAAACCCCGCTCTCTTCTCTGCGAGTGCAGCCTTGATTTATAGCGCACTTTTTTCTCCAAATATACACTTGACACAAGATGGGAAAGTACGATAAAATGAACTTGTCAGACAATCAAGTAAAGAGAGGCAGAGACTTTTGTGTGTCATCCAAAGCATTAGCAGTCTCACCAAGGCTACAGAAACTAAAGCTTGCTTTCAGGATGTCACCGAGCAGTAAAAAAGCTTTTCATCCCTCGATGAAAATTCACAGAAAAAAATAAATAAATAAAAGCATGAAAAAAAGTCATCAGGAGGCAAGCTGACAGTCTGCGAGCGCTTCTATGTGGTCAGAGAGGATCGTTTCAGTAAAGCATGCCACCAGAGCTCCGAGTCCCTGTCACCCTTCTGAGGCCAAATCAAAAGTGAATGTCCTCCATAACTCCCCCCTCCCCTCCTCTCTTCTTCCCCACACATTTATTCAGCCCCCTGCCCCTAAATACACAAACACACGCGAGAACTAAAGACACACACTTTCACACACTTAGCAGAGCCGTCATGGCGTCACAGCCGGTTTGTCCTGGTCACATCAAAGCAAAGTCACTTTAGGCCCCAACCAGACGACTAAAGAGATGAGACGTGTGATGGAGTGAGAGAACGGGGGCTTCCTCCGTCTTGTGTTTCTCTTAATGCAGCCTGTCCCTCCGAGCCACTTCTCTGCCTCCTTGACCGTGCAAGACCGTGGGGAGACAGAGCGCAAGGTCCTTCTGGATCAAAGACGGAGCCCGGCTTTATTTTCTACGGAGGTTTAACATAGAAAGCTTTAAGAGGGCTCACGCTGTGATCCCACTAAACTGGATGAAGATGCTATAAAAGCATCATCACACGGAGTTTGAATACATGATAAAACCGTCTGTTTTTTCATGCCTGATTCACTCATGCAGGGACAATCAGATTCCTTCCTGTGTGTTGGCACTTTCACACTTTGGAGTTATATTTATTTTGAATTAAAGGGATTTCCAGTTGGTCAGGGTAAATTATCATTTAGCGGCCAGTGTGCTGCTTACAAAATTGCCACCCTCAGCTAATCACTCCACATTCAAATTGTGGCCCTCTGCTCGACAAATGTAACAGTCCAGCTCATTATTTGATAAAGTGACTTTGGCTGGACGAGCGTGACAAACCGAGTGAACACAGAGCCGCTGATGTGGGCAGCCAATTAAATAAATAAACGGACAAAATCCATTAAGAAAGTGAAAAAAATGACAAAAAATGTTTTTATTCATGTGTATTTGTTGCGGAAGATGCCAAAACATAAGTGCATTTGTTTAAGGCAAATTCAAAAGGGAAATATTTTGTCATGACTTCAATCTAAAGGTGCAACAAATGGAAGAAAGACAGAGAGGGCACCAGAAAGAAAACAAGACAAGTAGAAGTGAAAAACGAGCATATTAATTTCATTTTTTTAGTGTAGTGGTTACACTCTGAAGAAATGATGAATATGTCTACACCTGCTGCTGTCACGTCTCTTCCTGCCTGTTGTGTGTCTCTCTGCTCTGCTCTTTGTCACAGCCACTAAAACTCTGACTCTCCTCATTCACAGCTCAGCAAATACTGAGGTTTTTATTCTGAGCAAAAGGCCTTGTGCATCTGTAACCGGGTATTTTAAAAAACTAATAAACTATATCCCACTCATTTGCTTTTGAAAATACTCCCATCAACGCTTGAAGTTAACAAAAAAAATTATCGTCCACAAATGGCCAGGCAAATCTGTCAATAAGTGCAGCTCTAAGAATACCAGATTTATACATGGCAGTGTTTTTAAGACATGAAACCGGTGTCAGCCAATTAGAATGGACCCCTGTCATTCCATCTCTTTCAACATGGCGCCAGGATCTTTTGTTTGGACTGATTAAGGGATTTGCTCTTCAACTTAAGTAATAAGATGCACTTGAAGAAATAAGCAAGCAATACGTCTTTGCATCAATGTTAAAACTAACACGCCTGCAGCATTCATGCTCGTCATATTCATGCCTGCCATAAAAAAATGTTGCATAAATGAAATGTCAATGGCTTTTTTTGTTGCAAGGTGTGATGTATGAGATCCAAAAATCTGTTTCCGGACGTATACATAAAACCATGAAACAGAAGTTTTCCAAAATCTTCACTTTGGCCAAAGTTTTCAGAGAAGACAGTTTTACAGCGGTGTAAAACTGCAGTTCCACGTGAATGACAGTCCGAACAGCATAGAAACATGCAGTTTCCCAGCTTCATGTGGACATGGCCCAAGGCACGCCATTTGCAACAGACTGAAAACAAACAGAGGGTGTTGCGAATGTCACCTGGTAGTGGTGTGCAATACTGTAAAATTTGGCATCAATTCAATACCAAGTGATAGTAGGGCCAGTATTGCCAATATCAATACCCATATCGTTACTTTGAGGTCTTAACATAGAGAAGATGTTTGTAAATCAATCAAGAATAACATGAAACCACTAAAACTAATGTTGCTGTTCATGAATGTAAGAAAATAAG
Organism: Thalassoma bifasciatum; assembly: GCA_008086565.1. Classification (NCBI taxonomy): domain Eukaryota; kingdom Metazoa; phylum Chordata; class Actinopteri; order Labriformes; family Labridae; genus Thalassoma; species Thalassoma bifasciatum. The sequence goes on along the minus strand of RPOG01000584.1, from coordinate 228,926 downwards.
TAATTTTTCAAGCTGAAAATAGTCATGTGCTTTGACTTTTTCTGCTTTGTTGTAAAATAGTGAATTTGAATTATCATGGTATTAACAATTATTTTACTCTAGCATTAAATATATCATTTTGATCAAATAGATTTCACATAGTAATTGATTAGAAACAATAATATTCAGGAAATTAGCTATTCACTGTTGATTTCAAGTATCAATCTCATCAAACGAGTATTGATCAATATTGATGCCAGCGTTGCTATTGATATTTTTAAATCAATCCCTGACAGTGAGCCTCATCCCTCTGCACACGCTCGATGCTGTTAAATGATCATATTTTAAAGAACATGTTGCTAATATGACGACTCTAATCAACTGTTTTCTGCAAAACATTTCTGCCTGCTTGTGAGAATAGTGAATGAGTAATTTGACAATTTCTCAGGAGCAGGTGAAAACCGAAACATAGCAAAAACGTGAGTGGATGTAGTAATCGAACAGAGTAAACAGGGTTTTCACATGAATGGGAATGTTGCAGGATGACTGCAGGTTATGTTAACGAGTGTGAAGGTGTGTCCCATGATACGGAGTAAATTGCATTGCAAAGAATTACAGGCCAACCCGAAAGGTAAAACGAGTTAATGGCTACCTGAATTGAAGTTTTGAGGGGAAAAAAAGGAATCATAAATCTCATTCAGCAGATTACTCATACTACACCAGAGTTTGTCGGTTAACAGTACTGCTGCGCCGTGTATGACTCATCTAAGCACAGAGATGCAATAAATCTCCACTCTTTATGTTCCAGCTTATTATCACTCTGTTTTATTTCTGCTTTTAGGGTTCCTCTAATCGCAATGAAGTCCCTTTCTTTTTCACATCACTACTTTTATCTCAGCTCTGTCATTGAAAATCAGCAGGGGGTAATGCAGTAGAAACCGGCCTGAAGGAATGAATGAATGTTAACAGAAAGAAAGAGGAGATATTGAGCTGGAATTCAGTCAACCTGGCCTCACGCTTCAGCCACAAAATGTTATCAGCAACTCTTTCCTTTTTGCATATTATCCATTGTCACTTTCACCAAAGCACTACTACACTTTCAAGAACAATTTCTCATATTATCTGTATCTGGATTTCATGAATTAATCATCTAAAACAATTTGAAAGAAACAACTGAAGCCTAAAATAAGATAAAAAGAAAAAATCTAACTTTGTATGCCAGAACATATGACAAATTTATTTGTTCTTGGCAGTGGAATTTTTTCAGACCAGTCTGAAAAAAATTGGTGGTGAATAAGTGACAGCATGCATAAGTGGACTAAGAATGATCGAAACAATCGAGGCACTGTTCTTCAAACACATGACACAGAAATCAGCCATTACTTCCAAGAATAAATTCCTTGTTTTCGTCTACTTCAATAAAAAAGTTCTATCGATTAAATAAACTTGATAGGTAATAAATGTAACTCATGTTTACGGCACATGGCATGAGGGTACACAGAAATGAAACAGAGCGAGAAGAGTAAAAGGCCGCAGAAAGACAGATTAAGAAGAGTGGAAAAAAGGAGATTGAGCAGAATCGCAGATGCAGCGAGGCTAGAAAGATAGAGACGCAAGATAAAGAGAGGGGGAGACAGGAAGAGAGAGGGGAGAGTGACTCAGGCAGCCAATATTTTTTAAACAGCTTTGCTTCCACTCAACTGGGCATCAAGGCCATTATCCCGGGGTTAATCCCCAATCCGACGGAGCTGGCAGCCTTCCGGGACAAGCCAGGGTGGCAGCCCATCAACAAGACAGGCACTGACAAAAATAACACACACACGTGCTCCTGACACAAGACACACACACACTAACAAAGCTAGACAGAGGCATGCATGCAAGCTGCAATAAGACATATTAGACAAAAAAAACTAGTCTTTATTTGCCACGAGGAGATACGCTACCGTTCATCTTCGTCTCTCATTTTTTATCACCGTCACTGTCTTCTTTACATCCCTCCGCATGACTTCCCGTTGCCATTTTTCCTTCCTTTCTTTTATCACACACCCTCCATCTGTCCACCTTTATTCCCTCCACCTCTCCCACCAGCTCTAACCGTGCCACATTTTGCACCTCCACCTCGCTCTCCCTTTCTCTGGCCCGCTCTGTGTTTCTCTGGCGGGCGTCCAAAGAGTCAAGGTGGAGGAAGAGATTGACTCAAAGAAGGATAGCCATGTCATGTGGAAAGGGACCAAAGAGGATCCAGGAGGCTTAGGAGGACTTAGCGCTACTCCCTTCATCCCCTTGCTACCCCTTTCCTTTCTTTGTCCCCTCCCACACATAACACCTGAAAACAATACCTGGACCCTCCACATTCAGCACTGAACGCCTCCATGCTGCACAGCATGCTGTAGGTGTACATTCAGTAACCTGCCAAAAAGCCTGCTCTTTATAAGCCTCCAATCCAGCTTATGTCACTTATGTGCACAGTTCAACACCTTCAACCTCTTCTGCCATCTTGTCCTCACACCTTTAGCCAAACAGGTGTTAAGCCCAGAGTGATCTTATGGAAATCCAGCCATAGCAAGGATAGATGAGGATCATCCCGAGTGACTGGAAAACAAGTGCCGTGTTTTTTGGCACCATGTCAACTTCACCTTAAGTCCCTCCAGTGACCCACAAAGACACACTGCTACTGTTTCAGTAGAGTGACCAAACGTCCTCTTAAGCCCGGACATGTCCTCCTTTTTGGTGCTAACATTATGTCCACAGGGATTTTATAAAAATCCCCAAAATGTCCATTTTTTTCTCAGCTTGTTCTACAGACCCTCCATATCTAGAATAAAGCCCTGCACAGAGTAACGGGCATTATTCTGATGCATCAACCTGTCAAGATAGTGAGCATGCAAGAAAAATGTGCTCTAACCAATTGTGCTGTGCTGTCGGACAGAAAAACGCTGAAGTGGAAATGCACTTTTGCAAACCATCTGTAAATATCCCTCTTTTTCGTCCTGGTAGTGACCAGTGGTATGATTTATCTGGTTTGTATGGAGTCAAAATTTTGTGATAGAAAGTTGAAATTCTGATAAAAACCCAAAATTTTGAACTTTTGAGATAAGATATTACAGTTTTGAGGTAAAAAGTCTATCTGGGACAAAAAATAAAACTCTAAAATAAAAATACAAAACTTGAGATGATTCAAAGTTCTGAGATTAAAACTTGAAAGTCAAATAACGAGAAAAAAGTCAAAACTTTGAGTCAAAAAGTTAGTTATGAGGTAAAAAGTCGAAATTCTGAGGAAAAAAATGTCAAAAATTTGAGATAATAAGTCAAAATTTCAACTTTGTATCAGCAAAAAAAATCTCAACAGAGTCAGTGTACCTATTTTAACTGGCAGAAATGGGCTTCCATACTTTATTTGTGTAAGGTAGAGAAATGTTTTACTGTGACCAGATAAGGGGTGATTTAAATAAAAGTATTGTTTATGAAGATACTTTGTCGTCTTTGATTATCTTAGGGTTTCTTTGCAGTATCTCCAAGGGGCCGGATAGGGGATCCTCTTTTTGGATTTTAGAACATGGTCACCCTTCACTACAAGAATTGCGAAGGAAAATCTGCCTCATCACCATCTTTCTTTTGCCTCATCTGTTTTTTTACTGTCTACTTTCTCTTTACTTGTGTGTGTGTGTGTGTGTGTGTGTGTGTGTGTGTGTGTGTGTGTGTGTGTGTGAGTAGTTTCTGGGCTATCTTTCTCTCTAGGCCCCTAAGCCTGCTACGTCTCCCCGTGGTAACTCCCTGACTGACGACCCGGGGCTTAGCCTAAATTCTCTCTCTATTAAAAGCTGTGAAATGCAAATAATGAAACATCTCATTACCACTGTTGGAGAACCCAAAATGAAAGGAGGAGGGGGTGGGATGAGGAGGCCAGGACTAGATAGGGAGGAAAGGTAAAAGGAGTGGAAGGAAAGGAGGAGAGGGGGAGATATGAGGGCAGGGGTGAAGAGATAGCCGCACAGTAAGTCTTTTGTTTGATATGTGGTGCCGTTAACATGTAGAGTAGGAGGGATTGGCAACCTATGCAAACAGGGGTGGAGCCCCAATGAGCGGAGGTGTGAGACAGTGGGTGTCATTTAAATGTCAAACAACCAGCGATGGAACCTTCCACTTATCAACTTCACACTAAAATTAAATATGAAAACAGACTCGTCAGCTGATTGTCATTGCAATGCAACAAAAAGTCAACCCAGGAGGAGTGTGTCATCAGCATACAGGTGAACATTTGTCAGTGGCTAGCTCAATTATTCTTAAAGAGAGGCATCAGTTATGAAGTTTTGTCCATTTTTGGGGGAGCATGTCACAGGACAAACAAACAAGGGCTGGGCAATGAACCGCTAATTAGATTAAATGGCCTGCTGCAATATTCTGATTGCAGATAGTGCAATATGTATTTCAACCTGAAATGTGTCAGGATACCAGATAACACTTTTTTGCAATAAATGTTTTATGCTCTGTACCAGTGTTACTCCAACCAAACTGTTGAAACCTTTGCAAGAGAAACAATCTAGGAGTTGAAAAGGGGCAAAAACAGTAAGAAGTTGTGATAAATGTAAATTTAAGGTGGCAAAAATGGTCAAAAAGCAGCAAAAATAGGTGAAGAGGGGCAAGTATTCAGAAAAAAACTAAAGGGGCAAAACTTTTCAGAAGCCTGACATTTTGTTCAAAACATCCTTTTTTTATTTATCTGATTTAACATACTTCTGAGACACTAAGTTTTTGGTTTCATTATCTGTAAGCCATAATCATCAATAATTTAAGAAGTAAAGGCTTAAAAGAATTCACTCTATGTCTAATGAGTCTACATATAATATATTTAAAGAATAAGAATCATTCCTCTAAATAAAGCAAGTAATATCAACAACACATGAGACAGGGAACCTGAAAATAACAGGGCAATTACAACTTGGGGAAAAATTGCAATTAGATTATTTTTGCATGTTGTTCAACCCCTTCACAATGCTTTCCTCAAAAAGTACAGCCCAAGTGTGATTTCAGAGCAGAAGAAGATGACTTATTTGGTGAACATATTCAAGTCATTCAGAGAAGTGAAATCACCTTCAGCAGGAAGTTTCTGTGTTTGGTATGCAGATGGGAGGAGATTGGGGCATTGGTAGTGAATAATGCAGGGGGCTCGTGATAATAAGTCGGCTTTGGGAGTTCTTTCATAGCAAATAAGCAACACTTTGAGACTCATCTACTGATAAACAAACTCCTGGTTTCACAAATGAAATCAAACAGTGAAGCTTCAAGGTGTGACACTGTCTGTTTGCAGGATTAGCGCCTGACTTCTGAGAACTCTGTGTTGTGCCATTTTTTTTCTCCTTCTTCATTGACAGATGTATCCTACTTTTTATTGGGTCAGGAGTGAAAATTTTGTTCACTCTGTACAATTTGTTATCAAACTTAAGTTATCAAAACTATTTAACTGTGAACAACCAAAAGTATTTTGAAGCTTTTCTTTTTAGATTTTTACGTTTAATTTACAAAATTATAAGAACAGCCAAACAAAGTGTGAACACTACGCTTAAACACTGTGAAATAAGTAACACCATATTCTAACGCCAGCCAAGGTTCTTAACATGCAGCTTTATTAATCCACACATTTCTTGAGCTTTTCCCACACATGCACAAGAACTCTGAAATTTTCTGAAATCCTGAAGAGAGTGCAACACAGCAGACCCCCCACCCCCATGACTGTACTGGGACTTTTTGCAGCCTGCCCTGAAGAAAATTTCCACCAGAAGTCAAACTAAGTTGACGTGTGAAGGTACAATTCTGAGGAAGTAATTAGTAGGAGTGGACAGGGGTTGATGAAATCTGAATAGTGCAACCTGTGCGTGATCTTTGAGCACATAATGAAGCTGTTACTCTTTTCTGCTCGCCAGTGTGCTCCTTTAACGCCTTCATTAACACTGGGAATACATCTGTGTACACAAAGCATATAAAGGCTATAAAGACAAAAGCAAGATAACACAGAGTCAGTCTATGCTGTGACTGCCATCTTGGGCAGCTTGTGACATTACATTACATTATGGAGCCCTGATCATCATTTTTAAAGCCATGTCTTGTTCCCTGAGACCACCTTTCTCCAAACCACCCACAGAGTCAAGTTTATGCTCTCAGGGACGTGTGACAGCAGCTTAACAAAATTTCAGTAAGAGGTTGTCCTTAAAGAGGGGTATTAGGCTTTCCTATATCTTAAACACAGATATACACTAACAATGCTTGATGTGTGCAGATAACAAAAAAGTAGCACAAGATCTTTACAGGATCCATAAAGACTTGCTAAAATCAAAGTCGTTGCAGCAGAACTGTCTGGTTTAGGACACAAACACAAGTCGGCTCATAGCTCTGTGGGCTGGCCAATCAGAGAGAAGAGGGACTGTAGAGTGGGAGCCTTAAAGAGACAGCAAGTGAAAAGAACAAAGTTGTTTCTGACAGAGGATTTTTAGAGCCTGGTACGTGACAACAACCTGAAACATGATAAGGAAAGTGTAATAAACCTGAAATGTAATAACTGATCAGTAATGTAACAACTTGTTGCTCTTTGGGCAAAACCATATTATATTTTGGGCTTAGCATCTGTTGCATTATTGACCATTATGACAATTTTTTTGGTTATTTACAATTCAGGCCACTGCTTAAAATCAGGCTCTAACAAAGTCCTTGCATAAAGATCTCTCGTCTGGTTCAGGACACGCTAGAGAGAGGGGCCTCATTCATCAAGGTCTCCTCATAGCTCTGAGGGCTGGACAATCAGAGAGAGGGGAGATTGTGAAGGGGGGGGGGGTCCTTAAAGAGACAGCAAATTAAAAAATGAATTGTTGTAGGAAGAGGCTTATTCAAGCTAGACGTGATAAAGAAAATGCAACAAAATTGTTACATTCCAAAATGTAACAAGTTCTATTACATCATAAAAATTATACATTTTGGGTTTTTATCAAATTTCTGGTTACTGTTACGTTTCAAGACATTGTTATGTCATATTAAGGGTTTTCTTATACAACTTTTTGAGTGAAATAACATTTTTTAAAGCTTAAAGTCATGTAAAGCTACATTGGGGCAGGGACAGTACAAGGCCAAAAGATAAATTAAAAAAAGACAAACTTCAAGTTCTTATGTTTTTTTATTTTCAAGTTTCCAAATACGTTCACATCCCTTTAATGTGAGGTTATTAGATATCAAGACCTTGCAATCTATTGAGTGAAGTTGACTCAATGCTTTCGTGATTTCTCTTGCTGTATTCACATAGAACAAGACAGATGTGTGGCCAAAACTGTCAAACACTGGTAGGCTATTGCTCTTCTGTCCAAGCTATCAAAAGTAAAAGGACAGTCTGATTTTTTTTTCACTCTTTGTCTCAATTTTCTATGATGTATGTGATTCAACCTTCCCCTCATGTGACCTCTGAAATGCAGCAACTTTAAGTTTGCATGACTTTCTGACTGTTCATTTTGTTTTCTGACCGCAACATTTAGTCTTGTGTTTTCAACTCTGACATCTCTGCCTTTTCCCATCCAGTCTCTCAATTTTGGTCATTTGGCAAAACTCTTGAAAACTGTTTTGAAAAAGCACCACAGCAATGGCTTTGCAGCAAAAAAAAAAAAAAAAAAAAGTGATGATGACAAAGTAAGACTGTGAAGCGGCTCAAAACTCTCATCTAACACCCACCCTGATCTGTAGCTCTGCCAGCGAACCACTCGGAGTGTGTCCGTGTTTGTGTAATTGCGTGTCGTTGTCCAGACCCTTCCATAGGTCCTAACACAAAAACCTGTCGCTGGGAATAAAAAAAAGAAATAAATAAAATAAAACAACCTGTCACGACTCAGCTAGACACGACTGTACATGAGTGTACCACACAGAATGCAGGCAGTCTGTTCCCGAGCTGTTAAAGGAGTCACTGCAGCCACCAACTACAAAGGTCTCAGACGAGAACACACACAAAAACACGCAAGAATAGATATATAGAGCAAGTGAACACTATGGAAGAAATAAAACACACGCGCAACAGGAGGAGGAGAATGTAAAAAATGAACATATGGTGTAACAATATCATGCCTTAAGGAACAAACTCCTCAAACGTCTGAGGGCTGAAATCTAATTGTTGTTTGTTAAAATGTGTGGTTTCTGAATGACTGAATGCTGGTGACTCACTGCTGGTGGCCAGTCACTATCTGGTGCCGAGGCGGGTGTCCAGAGAGAGAAAAAGGGAGAGAGAGAGAGTGTTTCTGTGTGTGTATGGGTAACTTGGTGTGACTGTCGCTCTGTCAGACTGCAAACAGAGGCATCTTTCTCAAATCCACACTGGGCCGCGGCTTACAATGAGCTCATGCAAAGAAGGGAGCAAAAAAGGCCGCAGATTAAGTGTGTACTCACAAGGACAACAGGCACGCCCTCCATCCCCCCCTGAGCAAATATTAAAAGAGACTTCACTCCCGGCTAATCTAATTCACAAACACTCCAGAGCACACGCAAACAAGAAAAACACATCATTTTACTACATTAACTTAGCCCTCAACATGCAACATTCACTTAGAAGTTCCTAGCTAACGTTCCCGACGACGGCCGCGCAACAACCGAGCAGCTTAGTGATTTACATTTAGATAGAGAAGTGTTTATAAAAACACATTTGTATATAATAGCCTGGAGCTGTGTTGTCACTCATCAAGCTGATCAAAAAGCAGCTACTATACAACACTGATGAATCTCAGAGCGCTTTTGCGAATCTGTCCTTCAACAGTCAAAGGGAAAAAAAGGAGGTGAGATAAAGGGAGAGGAATCAAGGGGAGAGGAGAGGAGAGAAAGGAGAAGAGTGGCTAAATATAGAGAAAGACTCACATTTTTGGAGTCAGAAAAGAGACGGCAGTGAAGGGTAAGGAAAGGGAGGGAGACGAGAAGGAGGAAAAGATGGGGAGAAGTAGAGTTGGAGCATCACGATCGATGTTTGCAGAGCCTTGCTGGGTGTCTCGTCTACAGTAGGGCTGCTCGTAGCGGACAACCAGAGGACTGGACTCTCAATTGTGTCTGTGAGACTTGACAGTGCAGTGTATCACCACTGACGCTCATCAATACGTAGTGTCAATACAGAGGCTCTTCTCTTTAGTGATCTCCTCTACACAGGCTGGCTGTGGAGGAAATTTTCAGTAACAAGGGAAAACAATCTAATCTTATTTTTTTGTCTCCCTTTAGTGTAGTGACTGCTCCTCAGGGGTTCAATGCTGTCTTAAAACTCGTCTCCTTCTCATTGGAAAAAGTTTCTCTGGCTGAAAATGTAAATCCTTAAACAGATACTCTCTTAAGGACTTTGATATGGGTGGTGATGTCGCTTGAGGCCACCACGTCCAAAGTGATTGACGAAGAGCGAGGTTTGACCAGACAAATGCCTCACCTACATCCCCCTGTCTTCTCTTCTTCTGTCACCCCCACCTGCCTCCTCATCTGTCCGTCTTCTCACTCACAGTGTGTTTACTCCGACTTGGTTTGACGTTTGACTGTCACCTGTTGCCGAACATGAACGACTGGCCGTTGCTCGCAGGCTTTTGGGCCTACTGCTGCTGCTGCTTTCTCCCCTCAACCATGACAGCAACGCAAAGAGCTGCCAAGACAGACACAAAGACTCAGAGCGAGAAACAAAAGGACCCACTGTGTAAACTTTTATGATCATTGCTAAGGACAACACCCACCTTGGAAACCTAATTTTGAAGTTACACATTCCCACATTGTGAGGCAGCGCAAGTATCAGGTGTCCTGTCCAAACCAACAACCCACCAATCAACAAACACCCCCCTTCCCCCTCTTTCATGACACCAGCGCATACACCAAAACAACTCGGAAAGATGGGGGGGAGGAGGTGAGATAGAAGACATCAGGGAGGGATGGGTGCGGGGGTGAGAAAGTGAGAGTTAAAAAAAAAAAAAAGGACAGGGCAAGAGAAAGAGCGAGCTGAGACAAAAGGAGAGAGACAATGAGAGAGAAAAAAGATGATGAGAGAGGGAAAAAAGAAAATAAAGAGGACGAGATGAGCGCTGTGAGCTTACCCTGTGCACTCACAGAGCGAGAAACAAATCAGACTTCCATGTAAATGCACATTTCCGTTTATGTTGAAGAAACAGTGAGAAGGCTGTTGTGGGAGTTTGCCCCATGCCACTGAAAAGGGGATGTGAACCTACTCACTTCTGTTCACCTAGTTTACTTGAAAAAGGGAAGTTTACTGATACAGGAGAGCTCATAAAACATCCACTTTTAACATAATAACAAAAAAAGGTTCTGTTTTTACAGGGATGAAAAAGTTATAAATGAGATTGAAACGCTGGTTCCCCTTTGAGACATCGCACTCGAACCTAAAGAGAGCGGTTATTCTAACTCAGCAGCCAAAGAGCACGTCAGGTCAAAATGCTGTTTGTATTTAAAGTGAACACTCGGCCTGTTAGTTGAATAAGGGAACGTCTAAGTATGAGCGAGGGTCAGGGGGAAGGATAAAAATGAGAAAGAGAACAGGGAGAGGGTTAAAAAAAGGAGAAAGGGAGTAGAGGAAGGGTAAAAATGAGAAATGGAGTAGGGGAGGCCACAGGAGGCACCTGGCCCACTTACAGCAGAGGAGGGGGTGGTGGAGGAGGAAGAGGAGGAGGAAGAGGAGAGGTGGAAGATTAAGAAGTGGGAGGGGGGAATGAAAAGGAGAAGGTGGAGGAGGTAGAAGAGGGAGAGATGGCAGCTGGGACAGAGCAGAGGGCAAAGGGAGGACGGGGCAAAGGAGCGGGGAGAGGAAGTGAGTCGAGGACAGAGGAAGAAAATAAAAAGAGATGTAATAATGGGAAGGGGGAGGTGAGAGCAGGAGAGAGAGAGCAGGAGAGAGGGAGAGAGAGAGGAGGTGGGGGCTCGAGAAGAAGAGGTGGCCTTGTGATGCTGAGAATGGAGGTGGTGCATGAATGTGCGTGAGCTTCTCTGCGAGTGTGTACGTGTGTGAGTGGGTGTCTAAAATTATGACGAAAAACTAACACCTCAACCCAAAGTATGAATAAGCGACCACAACAGGCCAATGTAGGTTCAATCTCTCCTCCACCGCCTGCCTATAGCACTAATATCCCACTAATACCACCCACAGTCCGCGCTCCACCTCACATCAATGAATATTTCATGTCCTGATGGCACTTTTAAAGCAAAAACTAATTAGCAAATCCAAGTTGATCTGGCATTAGTCATATCAGGCCAATTAAAAGCCCAGTCCTACTGTACATGTTAATGGCAGCGAAGTGGAATAATTGTATGTTGAGCAGGGGAGAGAATGTTAAACAGGCCTTGTTAGCAGCACTTTAGCACTCTAGCCAGAGTCCATGGCTGGATTACAAAACTCTACAAAGCTGGATCATTTTTTTTCACACCACACACACTCAAAGAGCGGCACACATACACACACGCACATCTTTGAAAGCGCCAAACGAAAACTCTATCCATTAATTAGAGTGTCGCCATCAATTCCACAGGGTCAGGTCTGATACTTATAGCTAAAGAAGAGAAATATTTCCAGGGAAAATGATGGTTTTATGCCTCAGTAATAATATTAAACAGGGATCCAAATATTGTCAGAAGCTCACAGGTCAGATGCTGTGCAGTGTCAGTGAGGGAGGGGGGCATTTTTACGGTCCTGCGGTCAGCACCAGTCAGCATAAGGTTGTGGGGAGACAGCATTGTGTGGTTTTGAGAAGAGAAAGGTGTCGCTTTGTATTCGAGTCTTTCCGACCTTCCTTCTGTGTGTGTGTGTTTTTTTTTACCCAGAGTTTAGATTGAGACAGACAGCACTGACACACACAGACTAAACTGTGCTGCACACAAAAAAACGCGACAGAATAACAAGGGCTGGAACTCTTTTTCGGAGTGGATGTCTGTTTCATCACCCCCTTCTCCTCCTCCTTGTTCTCTCTCTCTCCTTCTCCTCCTTCCTCTCCCTCTCCCCAGTCTCCCTCTCTCACCTGAGCTTTGATATGGAAATCTCTCACCAGCCACAGCCCGAGGCTAGTTGACTGTTTCTAAAGATGTATTTGCTCAAAGCCGCTCAATTTCTCATCAAATGCTCACACTGTGTGTATGAAAGACAAACTCTTTCACTGGGAAAATAACAACTAACAACTGCGTACTTATACCCGGCTTTCAGGAGTCTGCAAACACCGAAATTCAACAAAGATGTTTTTCTACACTAGAACCTTCAAGTTCTTAATGGCTTATATAAATGTGTCAAAAAAGATGGTGAGGGCACTAACTTCTCAATGGATCACCTGGGACGAGTGTGTCGGTGTGTGTGTGTGTAAACATTTCTTAGCCCTTTGTTTACCAGTCTAGCTGGGTTATGGTACAGCTTCAAGGATGCCCTGCATGCATGGAGGGACAGGGGGAAGTAAGCTGTCATTCAAGGATAAGAAAAACAATTTGCTTAAGATCTGGAAAGATGTGAACATTTTTGGAATAAGTCTGACTCTGTTCAGAAGACAAAATATTTAGTCGGCTTCGGTCGAAAGAATGCAAATCATGAACAACAATCAGTCCCATGTCACCTCATTATCATGGAGAGGTGATTCAGAGGTTGATGTTTAAAACAAGCTCATGTGTGATTCATTGTGTTTGTAAAGCATTTAACAGAGAATAAAAGTTCTTTTTTGACTTGAAACTGAAGTTTATTTACTGTAAAAAAAAGAGGTCTTATTATAAGATAATCAAATTTTATCCAATCCTTTTGTCTTTAGTTAAATTCTCCTAAAGCTTGCATGGCTTTTATCTGGCTTGCATTACCTGACATGCAAAACAACTGCCGTCATCACTTCACTTGTTGCAATATTTGTTGTGACAGCATCTAAACTGGCGAAAAACAGTCAGCGTATCAAGCCAACAATTAGGAGTGCCTGTAGGAGGGGGATTAAGGAAAAAAGGCAGGGGACTTTTCTGACTGGCCTTAAGTAAAAGTCATTGGGTGGGATTGATAACTGATGTTGAAGATCGTCACGAATTCCAGAAAATATCTCATGATGCTGGTAAGCACAGTGTGATCATGAGGCTCTGCTTGGAAAGAGCTGATCTGCCCCGCATTCCTAAATAAAAGAAAGAAAAAAAACACACCCTGATGAAAGCACACAAACTGAAATCCCTCATCTGTTTGCTCAGGAATGTGTGATCCAAAAAGGTGTTTTGCAATATCAACAACTCCAAAGAAAAATTCCGACATCTTGCTATTTTCGCACTGCACAAGCTCCCCTATCTATTGATTATTTTTTGGCAATAGTAAAATGATCATTTTTGCGTCTGGACTTTTAGTACTTGCTTGTAGATTTTGAAAATTTAACAAAATCACATTCCAGTGAAATTCAGTGACAAAAGAACAAAAACGAACGAGAGAGCTTATTGCTTTCAGTGACATCCTATCCAGCGTGCGCACTGCTATGAAATATTAACACCTATGTGAAAAGACAAGTGGGTGCGTGGATGTGTGTGTAGAGTGGGTTTGGCTTAGACTCACCTGTTCTCTCTGCTGGGGGGAGGATGAGCATGTCAGATAGGTGGATAGGGAAGACAGCTGTTATTCACACACACACACACAAACATCCCCCACAGCATCCGTGTAACCCCGTGGGGATTAAGAACACCTGTATTCAGTGCTGCACAATGAGCTATAGAAGCAGTTAGGCTTAAAGGCCTTGGGAGTTATTAGGGGATGGGGGATGTTGGGCAGTGATGGGGGATGGGGGCTGGTTAGGGGGGGTTAATGTGTGTGTGTGCCAGAGTATGCTGTCACAAAATCCGACGTGAGAATAGTAATATTCACAATGTGAAGACAGAGTTTTAGAAAACTCCGCAGAGAGGCGTCATGTTAGACGTGTACATGTGAGTGTAAACTGTTCACTTTGCAGCGTGTTAGCCAGACAGGTGTTCCCATTAACAAGTGAGCTCCGAGGGGGGAACAGAACGAGGGAGCTGGCAGAGAGCGAGAGAGGCAGGGAGATGAATGAAGTACAAGGATGCTAACAACCTCTTTCATCCATTTTTTAGGCAAAGTACACAAGACTAGATGAGTGTGCCATTCAGGTTAGTGTCATGTTTGATAATCACGATATTTCCATCTGACTTTGGTCTTTGTCATGTAAGCATTAAAAGCTCCTCTAAGAAGTCTGGTTGATATAAGCGCCCCCTGTGGAGAAACTGCTTTAACTTCACAGACTTTGCCCTTAACATGTGTTTCACCCCTTTCATGTCTTTTTATTAAGGTTGAATAATTTAAGAAAATAATCTAATTGTGATCATTTTTCCCTGTATTGCAATTGTGAGTTATTGTGCAATTATTTTTCCAAATTCCCCGTCTTATGTGTTGTAGAAGAAACACATTTTTGGAAATGAACAGCCTCCAAGTCAACAACCCATGACTTTCTTCTTGCTACTTGACTGGTTTTTGCCCATTTTAGTCACTTTTCACTTTCTTGGACCATATTTTTGTTACTTTCTGACTATTTTCCAAGTGCACTCCCATTTTCCTTGCCAACTTTTCTTGCTTTTTACCATTTTGCCACCTTAAACTTCTTTTATTGCTACTTTTTGCTGTTTTTGCCATTTCTCACCACTTCATTTGTTGCTCCTGCAAAGTATAGTTTTTGGTTTTTGCAGGGTTGAGTAACACTGTTGTTGAGCATAAAACATTTACTGCAAAGAAAGTGAATCTGGTTTAAAGAATTATTGCACTGTCAGTGATTAGAATACTGCAGCAGACCATACTGTCATTTAATCTAATTTGCGATTAACTGTCCAGCCCTACTTTTTAACAGCCAAACATACGGCTCATTGACACTTTTGCTGTGGGGAATTTATGCCAATACTGTTTTGTCCAGTGTAGTCAGCTGAAACCTACCCCACAGCATCAGTTTTAGGCATTAAGAACGAAACTAGAAATAATTCATCTTTTAAAATATGGTTTCACTGGACTTTGTGGCTCATAAAGGGATGGCAGTATTCATTTCAGCCCATTTTAAGACCAGCTAAAAGTTACCCACAGGAGCTTTAAACAAACAGGAACTGCTCTAAATACATTCACACAAACAAGCAGCCAAGCTCCCTGACTCTCTGAACCTGACTTGTTTGATCATTATTTAAAAAAACAGGAACAAATGATGGAATGAAAGAGGTGCTAGAGGTCTGAAATTTAGATTTCTTATACACCTAGGAATTCAATGAGACAAAAATGTGATTTAAATACCTGAAAAACATTGGTTTGTTGTTGCATTGGACACAAAGTTTTAATCACATTCAGTCCAACTCCCCTTCATCGTCTTTGCACAAACACCTTGAGCTAAAACTTCAGCAAATTGAATTTAAGAGCTTAATTAATGAGTGAAAAACTAATATTTCATCCCTGTCATAAGATTTTTTTTCAATATGAATGGTTAAAGGGTGAATAAGTGATGTAGGTAAAATCAAAAACAGAAGAGCACCACAAAAATACATCTCAAAGTCAGACTTCAACACTTACACACAACTCAAAACACAATATGTCAAGAAATCTACATCCTCTTTCTGCCAAAAATGTCAGATATTAATAACAATAAAACTCTATATATATAAGATCGTGATTTCACACTTTCCAGTGAGAAAGTTTATCGAAACTATCCCAACAATAATCTGACAAAGATTCAGGCTGGATCAATAATTTTTGTGGCAAAGAGTGAGATACAAGCTTTCCTTTTTTTCATTGATTATTTCTCTTTATAAGCACATACACACACACACACACGCATCTATATGTTTTTGAGGGGGTTGTGTACACGATATCTCCTGGGTGTGCATTGTTGAAGCAGACTAAACTTCTACCACACAACTCAGCCCACAACCTGCATGGGAGCACTGAGCACCACCTACATACCAGCAGGCTTACACACACGCACACACACCCCCACACACACACAACATCACGCACACAGCTAAAACGCAAGTGTCACGAGCTTCAAACCAGACTACTAACCAAACCAATCCTCTAAATCTAGTTCTCTGCCCCTCTTTTCACACCCGATGCGCCTTCAATAAGACACCTTTAAACACTACGTGGATGATTTCTGTTGTGACTCTCTTCAGCAAAACACACACACACACAACTTTAGCTTCAAACGGTGAGTTAAATCTAACTCCCTAATCGTATTTAATCAGTTCTTAAAGTCCATTCATGAGAGAGAACACAAGTGCTTCAAATCCTCCTTTTTCCAATCCAACAAGCACATGCACTGCTAATATTTTTTCCATCTTTCAGCCGTTCTCGCCTACACTCCTCCTCCACTCATCCTTGTAGCTGTTGTCTTGGTCTGTATTAAATTTTCCTTGTGGAACACACAGATGGAGAAGGTGCAGGCACACACAAATTTACACTGAAAACACACTCATGCACATGCTGTGTCCATTGCTTTTAAATACTATGTAGCCTCTTCCACAGAGAGCAGCCTCAAAGAGGGAACAAAGCATCCCTCGGACACAAAGAATTCAGGGACAAAGTCCATGCCAAGATGCCAAGGCTTTGCTGGTAAGTTAATTAGTTTTAATGCTACTCTAGCTCATGATTCTTGATTTCAAAAACAAGGATATTTTCAGCTCAGGTTGACATATTGTGTTGAATAAAGGAGTCGCACATGAAAATGAGCACACAGGCCTGCAGCAATTGAATTACTAAATAAGACTGTGGAGGGTTTATCACATCTTCAACCAACCCTTAACTCTTAACTAGGAAGTTCAAAACAACCACACAAATCCAGGGAGGCCTAATACTATTTGGAAAAATCAGAAGCTGGGCTCTTAATCCGAGAGATCTAGTTAGCCATTGTCAAAGAGGGAAATACTGTGATCTAATTGGATATAGGCCTAACTCTTGGAAGCCAAAAGCCAAGAACATGCGCTTTCAGGCAAAGTCAAAAGTGGCTTCCTGGTGGGCTACTATGGGGTCCCCAAAACTAATAACTGCAACACAGGATAGGCAAAAGTTTGCACAGCACCAAAACTGCAAATTGTTCAAGATTCCTTCAAAATAAAATATCTATACAACACAACAAGGAGTATCAGATGAAACTCCTGAAAAGTTTGATTCTAATTGAAAAAAAGTTTTAACACCTCTCAGATGCAGTGTGACATGTAAACTCCGTTTCTTACTTGGTGTCAGGTTGAAGCCACACCTGGCTGCAGGCTAGAGGCGCACGCGGCAGATTGCTGTCTACATACAGGTAGAGAAGTAGGTTTGTTCCCCCCCTCTCTCTCACACACACACACACACATGGCAAGCATGGCGGAAAATGGAGGAAGACGGAACTGACCGGTCTGAGAGGGCAGACATAGACAGCAGACACACACATGCAAACACACACACACGCACACACACACACACACACAGCTCTACAGGAGACAGACAGAGAAGCGGCGGAGAAGAGTAGACGCTTCCAGCTTCAGTCGCCAATAAACAGCAAACACTTGACGCCACACTTTTCAACTCTCAGTGATGGCTACAAAAATCACCCGTGTACCATCTGCAAACCAACCCCCCCACCACACCACACCACCCCACACACCTCCTGTCTAGAGGTAGTGGTACTCTAGGGTTGGGTGTTGACGCAGCAGAAATTTCCAGCCGGAGAAATCCCCCTTTTCGAGGTTAATCGAGGGGAAAGGGGGGAGGAGGAAGAGGGTTTAAGCCCTTGTCTTCCAGGCACTGAGCGCTTTCATTTTGAATCCCCTCCAGACGGCTGCACGGAGGAGCATCACTCCTGTTTTATGTGGCACGATATCTGTCTGTGTATGATTTCCCCTCACAGCAGCAGATGTGGCACTGAGGTTGTCATGCTGTTCAAAACTTTGCAGATTTTTACTAGGATGCGCTCGTTTTCATCAAACTCTGCCAGGCTGGGGGAAACCTGACAGAGAATGATTCACGTGGAAAGAAGTAAAATATCACTCCTGGGTTTAATTTCGTTGATGTGGCTTGGATTGCAAAGAAAATATATTTGTGAAGCGTCTAAACAAGAATTGATTTCCTGCGCTGTGTACGGAAATTTAAAAGTATCAAACCACGAAATATCAGATTATTCCGGGTTACTTCGGCTTGGCTACATGTTTTAGACACATGCCAAGGCATGTTAGAAAGTAGCGTTTCCCCCCGATTTCAGTCAACTGTCTGTGCTCTATGATGTGTGAAATATACAATGTGCGAATGACAGCTTCTTCCAATATCAGCACGCGCAACAGACAGCTGGCTGTCACGTATGGAACAGGTAGGCGGACTTTGAGACTGTCGCCTGCTCACTCGCTCGGCTATTTAGCTGTCAAAATACACTCACGCCGTGGCTAACATGATGCTAGTGGACCGGAATTAAAAAAAAATAAAAATAAAACAGACACACAGGCCTTCATACAGTATTTTTCCCCCATGGTCAAAAATAACAGTGGCACGAGTTGCTTTGTGTCATGTCTCCAACCTGTGCGGCCACTAACTAACAGCTCCGCGAGGCAACAAAACTAATTGTTGTCATGATAAACGCATGGAAACCAAAGCGATTCACGCCGCTCCTGAATGAAACCTGTTCGCATCAAAGCTGAGGGCTCAGAGATGAAAACATAAGGAAGTCAGACATACCTGTTACCCCATGGGGTCTGGGGTGGACGCGGTGTCGGTCCTTTGGAGTCCAATCTGCTTGTGACAGCCCGAGAGAAGAAAGGAGGGGGTGTCCAAAGCACCAGGTACTGTCCTTCCTCTCCTCTCTATGCTTTCTTGAAGTGTTATTCCCCCTGTTTTCTCCCACTCCCCGCTCCTCTTCTTCCTCCACCAGCCCCTTTTTTTTCTTTCTCTCTCTTTCCCTCCCCTGCTTTTCCGTGTCTTGGTATCAGGAGCCTCCCCCTCCTCCTTCTCCTCCTCCACTGTGCATGTCTATGTGTGTCTCTCTCTCCGTCTCTCTCTATCTCACTCTCCCCCCTCTCTCACTCTCTCTCTCTCTGTTCGTGTCCCCGTATCTCCTCTCTCTCCAGGCAGAGTCAGGAAATGAGACAACGAACGCACACTCCGTGCGTATCCATCTCATCTAGGACGAGTCCAGCTCATATCAGGACCACTCAGGCAAATTTTATATGCTAGTATTACTAAGAATAACATTTATAGTTCTAATAGTTAAATATTTGATGTGAGCTCTCATAATTAAAAATTTCTGTAATGTAATATAATATAATATAATGTGGGGTAGGGGGTGGGGGGTTGTCATGAGTGCGCTCTGTGGTTCATAGGGGCTTCTCGCTCCTGCGTCTGTTGCCATAGGGCCCAGTAAGGACCAGGGGTTTACTGTAACTGACCCCCTCTTGTGGCAACAACAAGAAAACACCAGACAGTCAAACACAGAAAAATGAAGTCTGACATTTAGAGTTTGACTCTCTGTGGCTGGAAAACACCTCCGACAAACATGTGATGTTACAGAATGCGGGCCAGTTTTTTGTGGCAAAATTTTGGGGTAATTCCACTCAAAGCAGACCGCTCCTCTTTCATATGATGGGCTTTTATTTTCATTACACACTGTTAGGGTGGTACTTTGAAGGGAGAAATGTGTGTAAAAGAGGGACAAAAAGAGAAAGAAGAAGTGGGAAGTGTGTTTTTCACAGCTACATAATGGTGCCTGTGATGCAAAACACTTCCTGGAGTTAAATGTATGGGAATGCACCTGCAGGCTTTTAATGAGAAGTACTGACAAACCAGATTCTCAGAGTTGGCACAAGTACTCAGAACCTTCATGTTAATAAAACTAAGACACCAACATAACAGTAAACAATTACAATGCACATGCGAAAGGCCCACGGTCTGGAATACGACCCCAATTTCAATAAAGTTTAATTGAATATACTCCAAAGACAAGGTATTTACTGTTCAAATTCATTAACTTTATTGCTTTTATCAGGGATTTCTCTTGATTCTCTGACTCTTTTCATGAAAATATAAACTGTTAGAGGATGAAACATAGATTCTTTGCAATTGTATGTTGAGAAACATCGTTCATTAACTGTTGGATTATTTGCTCACGCAGTTGTTCACAAAGATATGAACCTCACCCCATCCTCGCTTGTAATTGACTAAGCCTTTCGGGGATTTAGCCCCTTTTGTACCTAATAATGACGCTCACCTGGTTCCATTGAACCTGTTCACCTGTGAAATGTTACAGACAGGTGGTGGTTTGTTTTTTTTTTGTTTTTTTTTTAGCTTTTCTCAACTTTCCCAATTTTTTATTATTCCTGTCTCAGCTTTTTTGGATCGTGTTTCAGGTATCAGATTCAAAATAAGTGAAAATTTGCAACAAAACAACAAAATTGATCAGTTTTAACAATAATATCTTGTCTTTGTAGTGTATTCAAGTAAATATAGGTTGAAAAAGATTTGCAAATCATTGTACTCTTTTTTTATTTACATTTTACTTAACATCCAAACTTCACTGGAAATGAACTTATATTGCTATAATAAGCAAAATGTATGAATCTTACCACTACCTTGTACAAGAGAGCACGGTGTACCACAACAAATTCCTTGTATGTTCAAGCATACCTGGCGAATAAAGTTGATTCTGATTCTGATTCTGATTCTGATTCTGAATGGTACCCAAAAACACTAACAGGGAGGCAAAATTCGCAGATTTTCTCAGATCTTTTCTTTGCCAACAAGTTGATTTGTTATTATCTTAACATGATGAAGCTTGTTTTTATGTGCAAACAGGACAATTTTTGTCGAGCCAGTCATACAGCAACTATCAACACTCAGGAGGTAAGATGAGCATATTGCCAATTTCTAAATTAATGAGTATTTTCATTTGAAATTTGATCATTTAACTCAAATTATGACGGAAATAACTCAGTGATTTTCAACTAATCAGTACAGGTCATTATAGGAGGTCAGGGGAGAGTTTTGGGGATTGTGAGGAGACTAAGAAGCCCGGAATGAGTTATTGAATATTACTCAATATTGTTATAGTTTTTTCATCCATATTAGAGTGAGAAGTTCAGTACCATGTGGTGATATTTAGCAGAGAAGAAACAGCAAAAAGAAGCAGATTCGGGTAAAACAAGTGCTCAAAGTCTCAAGGGAACTTAATTTAATGCTAGCAGGCAGCTTGTCTTTAGCTGTCAGTACCTTCCAGTTTGCTTACTTAGTCTGAGTTTGGCACGCAAATACAGTGAACTTAACAAGGCCAACCCATACAGTGTCTCAAAATGTTGACTTGTTGTCTGTTCTTGTCCACAAATGAAGTCAAGCCGAGTGTGAGAACGTCTGCAGCAATGAGGAACTGTGGAGGAGCCTCTTTCTTAGGAAATGAGAGTACAAATGCTGTGAGCAGGAATTGCTGCAGGTTTGAGGAAGTGGGAGAAGTTTATGGGGAAGAAAGCTTGGTGGCACAGTGAAACGTGTAGTATTTGTATATATTTATGTATGAAAGTGTGTGTGAGTGTGTGTGTGTGTGTGTGTGTGTGTGTGTGTGTGTGTGAGAGTGAGAGAGAGAGGGAGAGGGGAAAGCGATGTGTGGCCTGACACAGTAGGGGGTAGATCCGTGCTTCCACCAGTCTGGGTAGTTGGCTGCTGAGGGCCGGATAACGGAGAATGTCAGGCCATGTGGATTAAGGCTGTATGTCTGTAATGCCCAGGCACAGAATCGCTCCCTCTCTGTCCCTCCACACACACACACACACACACACACACACAATCACACTGCCTCTCTTCTCGGAGTAGAGTCCGCAAACACAATCCCCGCCTGAAACAAGCTGCTTTACTCAAAGCTGTGCTCCCACACGCCAACGTGGCCTTCCAATCCGCCTGACACGACAAGCATGACCCTCGGCTCCCCTGTGCCACCTCCTCAGCCCCACACCCCCCTCCCCTGTCTGCTCATGGATGGGTTTAGGCATCATTAGGCCACTTACACATGTATTCAGCCCCAGGAACACTCGTCATGGCAATCCACTTGTAAGGGAGAGGAGCTGTGTGAGGGGGAATCAAGGATCCTGGCCAACTGTAGTTTTGTACCTCAGTGTGTGTGTCAGTGTGTGTGAGTGTGTGTGTGGCACTTGTGTTCCCAAAGAGTCCTTGAAACACAAGGTAATGGGTGTGGTGTGTTGTGTGCGTGTTTGCATCGTACATGGGGGTCAGCACATGAGGCTGAATTGCAGCTTACCCAAAGGGACACTCACTTGTCTTCTCCCCCACTTCCTATTTGACTTCCATAAAATCACATGCGCATGCTGGTTTTGCTTTAATGTTTGTTGTTCAGGCCATTGAGAAAGCTTAACAAAAACAAGGAGAAGAAGAGACACATTTTGCCGAACACAGAAAGTGAAACCTGGGTTTGTTTTTGAACCGTTTTGTTTGAACCGTAACAAAAGAACGAGCTACGTTAACGCAGTTTAGGAAAACTTTTTCAAGTCAAAGAATAATTTTGCTCTCCCAGAGTCTCCCCCCTGCTGAGGAACGTAGCGACATAATTGGTCACATCGAATTAAACAGCTAAAAAAATTCTACAACTGTCATAAAAATAGCACAAGGCGCTTTCAAAGCCCCATCCACTACCCTTCACTATCAATTTACCGAGGGGAACAGCTGTGTGCTGCTTGTGCCATCCTAGCCCGGCTTGTATAGAAAGCAGCGCCTGAAGCTGAAAGAACACTATCTCTACCAGGTGCAGGCAGGGGATGGGGGAAGGATGTACAAAGGAATATTTGGCACAAGGTGTGAGGCAACAATATGTGTGAAGGTGCAGCTTAGTGATACTCAAATCAGAATTGGGAAGCGACAAGGCCTTTTTTTTTTTAAGGAGCCCTCCCTCAGAGAGAAAAAAGCAAATTAAGAGTACAGGGCACCAAAAGAGGACGGAAAGAATTGAGGGGCAAGAGGAAAAGAAGAGAAGATAGGAGTAATAAGGAAGAAAAGGAAGCCAAAGTGTGAGATGATTTCTCATAAAAGTGTTAATGAATGAATTCCAATGAAGAATGACACCAGGAGAAGCAGAATGAATCAGTGTGATTGGATTTAAAGGATGTATAATCATCTGGAGGATACAGGGAATGTGTTGGTGCTTGCTGCCCACACGTTTGGTTCCTGTGTAAAGGGGGGCTTTGGGGTATTCACACCGCTGTGTCCTTGTGTCACCCATAAGACTTCCTGTCCTCTTCACAGCAGCGGGCCTTTGTTTGTCTATTGTATGTACATGATGGAGAGACGCCTCTGGACAAGGATGCAGATAACGCTCTCATCGTCCCTCAAGTCGTGCTTTTCTTTGATAAGGACGACTTCTGGCTGACCTCACCGTGTCCATCTGTGCGCGATGAGAGAACACATGTATTTCCCCCCAGTTCAGGGCAGGAGGAATCTTCCTCGCAAATGAAAAATAGGCAGGCTCTTATTTGAGCTTTTCATGGCCTGGATTTTGTGAGGTTTCAGCCCTTGTCTGCTTCACTCTAACCCTTCGAGCTGCTTCACTTCAGGGCAATTCAGATCTTCCCCTGTTTATCATATCTGAGCTCTCTGTGTTATGAATCCTACATTAAACTGCCCTCTCTGCGCTATCTCTGTCTCTCTTTCTGCATGTCTACCCTCTTGATCCTTTCCTCCTCTATCCTACCCCCCCTCCAAATCTCATTTACTCCATTGGAAGTGGTAGGAGAAAGAGAGAGAGAGATAGAGGGGAGAGAGAGAGAGGAGTACAAAACAACCTTCTCTTCCCCGAAGCAAGAACATCTTCTTATTGTGGAGGTCACCGTCTCAGTGCAGCCCCACGCTCTGAACACTACTCTGCTTGTTTTAATGATGCACAGAGCGGAGAGGGAGAGAGAGAGGGAGGAGAAGACAGAGAGACAGAGAAGAACGGAGAGAGGGAGAAGAGGGGAGTGGATGGAGATGGGAGGATTGGACTATTTTTTTTCCATGACTCCTTTCACCCCCACCCCCACTCTTACCTTCCCTCCCCCTCTCCTGAGCAGAAAGTGCACCTCTCTTTCCACATCCATCTTGAAAGGTTCTTCTAAGCTGTCTAACCTCTCAGCAATATTATATATTATTGCTTGCCTCAACCCACACTGAAACCTGGGTTGCTATGCTACAATAATATGACCTCTCATCTCTTCTCCTCTACTACATTTCCTCTCTCATTGCTTCCTCTCAATTCTGCACAGAGGCAGGGGAAGGGGTTAACAGCATTCCCCGTTCAGCTCCCCCTACATCAGGACTCTGTCTCCTTAATGACCTTCTTGTGCTCAGTGCCGCTTGTGCTGCCGTTTGATTTGACCCCACTGACCGTGTGGGGTCATGACCCCATTCCACACCACAACAAATTATCTTTGACCCTTGTGAAAGGGCTCAGAACCTATTTCTGCAAGTCACCATTTTTTGTTTGTAATTAAGTACAGTATGCAGAATCTATCTTTCCATCTGTTGGTCTGTCGACCCAGCAGTGGAGGTGGCAGGCTAGTCTTGATCAAATGAACCACAAAGTTATCAAACTGCCTTTCCAGTGCATTTATTCCTGAGTGATAAACCTGCTAAGGTGTAAGGTAGGGTCTGCAGGATTTTCCTAAAAAACAAATGATCAACTTTTACATTATAATCCTGCTCGATTGTCTCTGGACCTCTGTACATGAGTGTCCATCTCACCCCCTCCTCTTCCAAGGCGTTGATGTATTGGTTGACTCGGGATGTTTCTTGGTGGTGAATAAGCGTGGTAACCCCAGCCAATCACAGTGCGCCTAGTGCACAAGTGAGTTTGCATGTTGATGTTAAGTGAGTGGGAGCAGCCATCCTGAGCAGCTACACTAGCGGCCATAACATGGGAAGAATGAATGATATAATATTTGCAGAATGTTCAATTTGTCATTGGACTGATATTGATGCGCTGGTTATTTCCCACTTTAATCCATTTGTGTTGCGTGAACATTCAAAAAACCTTGGTGTATAAATTGAGGAAGCTTGTTTAGAATCCTGTGGTCCTCAGGTGCAATCTGGTTTCTGAGTGACATAATGGAAAACCTGATGGCAATACTACAGTGACGCACAGTGGTGTGTGTGTGTGCTGTGGTTAAGCGCTTTTCTTGTTGAAGATCATCTGTGGCTCTAGCCCTGATTGAAACCTCACTGTATGCCACTGCAAATACACAAGTTACAATGTTGGTAAACTGCTGTACAAATAAATCAGAACTTGTTGCTTATGCTAATGCTAACGTTACTAAATACAACATGGCCTAAGCTGTGATAATGTGACAGTTTTGTGTCAACAACTCGCTTCCGCTTCCTTTAGTGTTAAAAAAAGAAAGCTGCATGTTTAAGTAAATCAATGAATAACATCCATCTATAATAAATGAGTCCTGCATTAAAATGCCAACAATGCAGGGATATGAGTCATAGCAGCAGCATCTTAAATTGTACACCACGATTGTCTCTTCTAATATTGAGTCTTTATCACAATCTGCAAATATTAGACCACTTCACTAGTGTCTATATATTTTTTAAATTCAAATAAAGTGGAGTAGAAGTATAAAGTAGCATAAACTCATCCAACTGAAAAGTACCACAACCATAGATTGAAGTACAGCCCAGCCCCACGCCAACCTACCTGCACCTAAGCAGACTTTTGATTGTCTGACAAAGAAAAACATGGCACTGAGATAGACAGAGATATAGAAAGATATGGTCTGATATGAACTGCTGGTACCGAAACTCTCAACCCAAATCCTAATGCACAGCCAAATTCCCTGTTACATCATCCATCTCCAATCCC
Source organism: Thalassoma bifasciatum (assembly GCA_008086565.1). NCBI lineage: Eukaryota > Metazoa > Chordata > Actinopteri > Labriformes > Labridae > Thalassoma > Thalassoma bifasciatum. The sequence continues at coordinate 203,130 of RPOG01000584.1, read as the reverse complement.
TTCCTCCTCCTCCTCCTCCTCATTCTCTCCCTCTGCCATCCTCTTCTTTCTCTCTCTTATCTCTGCTGGCCCCGTCTCTTGGGGGTCGTTCGTTTTTTGTCATAATCACCTCGGAGATTGGGGACCGGTGCCCATGGCAGAGCTGAGCCGAGCTGAGCTGAGGAGAGGAGGAAAGAGGATGAGAGAGAGAGGGAGAGAAAGAGTTGAAGTGGGGGAGGCGGTGGGTAGAAAGAGGGGGGGTGACGGCTTGTCTGGCTCAGCCCCGGCTAATGTGAGGGGACAGCCTTGGCTTTTCCTTAACCACACTTGTGCCGTTGATGCCAGGCGGAGCGGGAAGGGAGAGAATAGACGGATGAAACGCTCTCCTTTTCAGCGCTGCCTTTCTCCCGCCCGCACTGACTGCATTTGGAGGCGCGTGGGGCCCCAATGTCACACCCTGTAGGTGTTTAAGCTGCTTACTTACACCAACCAGAGAAAAAGAGATGAGGCAATCGAAGACAGGGAGACAGAAAAAGGGAGAAGGAGCTGCTGAGAGGATGAGAACGGGAGAATGGGAGAGAGTTAGAAAAAGATGGGGGCGGAGGTCACGGTTGTAGGAGGTTGTAATGTGTAAGAATCCCAGTTTGACTGTCTGTGGGGGAGATTCATCACTTGTAACGCTTGTGTGGTTAGAGCCTTTTTTTTTCCTGAATGTGACGGTTGTTCTGCATTGACAAAGACAGAACCGGAAGAAGCAGAGTCATCAGGGCGATAGCATTATAGGTGTTTTCCTTCAACCCCACCCTGCTGGCTATTCATCTTTACCAGTAAAAGAAAAAACAGTTATTTTTGTTCACTTTTTGAGAGGGAGAGACTGACTAGTGAGGCATGAGATGCAACAAGAAGGAGGAGGAAGATCATCCCAAAAATGCTATCTTGCTGTCAGGCGTGTATTGGTTGAGACCAGAGGTGTTGAGGTGTTGATGATAACACACATCACAGATTTAGCATGGGGGCAGGGTGTGATAAAAGTGGACACCAATTTAAGTGATGTTGGAATCATTTACCGTAATTTCTGAACCATAAGCTGCTGCTTTTTCACATGCTGCATGAGGCGGCTAATTCATGGATTTTTATGGACTAAAGAGCTTTATGCCGCCAATACATTTAGACCCGTTCACACAACAGTGTTTCACCCACACAGTGAAAAAGTCAGGTTATTTTATCTCTATTTTTTTCTAACTGGGCAGTTTGGAAGATATCAAGATCGTGAGCTCGCCCGATCAGAGGCACAGCTTAGATCACGTGGCTGATGGGCACCTAATAGCTGTTAGTGTAGAGACCCGTCACCTGTCCCATTTCCAATATGGCCATGCCAGCTCCAAAGCTCAGCTTCAGAAACAGATGAGTGACGTCATGGAGACTACGTCCATCTTTTAAACAGTCTATGGTATAACCAAACCACAATTAAAGTGTAATTTGCACATGCAAGGCAGAGCATAACGTCAATGTTTGCACCGAAAACTCTGGCTTAACGTTTACACAGCATCTGTGAAACAACGATTCAAAAAATCCACTCTGGAGGCTGTTTTTGGAAGTTTCTGTTTAAGGTTGTTTCTGTGTAAAGAAGAGGCTGAAGCACAGGAGGAAGATCAAGACCCCAATCATTGATTTTTCTGGTAGGTTACTATGTAACCAGCTGTGTTGCAAGCATTGTTCAGAAAAAAGCATTTACTGATTTATTGATTGAATTATGATAGAGTGTGTTGAGAACAAAATAACATAAAATTGATCAATGTGAATCAAATTATTGGACAGGTTGACATTATGTTAAGTGTTCTCCTTATTTTTTGAGCAGTATACTTCATGTCACAACATGGACGCATGCAGCTTATAGACAAGTTGGACCTATAAATGTACATTTTTCCTTTTGAAATTAAGTGAGTGCGGTTTATAATCAGGTGCACCCAATAGTCCAGAAATTACAGCAAAGCTTCAATGTACAAACAGACACTTACATATGGGGTCAAAGGTCAAGGCAGGACAAAGACGACATGCAACGACAACATTTGACATTCCCTCTATGCTGGGATCGCTGCTTTAACTCTTTTTTTCTGTCCTCTCAGCAGCCTACTTGTTGATGCATGCTGGGTAAGTTCTCAGACACTCCCTCCTCAGGTCACTGGCTCTGTTTGTCCTGGCCCTCCTTTCCTTTAGCCCCCCTCCCCTCCCTCCCCTCGCTTTCTATCTACCCCCTCTCCTCTAACTCCTCTCTGCCTCTCCTCTTCTCCGCCTGACCAGTTCCTCTAATTTGGTTTCTAATTTTTTTTTTCTGTACCTCATCTCCTCTGCCTTCAGCTATGTGGGGGTAAAGTACAGCCCCTCCCCTTGCCTGTTTGCTCTGCAAGTGTATGTGTGTGTGTATGTGTATGTGTGTGTGTGTGTGTGTGTGTGTGTGTGTGTGTAAATCCCCTAAAGTACTCCCGTTTTGTAGCTATGCAGGTCCTTCTTCTAAATGATGATTTAACACTGATGGCCTTTGGGAAAACATGCCGCACAGAGGGCTCAGACAAAGTTAACATGGAGAGAAACATGCGGGCTTATGTCACTGCCACACACACACACACACACACACACACACACACACACACACACACACACACACAATGATGTAAAAAGACCAGCAGAGCACACAAATGTGTTAAACATAAGCCACAAGTCAGTCCACCGTCCAGTTTTGTTTTTCATCTTAGGCCTACAAATGTTTCTTTCATTTCTGACAGTTTGTGTGCACTTACATGTGTGTATGCGTGTCAGAGAGTGTGCAGAAAGGAGAGTTAGAAATTGAGCACTGTGGTGGTGGAGCTTACAGTAAATGGAGACATTTAGGAAAGCAGCAGATAGACAGACACAAACACACAGATCAAAGAGGTACGAGCATTACAATACACATGGGAACAAAGGGAATAAAAAGAGAGAGAGAGGAAGAGAGAGAAAGAGGATGTGAGCAAAGGTGAACAGAAACCCGGATCAATATGCCATCCAAGAACAGCTTGAGCCAGCGAAGGAGCAGAGGAACTAAAAGAGGAAGATAGAGAGAGAAAAAGTGGGTCAAATTATGAAATGAAAGGATCAGTATTTGCACAGGGGATGGAAAGATGTAGGGATAGAGATACAGATCCATGAAAGAGCAGGTGTGGGGTCGGTGAAAAAGCTAGTATGGAGCATGAACAAGGGAGTCATGAGCCCCGACCCCTGCTGCTGACCCCTAGAAAGGCCTGAGGAGCTCCAGGCAGGGACAGGATGGGATGGGGTGGGGAGGTCTTGGGGGAGGTTTTTAAAAAGAGGAGGAGGAGATATTGATGTGGCTGAGAGAGGGGATGTGTACTGGAGGGTCAGGGGGTTGGGGTCAGCTCTAGCATCCAAGGACATCACTACCAAACCTGACAGCACGTCCTTTCAAAATAAAATGTCATATTCAGCTCGACTCTTATGTGTGTCTAACCATTTTGACACCAACAGTCACTTAGCATCTTGGCCGGGTTTACTACATTAGATGTTACTTTTTTTTTTTTTAAATTGTGAGTGCTTTCACTCCAAACTCCATTTGAAAAGTAATCCTATTTCGAGTGTCTGCTATTTTGCAGTAGTGCCTGATTGTCTGGAGAGACTCAAATTATCCCACAATGTAGTGAGTAATTAGAAGATTAGTAGTCATTAATCAAGTGCCAACAATCATCATGTACTGTTAATGCTGGATTACCAACCAGGCACAGGCAACTTCCCTCAGGGGCCCATAAAAGTCAACTAAAGCTCCAGGCTTGCTGGGTTGACTACAATGTTGATTTCTTCTCGTTTTAATATCTAACGTGTATTGAAGTGGGTGCAGGCTCCTGTTTGGCACAGAGACCACACAGCAGATCCCTTTCCAAGTTGTTTTCTAGTTTTAAGAGCTTTTTACACTCTACAAGAGGACCTAATTGAAAATGTGTTTTGAAAAGTTAAAGTGGGGAAAAGCGCAGGTGTAAAACATGAAATTAAAGATGGCTGCACTCCATGTAGCTAGGATCCTTATTTTGTGCATGCTCATTCACCTTAGCTCTGTCACGGCTCGCTGAGGAGTTTAAATAGAACAGAGTCATCGTTAATGTCATTAGATACACCTGTGCTTTTCTTTATGAGTCAAAATGTCTGCGGTGAAAAAAGGCCTGCTGTGTTTGTATGGACAGAAAAGTGGCAGAACAGTTATCTATAACCAACCTAAAGCAGTGTGTGATATTGTATGCCAAATGCCACACCGTATTAACCTCACACTGTCAGAACAGACATTTGGACAATACATGAATGAACAGACTTGTACCTTGTTAGCAAGCGTTGAAATAGGTCTTCCTGGTTGCTTCATAGTCAAAAAACAACATTTTCTTATAGCCTCAGTAACTGGGGCACACGCTCAAACTGCTTGGACAACCAAAGTACCGTGGCTGGGAAATCTTAGCTTCCTTCTAACACCTTCTTTTTCTCTGACACTTGTTTTCTACACACTGAAAGTATTCCAAACACACACAGTTGTTGACAGTTCACTTGTATGCAAACAATCACAGTGATGTTATTCTTTGATATTATCCTGTATCAATACATGGTTGAGTTTTTGCTCAATGTGTACATTTTTCTGTGATTTATCGTATTAATAGTGTCTCTTTCTGTTTTATAAGTGTAGTATAATGCATTGTTAGTAGCTGTTTATTGAAAATAGAATCACATTTGAGGAAGAGTGTAGTTCGTGCCAGGGTCTTGTCTACCTTGAAGAGATTTTATTTAGCATGAACACCCACTAAGTAAACTTTATTGCAAGCTTATTAACAGGCTTCTAAGGAAAAAAGCTAACAGGATTGATTGAAACATGATTATTTAATTGATTCAGAACTGATTTTTGTCTTCAGCCAATGAAATAGCTCCCCTGATTCATTACTCATACTCATTTGCCATACTACTTTTGCTGAAAAGTATTTTTATCAGGCAACCCGAAGGTTGAATTAACATTAAACTCAATCATTTTGCCTGCCATGAACTCTTAAGATAAGCATTTTTCATGTGCTTTCTTGACAGATGCAGAAAATAACAGCTGTACCTGTCTGAGGTCTGTCCTCCTTTTTTTAAACAACGCTGCCAAAGCCCATACAGGAATTGCAGTTCGTTATTGTTATGTGTCTGTTTTCCTCTGGTTGGCACTAGTTTCAGTATCTCTTGTTAGTTTCTGTACCTTTTTATTCTTGAATTCCTCTCTAACAGGTCAACCATTCACCATGTATCTGAAGTTTGGTGCTCTCGCTACATTAAGTGTAATAACAACTATCTCCACCTTGAGGACTATCTATATATATATATATATATATATATATATATATATATATATATATATATATATATATATATATATATATATATGCCTGACCACAGTCCTGGGTGTAAAATGAGATTATTTGTGCCAGGTTACGTTTGCTCTGCTTGGTAAGGTTGGAGTTGGTAGATGAGCACTGGTAGGACATAACCAGGATTCACTAAGATTAAACGTGACAGGTACAGTTGTGCCCATAAGTTTATACCCCCCAGCAGAATTTCTGATTTTTTGGCCTTTTATCAGAAAATATGAATGATAACACAAAATCCTTTTTATCACTCAGGGTAAAAGGTTGGGTGAAGACATTTTTAAAAAAAAAATTACTCTAATTAAATCATAATGACAACAGAAACTTCAAAAATGACCCTGTTAAGAAGTTTACACAACTCTGGTGGGTTTTGNACACCTACATTTTGTATACCAGACTGTCCGATCATTACCTCTAAATATTAAACTTAACTCAGTTTTGCTCAATCATGTGAGCCTGAGGTATTAGCTATCATATTGTTTGTACAGATATGGTAAAGTCAAAGTTGTGGGATGGCTGAGGCCGGCTTACACTATGTTCTTAAAAATAGGATTCCTCGTGTTACTGTAAAATATATATTGACTGAGTGAATGTGGAGGCTTAAAAACTGTAGTATCTCTTCAGCCTCAGCTCACATGCACATTCAGACACTTATTGTGTCTCTATTAAGTCAGATCAATACATAATGCAGGATGTTGAGTTTTACTGCAGAAATGTTCAGCACAATGACCACAAGCAACATTCCTCTCTCTCTGTTGCTCTTCACGCCATCCTTTCTCCCACACCTTCAATTTCGCCTCTTTCTCCCTCCCTCTTTCCACCTCTCCTCTCATCCCTTCTCCCTCCTTTCTCTCTCTCTCTCTCTGTCTCTAACACACTCTCTCTCTCGCTCTCTCTCTCTCCCTTTCTTCAGCCTCCTCACAGTCCAGATGGCCCAACTGCCCCCACACTCACTCCCCCACATACACTCACTCCATGCACTCCACCCCACTCCTCCTCCTCCACCCTACGGGAACAGCACTCCCTTAAGAGGAGAAGACCTAACCCCCTCCTCCCCTCCCAAATAACATCACTACCACTTTGCGCTCAAACACATTGGCAATGTATACACGTCCCCCCCACAGACACAGACACACACACACACACACACACACACACACACACACACACACACACAGAGTCACTTCTCTACTGTCCTTCCACAGAAGACCACAAGCTTGTATACGCCCACATACACACACACACACACACACACACACTCACACACAAATCTCGTTCAAAATTCTCCTTTTCTACAGCGTGAGTGTAGTCAGAGGGCTGGCTGGTATTGTATAGAAGTAGGTGTGATATATGGCATGAGTCATGGCCATTAATAAAAAAAAAACGGAGCATGTCTGTCATAACAGTTTTGTGTTTTGCTTTTTATTGTTGTTTTCTCTTTCATTCAGCAAGATAAGAAAGACATTATTACATTTCTTTTAACATACCACATTCACACAGCAGTCACTTCCTCTGGTGTTACACCGAGGATGGAGACTCAACTCAAAAGCAGTTATCATTCAGCACGACTGAATTCAAGGTTATAAGTGAAAGAAATGTTGGAAACCTTTCAATTCCTTTTCAAATATGTTTTCACTGCTTTTATATACAGTGCTTAATAAATTTATTGGACCACCTGTGATTTAGATAACAAAAATTACATTTTTGCATTTCATATGTATTATTCTGATAAAAGAGCTTGCATATCCTGGTGGATTAACCATTTCAGAAACATAAGAACAGTCTTTGGTAATCATCTATCGACTATCAACTTAATTCATGTCTAGATTATATATTCATATATATTCACAACAGCCTTTGAACAGGCATTTATTATAATGTCAATTACTTAAGAGAACACAGAATGCTAACACATTTCTAGAAGTATCTAATATTTAAGGAAAGGCATTAGGAGGTGTCATTTTGTAAAATAAATAAATGAATTCCACATTTCCAGTCTGAGTGGCCACCACCTGAAGCAGCTATGCTAACATTTAGAAACTTTCTATGAAATATTGACTGCTAGCACAAATATATTCACTGTAAAGGATTTCTACATGTGGAAGGTTAAGCATTAAAAGACAAGACTCAATGATCAGTCTAAAACTTTTTGTAATTCTTTCACCTCCTTCAATATTTCGTGAAAGCGGCTGTTTTCTACCAACACCTTTTAAAAATGTGATAAATTTGTTAAAAGGGGGTTAAAGACGCAACTCAAATATTATACGACAAACCACAAGCTACCATAAGCATTTCTATTTCTGATATTAACCACTGGCTAGAAAGAAGCAAACTGCTAATGTTACCATTGACAAAGTGTTTCAAGATGAGATGAGAGCGGACTTACAGAGATGCCTTTTTAAATTAACTATTTCGTTAAAACAGTTTGCTTCAGAGATGGTTTCTTTCGCTAACTCTATCAAACTGTTAAGAAGATAGCTGCTAAATGCTAAAATTCAATTAAATTGAAATAATTATAATGCTACACAAGACAGAAAAGGCTTTCATAGATATCTCTCAGTGAATATTTGATGACTCACTGACGAACATGTACAACAGCCAGTTCCGCTACATTACCTTTCTGATATGATCTTCTTGCTGAGAAGCAGCTAAATTTTAACCATTGCAAAGTGTTAAAGGAAGGACATAAACAGACATAAATAACAGCATATCTGATGACCTTTAACTGTCGTCTACAACAGCTGCGTTAGCAATAAGCTATTTCATTCTGTCATTAACCATTAGCGCGAAAGAAGCTGAAAGCAAACATTAACTTATAAAAAATAATTTAAGATATGATAAGAAAGGCTTTAATAGATATGACTGTTCAGTGTTGACGTATTTGTTGACATTTGTAATATCAAAAATCTATGAATACTTGTTAACCTTAATTGCCGATATCTTTGCCATCATTTATCAGCTGCTTTTATTTTTTGTTTGTCATTTGTTTGCAAATTGTTAACAAGAAAGTTGCAGAAAGCTAAAATTATTTCTGAATTATTAAAGCTATAGACTGTATAATACATGTACATAGTCTCCATGATTTTACCCATCTGTTGCTGTTACAGAGTAATGAAGCTAATCATCGGAAGGGGCCATAGTTTATACATTTTGAGCAATTAACCAATCTGACCCACACTACTTTTTGAATGAGGGTGTATATATGTTTTTAATGCTGTAAAAGTTTGTTTTAGTAGATTGGTGTATTTGTGGTTTTCAGTCTTCTTGCAGCCAGCTTCAAGTGTACATTAGACGAACTGCAGCTTTTTCACTTCCACAGAAGCTTTTCAAACCAAGTGTTGGCCCTAGGTTGAAATGGACATGAGTTGACAACACACCAGTTTCAGACATTTTCTTGAGATCTGGACCTAAATTCATATGTTCATAACTTGTATTCCTGGAGTAACAGAGTCACCAAACAAACACTTAAAACTTAGCTTTAATCACATTATTACTGTGAACAATGGCAGCACGTCGTGTAGCTATTTGGGTTACACAGCACCTGACCGAACCTGTGATTATGTTTTCCAAAACACATGAGTTCAAATATAATATTAATAGCTGGCAAGATAACACACCCCTTATGGTGAAAAACAGAGAGATTCACAGATGCACAGAAACTATATGTCGTGGATTGAAGCCAAGGGGAAGAGGGCTGCTGCAAACCCCAAAACAAACTCCTACTTACACAGTGATGCGACAGTAGTGGAAGCTTAAAAATTAATTAAAAAGTTAATTCAAGTATTAATTATCAACAGTCACAATAAAATAAAATAAATGTAATATGTGGAACCATCTGGCTCCCATATTTGTTATTTCAACATAAAACATGGTTCACACCATTTAGATTTTCACTGTTTGCTTTTCTGTTGCTTCTCAACTAGAATAAGTGAAATGATACATATTTGCTGTGTTCTTTTATCACCCTCTTTCTTCCATTTTCCTTTCTGTAATTTCTTATTCTACCACTTACAATGTTAATGCAACATTTTAACAGCATGTCAGCTTCCAGCCCTGAAAGTAATGATGGAGGGAAATGACCGCACTGTTAAATAGGGTGAATGGGAAATGCTTGGAAATTTGCTCACTGACATCTTTCTGCCATGACTCAGCTGTTGCTGAGCATAGAGCAGATCTTAAGTATGTTCTTCAATGAGATACATATTTTTTAATGGAGGGAGGAAAACCGTCACTGGATAAAATGCTGTAAACCTCCCGTGGGTGCAAAGTAATCACTTCATTTGATCTATACATGAAGTAATCTTTGACTAAATGTTACATAATGCTTTCCATAAGACATAGCAACAAATCTTTAATCGTAATATGTGTAAGAGATTAAATAAAACTTAGGTTTTCCAAAAACCATACCAAAAGATGACTTACCCGTTAAAAGAAATTCTATACCCAAACATGCTAGCATACACTCCTGTTAACATTGTAATTAGCAATAAGTGGTCAAGCATGGAGAAGCAGAGTGGAGCACAAATATGGCTGACAGGGCCAGACAGAGAGGTGTGACTGCTACAGTACGACAGGAGAGGAACTAACGTGTGTGCACACGTGTGTGTGTGTGTGTGGATTGGCCGAGGGGGGAGAGATGATCTGGTGTAAAAGCAGGGTGTTTTCTAGGTTGGTGGTAGCAGCAGTGGTGGTGGTGGAGTGGGAGGTGGAGAGGGGTTGTAGGCCAGCGAAGGAGGGTGTGGTTAACGGTTAAAGCGTTCACAGGAAGCCGTGAGGCAGGGAAAGGGGAAGTGAACCACCCCCACACTGTTCCAAGGCCGCAGCGGCGCTCTCCTCAGGGTTGGAACTGACTGACCTCGACTCGCAGATCTCCCACCACACCTTTTAACCCTGTAACACACACACACACACACACACACACACACACACACACACACACACACACACACATATGAAGAAAGACTGATGATGCATGGTCACTTGTTCGGATACAAACTGATTCCAGGAGGAGATGTTAATCACCATGAATGTGAAATAAAGTAAAAAAAAAAGGCTGTTTAGCCTCAACACTACACAGAGTAAACTTCAGTCAAAACTTACAATGATTAAATGTTTCTTGTCATAAATTAAATTGCTTCTCTGGAGTAAAAATTCTTAAATGTTCACCGTTAAAAACTTGTTCGCTTGGGTGACTATATTTTAAAAACCAAAAAGAAGGACCTGCTACCCAGCCTCTTGGAGATACTGCAAAATCACCCAAAGATACTCAAAGACCACAAAGTAGCTTCATAATCAATGTATTCCTTTAAAACACTCCTTTTCTGTACAAAGTTATTATATAAAAATAAATAATGTATTGAAGCTCATTTCCACCAGTTAGAAAAATAAAGATGAAAACTGGCTTTGTTGAATTTTTCTTTTTTTTCCATATAAAGTCAAGATTTTGAGATAAAAGTAAAATTTATGAAATCTAAATTTTGACTTTTTTTCTCAAAATTTTGGCTTTTTACCTCAAAATTTCCAACTTTTTTACTCATAGTTTTGACTTTTTATTTCATAATTTTGACTTAACACGGGCCATGTGCAGCGCAAGCTCAACATCGTGGTGGTGCATCCGAATAATGCCAGTAGCTCAGTGCAGCGCTTTGTTATAAATACCAATGGCCTGTAGAACAAGCTAAGAAAAACCCAGACATTTTTGAAATTTTATAAAATACCCTTGAACATAATTTTACCACCAAAAAGGAGGACATGTCTGGACAAAAGAGGATGTCTGGTTACACTTTTGCTCGTTATTATTATTATTTTTTTTTCAAAAATGAAATAAAGGGGGCATCTCTTGTTTCTTAAATGTTGAAAACAGCAGAAACTTAACAGAATTTCTAACATTTAAGACATCACACCGACGCACATGAATCCAAAGCTCCCTCTTCCCTCTGCTTTTGTGACACAGCATAACCCGGACTTTCACTCTGAGTCTCCTACGATGTGTGCCAGCCACCTCAGCTCACACTTGGCCACCGTGAGATTCCTTTTTTCTTTTTTTCTGACTCCACACACACACAAACACACACACACACACACACACATGTTCATTTAGCTCATTCATTCACAGCCAACTGACCCCAGGCGACACGGCTCAAACCCTTCAACTCTGCTCGGCTGACTCACAAACACAACGCTGTGGGCCAACAAAAAAAAAAAAAAAGGTTAAAGCAGGGAGGAGCAGGCGTGAAAAGACACGCACGCCAACACTTTCCAAATCATGCGTGACGGCTTGGTCCTGTGATGCTTTTATCAATCAGATGAAAAGATGAAAACACGTTCCCTTTTTCACCTATTAGACAAAATTCAGTGCGTCATACAAGAGTCAGTGGTCTCTGTATGACCTTTGTCATCCCGGTTGTACGAAATGTTACCGTGGTGACCGTGTTTAATCTCTCCACAGAGAGCTGGATTCCTATATGACCTTTGACCCCACATGAAAGAAAGGCCAGCGGGGTCACACACTCCTCTCGTCCATTTTCCACAAAACCATTCTCCTCTGAAAGGGTGTTTGTTAAATCAGTTTTCATGGTCAACAAAGGCTTATGTGATTACATTTAAGTGTGACAAAGTTCTCGTCATACAATTTCTCCACAAAAGACAGAAGACGTTGTGAAGTTCGGTGAAGGGGAACAAAAAGATTACAACACTTCACTACTGTGACAAGACGCACCTGCTGTCTTGTTATTCTCTCTTTTGGAAAATAACCCTTTCAGGAAAGGTTTCTAACATAATAGAGCAAAAACGAAAAGCCGAAATATTACAATACAACCAATAAAAGGGCTTTACAGTCGCTTCAATCTCTCTTTTTTTACATCAATATTTACACAGTTTCTAAAAATTATGAGGTGCTCATTTACAATCTGATCTCTGCCAAAGCAAATAAAAAGAGTCTGCGCCTCAGTTTTAGATACCAAAGTGCATCTATTTTTCTTTTCCTCCTGCATCCTTGAACTGTCTGATTTATCCAGTCTGAATTAGAGCGAAATAAACTCTTAAGGAGTATCATAATCCAAAAATAGTCAAAGCGTTCTCAAGTTGTTTCGTAATAGAAGAAAGGATACTCAATAGAAGAGACGGTGCCAAATTTGATCCAACTTTTTCAAAAGTCTGATTGGTTACATCGAGGTTCCTGCGCTTCATTTTGCACTTCGTTTTGTACCTGTGATTTTCAGATTGAATAATATATCCATCACCGTGAGAGGTCAGGGTATAAAAAGATATTGCAATATGTTCTCTGAAAATATGTGCACATGCCACCGTACATAACTCACCACTTTATCCAACCCGCTTTCAGAGGAAATGTTTTCAAATGTCCTTCAGAAAGATGAGAGAATCTCAGTCATGGCAAATTTCCTCGTTTAAAAAAAATGTTTCACAGAAATTTTGATAAAAATAATCTGTTCACACAAGAAATAATGAGTTCAGAAAAGGAATGAGACAAAACTGGTTGGTTGTAACGAGCGATAGTTCTTTCAAGCTCAAAAGTCTTCCAGAGAACAAAGAGGAGCTGAAGTGCTGCATCAGAGCGAGATTAAAGACGCTGCAGATTCAACAAAGACAGAGATTAAGACACATCCTCTCCCTTTTTCCATCTCTTCTTTATCGCATCCTTTCATAAGATTATCTAGAAATTCAGATCTTTTCTGTTTTTATCTCTTTAAATCACTCACCTTTTTCTAAGAAAGTGTTAAGATTTCCAAATTTCAATGATTAGCTTCCTGATTTGAATAAGAAATTTGAAAAGTGGATTTAAAAGATTTCATGCACAAGCTGAACAGTTTGTGCTGCTGCATTTTCTACTTTTAAAATTTGAGGGCAGAAACATTTTCCTTGAAATTGAATCAAATTCAAAAAGCATTGTCGATACGTTTTCCAAATTCTAGTTTCGGAAAAAAAAAGTTGTGAATTTCTCCAGATTGTGCAAATGAAAAAGAAGAGTAATATAAGCCATCCAACTCCTTCTTGCCTAAATAAAAGGCATCTATCCAATAAATGATCAGCATTAAAGAAGATGAATAGACTTTGTAATCATGCGCCTTCTTACATTTGTAACATTTGTAAGAATCATTCATCAGAGCTTATTTCTGCAGATGTTAAAAAAAGGACCAGTGAACATTTATCCTAACACGGGTTCAAACAGTAGTTTTTAGTGCAGGTGAATAAATCACTTTTGATAAAACTACTTTCCCGCCGTGTTTCAGAAACACCACATTATAACTCTAAACGCAGCACGTGAGGTAACCTTCAACAAGCCCATTTTCTGTTTTAATCACTCTCAGGAATGAAAAAAAGTGGTTCTTGAAGACATTAAAGCAGATTCCCTGAATAGGTTATTCAGGGAATTTAAGCTTTGAGAGTCAAATTACAGTGATCAAAGTCTTTTCCACACACAGAAGAGGCCTGGTGAGTGTGTGTATTGCTCCCTCTACTGGCAAACAGGAAGTGTTGTGTTGGAGGGAAATGCTGCTCTGTGTCTCAATTTTAGCTCAGTTATGTGTGAGGAAAAGAAAACTAGAGAGGATCAATGATATGTGATTTTATTCTCTTCTAGAATAAGTGAAGTAAAATGCTTCACACACATAAATCACCTCATACATACAAATAGTTTTACAGAACTTCTAAATTTTCATCCCCTAAGTGTTGCTGTGCAAAGATTAATTGATTGAAAAACAAATTGAGCAACCAGAACTGTTAACTTGGGCCCAAATAAATACCTCAACTGGTGAAGACAAATAAGAGCATAAATAATCACCCATGGCAGATTTAAGTAACTGGTCAAATTTTAGGAAGGTTTTGTGTTTTTGAGATGATCCCCTTCATGTCCTACTGAGGCGAAAAGCGAGCTGGCGTTTCATGGGCTGACGAACCTGAGATTGAGCCTGAAATCACCATTCTCAGGTTGGACAGTCCTAGAAAGAACCACTCAGGAGTTAAAGCAGGAGCTGATGTGTCGTTCAAGCAAATGTGGCATCTGTGTGGAACAAAACTGTGCGGTACAGCTCTGAGTGAGTCCAGTTTTATGTGAGACAAGATCAAACATTTTTAATCCTCATGTTACTTTGTTTGTTGTTTGACTTATTTTTGTTGTGTTATTGTATTTATACCCTTTTAACGCTCTGTAAAGTGTCCTTGAGTCCTTAGAAGACGCTTTTAAATGAAATGTATTATTATCATTACTATTTTTAAACGCTCAAACACTGACCTTCCCAAACACTCAAAGGTCAATGTGATCAGAAAATATATTCAATTTAATTACACTTTATTATATTGTATTTCATCATATTGAATTATATTATAGTATAAGATGTCATTTAAGATTTCATCACATTTATTATATCCCTTTATGACACATTTATTTGTTTTGTACTGTTAAATCATATTATGCACGTATTATTCTTATCATATATCTTATAATCACTCTCATTTTTACCTCTGTAGTTAAAAGTATTGCTTCCGTGTCTGTCCGCCAAAAATACCTGGTACACCAGTGCCATTTTTATGAATGAGCGGATCAAAAAGTATTACATAACAACAAAGTTATCACACAATACCAGTTCCAATAACTTAACATTACTGTGTCGCAGTTTTATTCGCATAAAGTAGCTTTTTGTTGTCTTATCTTTTTTATTATTAATTTATTTCATATATGCAAATAAAATGGGGCTTCCTGATAACTACAGAGTGGACCTTAAGTTTCCATGCATAGGCAAATGTATATTGTATATTTTTTTGTGTTACAGATACCCTAGAAGATCCTTTTGATTATCTTTAGTTATCTTTGGGGGTACTTGAAGACTATGGTGTATCAGGTGAAGACACGAGACATAAATCATCTCAAGGGACAAACCACCAACACTATTACGAGCTTAACTTCAACTGCGTTAATGTATGTTCATCAATAGTAGGGAAAACATCATTAATATGTTTTAGAAAAAGTGGTAATCAAATAGAGCACGTTATACAAATGAAAAAGGTTGTCCAACATAAAATGTTTATTTTTCCAATTGATGGAAACGTAAAGCCAATCCTGTACTTAACAATTTTTGAGATCATGATATAAAAGAAAATTTGAGGAAGCCAAATAAAATTGCAACAGAAAAATTAAAGAAAGCGAGAAATGACAACTTCAAAAGGGAGTGAGCAGAAGCACAGCATATTAGCCCTCGCCCTTTTGACTTAACGTAGATATTATTTATACATATATGCATACTTAAACAACATTGAGGGGTGAAAGTGTGGAAAAAAAACATGTTAAAAAAGACAACACTAAAAGGTTAAAGGAGAGGTGACTGTCTGAAATTTGGGCTTTGATTTTGAATTTTGGGGCAAATTTAAATACATTTTACCCCAAAACGCATGAGACAAATACTTTTTATTCGATGTAGTTTACCTTTCTAAAATATGAGCCACTTTTTTTATGCCTCCCTCTCAACACGAATGACTGACAACACGTGCACCTCAGTGTATCTGCAAACCTGGACAGAAACTTTTCTAACATCTTTGTTCAACATCCAGTGTCTAATGAACAGGTAGCATCTGATGCTAAAACCACATCACTCACCAGGCCCTGGCTTCATGAGCACAGTCCAGTTTGTTACAAATCTCCTTCTTGTGATCACTTATGCAGATGGACAAACAAAGAGACAGAGAGTGAAAGAGGGAGGGTGAGAAAAGAAAAAACAATACTTCCCCCTCTTCAACAGACTCATCCAAACCCTCTTCTCTTCGTGATTCACAAATACCACCCTGTCTGAATTATTCATCCTCGCCTCTCTGCATTAAAGCCTGGGTATTGTACTGTGTTGTATTGGCCTGCTCACAGCATCACTTCACTTTTACAATCCAGACACACTCCCTGCCAGATACCACATTACCCCAACAAATAACAGCCATAAATACATACTCACTCTCCACGTTTCCTCCCTTTCATCTCACAAAACAATCATTACAATAATGGAAGGATTGTGGCACGTTTCTGGAGTCTCCTTCTCTCTAAGTAGCTTTCAAAGCCTCCTCTGTGCACTCCTTACCCACACGGCAGACCCTCTGACTCCTCAGGCGAGGAAACAATCTTCATCATATAAAGTCGAGGCCAAAAAAAAACAGAAAAAAAAGAAGAAGAAGAAAGAGAAGAGAGCACAGAGAGCAACCTGGAGAGGATGAAAAAGAAGTTTGAAAAGGCCACTCCTGCTCTCTTTACGAGGCTGTGACCTCATCATGCTCGCTGCTACCAATGGGGATGCAAGTCTGACAAACATAGACGCACACCATCTTCCTGTTTGTCAGTGGTGGTAAACTTTCCACTGACATCTCCATTCAAAGGACAGACATGAAGATAGAAAATAGAGGATGATCTCTGCAGAGAGAGAGAAGATAAAACTCTTTATTTGTGTGTAAAGGAAATTATTTTAAAGATGTTTTAAGTATCTGCACCCTCTAATTCAAGATTCTTTCACAGACTAAATGAATTCATTCAGTTCAAACTGCAGGAGAAACAAAGCCTCCAACTCTTCTGACAGCTGTATGTTTGACTCCAGATAAACTAACACAGCACAAGAATAAAAATTTCTGCTTCTGAGCTTCCAGATATTCTTAGCTCTCACACGTCTTTTGCCTGTCCTTCTCGCACCTCCTCCCCCACAGAAAAACCGCCTCCTGTGGGTCAATATCTGCCTAATAGGCTGTCGCTTTGTAATTGTCCATCAGCCTCATCAAATGAGTGTCAATCATACTTTAGCGTGGCTGGCATCTTGACAGCTGTCAGAGTGATAATTATGGAAAGTGATGGGAGATATCGAGGTTGCTTTCCATTTGAAGAGGACGACCACAATATCCTTCCTGTTTGTTTTCAAAGTGGTGATGTTTTCTGTTTGGAGAGGTTTGAGAAAGGTGAAAAAAATATTCATAACAGGGGTGTTAAGTTTGAGGTATATGTTTTGATAATCTTGACGTACGTGTGGCTTTAATATGACCTGTGTGTGACTGGGGTGAGCTTCCTGCACATTAAGAGGCACATTGGACATAAATGATATCACGCATCAAGAGCAGTTCAAAAGCCTGATTGCACTTTTATTAAATATGTATGTAAAAAAAAAACCATGCAGCATAAGTGGTTAACAGAAAGCAGCACACAGGCTGCAAACACAATCAATGGACTCAAGTATAGTGACTCACTAAAGAGCAGTAAGCACAAACTGTACAGCAGCAGGTGACTGGAAAATACAGGTGTCTACTACAGCAGTAGTAACAGATAAAAGTGACTACGGGTTGCATTAACTTGTGTTTTTCCCTTTTTGTTTTGCAGCGTACATGTTTTCTGTACACACATTCTACAGTGAATTAAACGGAAAAAGAGCCGACAACTTATGTCGCTGAAATTTTACACAAAGCTAAGCTGAATCTCCTTCTGAAGCCTCATTCAAGAAAACAAATAACCATGTGGATGGATGTCGTGGAGTGGCACCAAACATCTGGCAATCTCTTCCTATAAATGTAAGGCAATGTTAAAAAGGCACCAACTTTCACAGACATACGTCAATACTGACAGAATAAAAACATCAGGCACTAATTTTATGCATTCATAACTCCACAGCCCTTAAAAAAATGAAAAATGAGAAAAAAAGCAGAGTGTGTGAGAGACAGAAATAATCTGCATTGGTTAAATGCATTGACCCACTTTTCATAGCAGTAAAAAAGATGTCTGACTCGCTTGCTGACTGGTCACATCTCTCCATAGCTAAAATATGTAAATGAAGAACATGCTGCATATCACAAGTGCATACTTAAAGCTGTATAATAAAAAACGGCTTTTAACACTCATTTTATCTGGTTAGGTCAGCATGAACCGAGAGGGAAAAAAGGTGAACCAGAGAGCTTAAAAAAAAAAAAGAAAAGAATAGATACACCTACACATTTTCCGATTGAATGGTCCTTCAGAAAGTGCTCACGGCGATGGAAGTCGAGCAACACGGGTTCGTGTTACGGTTTAACTTTTGTTAAAGTTTTGAAGAAGGTATGTGGTGGAGAATAACCTCCAGAGTGTAATATTTTCTCTCTTCCCTCGCACGTGTACATTCACATTCAGTTGTGTCGGGCACAGTTCAAGCCTCAAGGCTATATGTGTATCCTTTCAAAATAAAACGCCTTCAAACTTCAACAGAGATTTAAACGCTAAAATAAAACATTTGGACTCGTACTGTACATATAAAAATATCTCAGGATTTACAGTAAAACTTTAAACAACAGGATTTACACAACAGTTTCAAAGTTCATCAAAGTGACAGTACAGGAGCATTGCAGTTCTCTTGTTTGAGTTTATTTCCAGGCTGCAGAAGCAAGAAGCTTGTTCTGATGATCTTCTGAGGAGAACAGTCCTTGGTCTCACAAAAGGTCCTTGCAATGCCAAAAATATAATCAGTAACTGGGCTCATCCATCTCTTCGTCGCTCCAGTCAGGAGGTGCATCTGTACCAAAGTATCGATCCCCAAAGTTCCCTTAAAGGAGACAAAAGAGGGCAAATTTAGCCAAAAAGTACAAAATAATCATATAATGCTGAGCTTGAGCATGTTTTTGAATTAAATCCTTCACACACTCACCGATGCCAGGTATGATGTGAAAGAGGTCGTTGACCTTCTTGTCTACAGCAGTGGTGATGATTTTGACTTGTGGGAACGCGTACGCCACAGAATGGACTCCCATTTCTGCCATCAGCAGAGACACCAGCAGGATCTTATCCTCTTGAACATCATGGTCCTATAAAAATTAAACACAAGGTTAATATGTAGTAAACAGACTTGTGATGGATAAAAATCACCATCACTCACTAGTAGGACTCGAACAGCCATCATGGCGGCAGCTCCTGTCGACACAGTGCAGTCCATCAGAATCACGTGATCCTCACTGATGTCTTTGGGCAGACGCAGGTAATGAAGCTGGAAATGTCCAGAGAAAAATGTGAGTAAATTTACTCAGAAATCTGACTTCATCCTTGATGCTTAAAAGCTTAAAAGAGTGTCAGAACAAAAGGGTCGAAAAACAAATCCATCTACAGGAAAATTATGCCTTTTTTATTTGCTTCACTAAAGATGCACCTCTGGTTCTCCTGTGTCCTGGTTGGTCTGGATGAGGATCTTTCCAATGCGGACGTCTTTGCACACGGCCCTCAGAGCAGGCTCCATTGTCTCACCGGCTCGTAGGATGGAAACCCCTGTGATCTACGGAGGATCAAAAAGTAGCAGCAAAAAGGAGGAAACAGAGGTTAAGTGCATCAGTTTAGGTAGAGACAAAACTCTTCTGAATTGTTCTGAAAGTAAAATGGAAAAGAGAAATACTGGAGGAGAGACAGGAAGCAAATGGAGTTCACTCACCCTCTTCCCATGGAAACTCCTGCCTTCATAATCCTCTCCCTGGGGCGTCTGGACTACGTGGACCTGAGACAATATTAAAAATGGTAAAAGTCTGAGAACAATGCTGATCACAGTAGATAGTTGCTTCAGTGTCATGTGATTGCGTATCTCTAACCTGTATTGTCTGGTTTAAGTATGGAAACTTTCCACTGTGGTGTCTTTGGTAAGTTTCCATCCTCTCGCTGCAGGCCAATGTGTGTGTGTCTGTATCTGATTCTCTTTTTTTCACTCAAATAAAAGTACTCTCTCATTTTCCATGTGTCACCATCTTAATGTGCTGTATTTCTATCAGCTGTTTGGCTGTCTGCTTAATTCAGAGGAGTTCAGAGACTTAACTGAAAGTGTGTTTGAGTGTTTGGCACCTGTGAGGGGAGGAAGGAGAGCGCTCGCTCGATCAGCAGACGCATCAACCTCTTGGAGTAGAAGATGAACTCATCTCGGCTGGTTTCCTTGTTTCTGGATGTGGTGGGAGGCAAATACGAGTTAAAGATGACTCGGAATAAAATCAGATGTAAAAAATCAGGTTAGTGAGCTCATACCTGATGATGGTGTGCATGCCCCGCACTTGAGGTGTGCTGTCCAGGACACTGAGGGTCTGAGGGAGGGGCTGGGCCTGATGTGCAGAGGCCAAAGCTGCCCTGTAGCCACAAATGGCAGAGGAATGGAATAAAAAAAGAGTGTGATAAACATTTCTTGGTGCATAATTCTGTATAAAAAATACTGTGAACATGTTCAGGAAACACACACACACACACATAGATGTGTCAGCACAAGCAGATCAAACATATTTTTCAGCAGTGGTTAGAGCAAAGTGGATGAAAGTAGTGTGTTTAATAGGATTGAGAAAAGACAACTGCAAAGCACACACTGCTAGTTTCAGGTGTTTCAATGGAAAACTACAACAGCACAGAGACCGTGATGATGGAAAAAAAAATGGCAATACTTTTGGACAAGACAAAAGCAAAATTAACAGATGAAATGAGTAACATGGGTTTAGAAAATGAAATTCCACTCATACTTATACCACAAAATGTTTGGGGGTTATTTTCCACAACCGGTCTCAACTATTGTAACTATTCAGCAGGTTTCCACACATGAGATGTAAATATCTGGTAAGCCTAAGTCTACCCACGACTCCAAAAGAAACAGGCACACTCCTGCAAACCCTCAGTGAATACTACGTCTCACATCCACACCTTCACTGAGGTATAAATCAGCAAGATGCAAAGAAAAAAGAAATCATGGCAAATGTGCTCACATATCCCAGCGAAGTTTCCTCTATGGAGTGATTTTTTTTGTTTTGTTTTGTTTTGGACGAAACACAACGATCACAACAGAGGGGACACAGAAAGACGAGAAACAACAAGTAAGAGGAGGGAAAAATGAGAAGAGACACAACATCAGGTGGATGAAGGGAAAATTAAACACAGTGAAAAGTGTGACAGCTGAGACCAGGTTGAATACCATTGACTTAAACTGAAAGTAATGCATCCTGGTTAGTTGTGTTTCAGTTCTACAGCTCCAAACGATTCTTTGCAGGTGTCAGAGCAGAATTCTGAAGAGATCTTATATCAGTACGCGTGCCTCCATTGCGTGTTGCGTGGGAGGTGCAACCAGCTATGGTGTGGCTGTCACTCTTTCACCGTGTTGACGGTACAAGTTGGTATTTCAGCTCACAGGCCCCAGCACATCCTGTGTCTAAAGACAGACACCAAGCTCACTTCCTTTCTCTCTCTGTCTCACATACTGTGGCCGACATTCAATGGAAAAAGTCAGCGCTTTGTAGTACGGTATTGGAAACTTTCTCTGTGGCTGAGGTGTACAATAGTCGACAATAGCTGTAGCAAGAGCTTCCTCTCTCTCTCTCTCTCTTTCTGAAACAGTCACTCTCTCTTTTTTTTGATGCTGCTGAAAGGAGGGGTCAGTGACTTGACTCATTGGTGTATTTTTAGACACAGAAGGCAAGGAGAGTGTGAGTTGTCATTTCACTGTAAAAGTAGAGAGAAGAAAAACCAACGTCTTTGCGTTGAATGCTGGCTGAACCACGCTAATTCCAAACTTTTGATCTCAGTTTCACTTTTTTTGGATGTCGACAGCAGATTCCATGAAGTCTAAAGATGTATTTCATGCTGGTGTGGGGTCTTAGCACGACTTTGGCACAGTCTGGTCCTCTCAGGACTGATTACTAATTAGGCACATTTGCTGTACAGACACAACAGTGCCGCCTGATGAGGTGCTGTGGCAGCCAGCAGATCAGTGGAAGGTAGAGGTTGGTTTTGCTGGCCTCTTTTCCTCTCTGTCCCAGTGAGAAGCTGGAGCGGTCGGGAGCAGGAGGGGGAAACGGAACAGATGGCGAGAAGAGAATGACAGAAAGGATAAAGGCCACTCTACCTGACGCTGAGCTCGCGCTGTGAGCCGTGGAGGGATTTGGGGTGGAGGGGAGGTGGAGGGGTAAGAGAGAGTGAGAGAGCAGTCCATCAGCAGCATATGTGGGTTAATGTGCATGAGTGTGTGTGTGTGTGTGTGTGTGTACATGTGTGTAGCAGGGTGGAAACAAAGCAAACTGCACTGAGGCACAAAGTGATCCCCACCAGCCAAACTGTGTCTTTGGTGTCACTAAGTGCATGTTGCACAATATTCGTTCAAAGGTCAAAAGGCACAGTAGCTCATTCTGAAGAGGTGCAGAAAGAGCGGGGCCATGCGAGCGACAACTTATAAGTGTTACTTCCTTATCATAAATGTTTCGATAAATTCACTTATAAAATTATATGTAATTTATATCCTAGAAGAAGAAGTTAGCAGTTTAACGTTTGTGTGACATTAAATGAACAGCCATAATGATGCTCTGACTTCCTTCATGTTTGCCTTGTGTGAAAATAAAAGAATAAAAATCACTCCAGACTGTAGAGTAGAGCTGGGCGATTCATCAAAAAATTATATAAATCAACATTTTGAGCTTCTAATGGACGTAAAGCTGCCATGTAGGTTATAATTGTTTTCTCTTCTCGTAATTCTCTCAACTAATTCATCCATAACTAAAGTTACATTTGATCAGAACTACAGCAATTATTCAGACATAATCAATTCCTTGAGGAAGTACTGAAAAGTCAAGCATGAGGATAAAACTGCTGTTTTCTAATGTGATTTTTTTATGTGATACAGTAAAAAGTCATATCCTATCATGAGTATTACAGATCACGAGCCCTATATCATATTTTGTATTGTATTGTGAGTTGATCATTTTGTTTCAACACTTACAAACTAAAAATAGTTTCTTTGTCCAAAGGTCACACATCTAATCTTTTTCAACACTTGGAGCACCATCACGTTATCCACTATTAACAGAACAAACTGAGTTGAGAGTGAGATAATGGTGCATTTACCAAAATCGAGGTAGAAGGTTCAGTTAATCCTGATTTTGATTTTTACCATAAGCATCCAGCCCTCCTGTAGAGAGTGTAATAGACCAGGCTTCAAGTGTGCTTTTAGAAAATGAACTTATTATTGCCACTCATGAAGCACAAATGAAAACTTTAACAATTAAATCAAGCTAAAAACTATAAAAACTTCATTGTTCAGGTTTAAAAAGCAGTCTTGTCAGATAAAAGTGAGAGGAGTTATTAATTGTTTTCCTCAAACTTGTTTAAATCAATCATTTCTTTCAAGTTCTTCACTTCAGGCCAGTTAAAGAAGTCAAGAACCATCCTGCACATTCACCTTTTCCTCCACGTGTTTCAATATATGTTACAACCACTAGAGGGAGTGATGGAGCTTGTTGTTTTTAGCTCATACTCTCAGGGGAGAATCCACCAAGAGAATAAGTTGCAGCAGCTAGAAGCAAACCAAGAATTGCATATCATTTTCACCCTCTATCCTCTCCATCTCAAGGTCTAATTCACAGAGAGCAAAAAGTTCAGCAGCTCGTAGCAGTTTGCTCCACTTTCGAATCAGATTGTGACTGATATGAGCAGAAACATCTCTGCTCTGTGCAGCATAGAGCTGAGCTGTCTCATGGAGCTTAATTGTGTCTAAATACATAAATATTTGTATATTTGTATAAGACCTATATGAGATGGAGAGAGAAGTCTTCAGCATTTAATTTAGGAGTCAATATATGAAAGTCAGGACAGGTATTTCCCAGTTTCTAACCAGTTCATGTCCTAGAGTGAGCTTCAAAGGGGTGACTTGTTCGGATAAGATGGAATAAATAGACAAATAAATAAATGACTCATTCAAATGTAAGCAAAAAACCACTGATGGACTCAGAGGTTGTTTGCTTTGCAGAGCAGTTTGTGGAACTTAAAACCCGCGTGCTTTGTGAATTACTCAGTGTCTTTTTGCATATGGCTGCAGAAAGCGTGCAACCTTTCAGTGAATCAGCTCCTTCGTGTAGATTGCCCCTGTTTTGAACTCTATGCACTTTCAGCTTGAATGAAGGTGTGAGTCAGAATTAACCATGTTTACCAGCTGAGGTGAATGCCTTGATGTTATATTGTGTATTAATATTTACTCCTAAAATTAGTGCAACCTTTCTTACCTCTTCTAGCTGACTGTGAACGTGCTGCACAATCAGATCTATGGCCACCATGTTTCCACCACCTGAGGAAACAAGAGACAAATATAAATTAGCATTACGATGACTTGGAGCTACGTGAAATTAAAACAAAAAGTGATTTAGTTTAACAGAGGCGAAAATCAAACAAAGTCTACTGCTCACATACTTCTTTTTACAGTATTTGTATCACGATACTCGTTATATAATGTTGACTCAGGATGAGTGTAAACGTGTGTAAGGAATGTGCACACACCACGTGGCACCACGATGTCTGCCAGACGCATGGTGGGCTCGATGTACTGCTCGAAGGCTGGTTTGACAAACTTGTTGTACTGTTTGATGACGCCCTCGATGTCTCGGCCTCTTTCGGTAATGTCTCTCCTCAAGCGCCGCACCAGCCGGATGTCAGAGTCTGTGTCCACGAAGATCTTCATGTCCAACAACTGAGAGGAGGAAACAAAACAGAGAGGAAAACCGTGAGCTGGAAATGAAAACCACAGAGCCTACATTCCAACAAAGACATGCTAATTATACTCGTTGAGTCTATTTTTATTTTCTTTGCAGTGTCTCACATCAAACTAGCCTCACATTTAAATTATGTCAAGACTTTTGTTTTTCTGCTCAAGTTTGTTGTGCTTCAGAAATAATAGGCCTAAAAAAATCACATTTATATGCACTACATGTTGATGAATAATTGGATTTGTGGCTGTTTTTCAGCACTTAGTCAAAATATTGTTTTTCAGTGGCTTGAAATGACCCCCAGTGGGCTTACAAAAGCAATTCAAAACATTACCCTTGTTGACTAGACTATAAGTTAGATAATCTGTCAATCAATGTGCAGGAAAGAATGCAGATGTTTACATTTGGGAAAATAAACTTCTAATTGTTCTCAGGGGACAAAATAAAGAGCGTGATTCAACGCCACTTCTGCATCACTTCAAACATACGTGTATTCAGCGTTTCTGCTCTGTAATGTCAGTGGACTGAATTGAGTAAACAAGCTTGCTGTTTGATCACATGCACGGATAAAAACAAACTCGACACCAGCCCCCTCCACCGTCCAGCTGGTTCAGTAAAAATAACCTTGGCTCACCTGCAAAAGCTTTTTATCAGTGAAGGCCATGATTCCCTCGAAGATGATAACACTCGCTCCGTACACCGTTTTCTGTGGAAGACACGTGCGTTTAGTATTTCAGTATAATGGACACACACAGAATACAAAGGCATACTGACTCTATACACAATAAATCAACACTTTTGTTTGATTAAAGAATTTGGATCTGTTTTTCAGGGTAATCAGGCATCGTCCTGCTTGTATTATGTTAATTCACTAAGACTAAATTACGTGAGATTGTGTTTCTACCTGTTCTCTATTAAAAATCTCAAGTTTTTGAAAGGCTGTAACACTGTTTCCTTGGTAACACCTCGGGGTCCCTTCACTACTCCAGCCAGTTGAATAGATTCAACTTGGCAATGAGAGACTTTTCAAGTCCACTGTCCTCAAAGTTTGCTGCCAAGAGTCAAAGTCAACAGCAGAGCAACCTAAATGACTAGTCGTACGATTTTAACAACTCACACATCAGTTTCTTCTTTGGTGAGCGAGGCACTGAGAGGATGAGTCTCAGCGGACTACACTGTTGACTGGTAAATATTTGTTTTCTTTTTATCTGTCACTATTTTTCAGATGAGGGCTGTAAAATTTTTATCCGCGGTTACGTCAGAAAGAGAATGAAGACATCAATTTTCCTGAGTTATGAATTTCACCTTTGAAATCTGAGAGAAGTCAAACTTTTCAAATGGAACCTGATTTCTGACTTTTTCTAATTTTTTTTTTTTGGGGGGGGGCTTTTATGCCCTTAATGCAATAGGAGAGGACAGTGGATTGAGCGGGAAACAGAGTGAGAGCAGGAAAAGACGCGGGAAAAACTACAGGCCAGACTTGAATCCTGGCCACCTGCGAGGGCAAACCTCTGCACCTCTAAATTCAGGCTTTAAGTCTGAAGTATGACACTATTTTCAAACTTTGACATAAATCTCAGAATTCAGTCTTTCTTTCCTCAGAGTGCTGATTAATTCAATTTCAATTCTTATTCATCATCAACTTTGACTTCTTTTTCTGATAATAAATACTGATATTCATCTCAGAATTTGAACCTCTGAGCTGAAAACTATTCAGTATTTTTAAAGATTGAATTTTAAGGAGACTCAGTTCAAAATTTAGCCAAACTGATTTTTCCAGGTGGAAGTACCACAGACATTCACTGGTTAGTAAAAAAAACAAACAGCCGGAAAACCCCAATTATACTCTGACAGTGCAATGAGTGCAATGACTAACTAAACCTCAAGCATGTGGGGGAATAAAACCCTGTCATGTAATCTAGAAACAGGGACTATAAAAGGAACTCCTGCTGGCAACAGACACTACTCTACTGTGTGTATTTGTTTAACCTTACCCATTCCTTCTGTCTGCCATGGGTGGTGAAATCATACACCGGTATTTTCACACTCTTTCCTTGTTTGAGTTTGCGTAGAGTATGTGTGAGAAGATCAAAGTCAAAGGCATCAGGGTGATCAAAGTTGTAGTCGTTACTGGCTGCCAGGGTTTGCTCGTCTTCGGACAGGACCTGAGGGGTGCAGCAAATGTTGGAATGATTTTACAGCACATCAGCCACGTGACCAGAGGCTTCTTAAGACACTAAAAATGAATGATAAATATTCCCTCTGATATTCATAAACAAAAACAGCACATCCAGAAAAAAAAATTCACATGAAAGCACAAAACAGGTGCTTGTGTAATGGTTTTGTGCACAATTTACATAAGCCTGTGCAAATACACTTGGGCATGGATCACTGTTCAGGAGCAGTAGAAGTTAGAGGGCCTAAATTTAGGAGAACATCATGTGCCCACTGTGACGTCTGTACTAGGTGCCGAGAGTGTCAGCATGTGTGTGTGTGTGTGTATGTGCCCTCAGGGTGGCTGAGCATTAAAACTCCAGATCTAGTATTTGGCAGCTTCAGAGCAGCGGTAACCCCTTCTCAAATAAACAAATCTAACACTTCATGTGATGAACCGGTGTTACTGGATTCCTGATGAATGAGAGCAAAGAAGGAGGAAACCCCTCACGGAAGACAGAGCATTTGAATATAAAAAGAGATAAATGCCAACCCCGGGTATCTCAGTGCCGAGGGCTGCAGCACCAGTGGCCACTGGTAAATCCCTCCCACTCTGCATGGCCTGAGCCGCTGCTGTCAGATTGTGACAGGATTACATAACCAGAGAGTGGGTGGAGGTATAGAGGGGCAAAAATGGTGGCTCTTGCTCGAATGCACTCCACCACCACTCTTTTTCTGTCCCCAAGTGCTGTGCTTTTTTCTGACTCATCCGCCTTCTAATATTTGATCCTTTCCATCTCCTTTCTCTGCACTCACTCCTTTTACCCTTATTTTCCCTCCAGAACCACAGAGTAATCCTATTTTCTTTCTTTCACTCCATCTTCTGCACTCTGTCTCACTCTTCCTTACCCTCCCTTCAGGCCACAGAGAGGTTGGCAGCCATACAAGACAAAAATAAAGTAATAATAAAAGGGCAAAGTGATTTCTTGGACTCCTCTGATATCAGGTTTAATCCATAGAATCTAAAAGCCTGTGAACTGGGCCAAAGACATGAAACATGAACAGACATGTAGCCAACTCATCAAAATGCTCAAACAGGTGCAGGGTTGCATGGGAATGAACAAACACTACACAAAGTGAACACATGCCCACCTTGTAGAAAGAGTCCATCGAAAGCAGCACAACCCACGGAACATCAAGGGCTTCAATGATTTTTCTTGCGACTGTCGTTTTTCCTGAGGCACTGCCGCCGCACAGACCTGCGACACACACGTGAAACATTTCAACATGAGTCTGATTGAAATTGCATTTAGAAAAATTCCTTTGCTTGTTGAGACTTTACGAGTAGCAGCATGACACCCAGTGAATTGTATGTTCAAGCTGCCCTGGGCTGTTATTTGCATGGGGAGAGGCAGGTAGAAACAGAAACCAGACTCATGTGTGTACATCATCAAAACAAGAGGAAAAGATGTTTGCAGGAAGTAGAAACAAATGTCTAAATTTGAGCTTCTTCTACCTGTGTTATAATCACACTGAACAAAATGATCAATGTCTGTTAGAGGTTCATGAAAACTTCTTTATACACAGTGCACACCTGATCAAAATCTTAATTCTAGTTGAAAAACTGCATTAATTTACACTTTGCACTAATGAAAAAAGAAAAAATGAGAGTAAGGCAAAAAAAAAGGAGTAAAAGCTATTAAAAACAAAAACTACAGTGATATAGTCTGTTCATTAGCTGAACAAAAGTCCAAGAACACAGCCTTCAAAAGACTTTAAAGCTGAGCAGAAATGTGGATTTAACATCATTTTCTGTCAGGTAAGCACACCATCAACAGGACAACGCTGTGGTTCACAACCTGACAAAGGACGTCTTGCAGAGGAATAAGCTCACTCTTACAACAAGAGATGGGTATTGATAAGACTACAATACCAAGACCATTATTGATTCCCCTTATCAATCTGATTCTTTATAGATCCCCTTATCAATTCCTCCTGTGAATTTTCTGCGCACAAGAGGTAGATTTACAGGTTTTGTCCACAA
The DNA here is from genome assembly GCA_008086565.1 of Thalassoma bifasciatum. Taxonomy (NCBI): domain Eukaryota; kingdom Metazoa; phylum Chordata; class Actinopteri; order Labriformes; family Labridae; genus Thalassoma; species Thalassoma bifasciatum. Next base: position 174,060 of record RPOG01000584.1, on the reverse strand, counting down.
TTAATTGAGCTCTAATTAAACAAATATTAAAGTAACTGGATCCCAGACCTCTGTATGTCAGCTGTGCAAACCTAACAGATCTTGTTTAAAAAGATGAATATATCTGCCTTCTCTGGAAGGATCCTTGATCTTTCAGGGCTGATAGTTTCTCCAGCCATGGAAAATAATTGATAAGGGAATCGTTAAGCAAAGCAGCCATCAATATCGATGGATTGCACCATTTCTTACAGATTCTTAACAAGAACCGGTTCTCGATACCCATGCCTTTTGAGAACATTTGGGGATGGATGGCGAGGGAAGTTTACAAAAATGAACATCATTTCTTTTGTCTCACTCCCACTCCTTCTTTTTGCGTTTTAAAAGCTCTACCTAGAACCTTTTTAAAATCCAACACTGTGAAATGTAAATTTGTGCTATTTTTCAACTGGTCTTTAAATTTTGATCAGGTTTATTATCAAAACAGAGGAAAACTTTTCATTTACCACAAATTTGACTCCCTTGAATAACGTACCAATAACAAAGGCCTCTTTAGACTGTGTTCCATGTTCGTTGTACCACGGTGGTCGGCCAGCGGTGTAGATGGTTCGTTTAGAAGTTCGTAGGAGAGGAGGCTCTGATTTACACTGGCTGGTGGTCCTTTTCCGGGGTGAGAGACCTGTGCTTACTGAGGGAAGCAGCCGGTCCAGTGAGCCTTCACCACCTCCACTGGAACAAAACGATAGAGAAAATCACAAAACAGCATTAGAAACCACCAGAAGAAAAATCAGGTGCATATAACATTATGTTTTTTACTTGTCAGAAGACATTTTTTGACAAAGTATGGCTGGGATTTCCCACTTTTAGTTCACAGTTTCCCTTGAATTAATTGTCAGAATATGTTTTTCAAACTGTGAAACAGGTCAGATTTTCACCAGTTGAAAAATATAGTCAAAACAGTTTCATGATCCTAGTATTTTTTGTAGAGTAAATTTAAGAAATCCTCAATAAACATGGCATGTGTAGAATATAATAAGTTTAAGGCACTTTGTTACAGAAAATGTGTTGTATCAGATGTCTGGTCACATCCAATCACAAGGTAAAGGGATGCCACCAATGTTATGGTAATGAGATGTATGTTTTCTGCAGGATCATTTAGAACTAAAGCTCAGTTTTTGTTTCACAAATAGTGGCTAATGGCTCAAAAATCTGACCCAACAGCATTTGGCCAGGATTGTAACCTCCTCTTGTTTGCTAATGTGCATTCTCTCATCTTCAGCAGGTGAGCTTTGGCCAACCTTTCAAAGGGCTACAGCTGCAGGCACCAAAGGTCGTCAAGCAGCATGTTAACTGGATGGGAACAATGTGTTGACACAACGTCCATGTGGACTGGTTCTTTGCTCGGTTATGTAACACACTCCAGTGTACACATTATTCAGGGATTGTTAGGAATGATTACGACCCCAGTAATGGTGATGTAATGATTACAGGCGATAAGATAATAACACGATAAACAAATAAGAAGAAGCTTATTCAGAGCAGGTCTGAGTCTTCGTTGGCAGTAGGGGATTTTTATCTAAATGTTCAAACCAATCATGAAAACCAATCAGATTTACTGCACAATACAATAACAATACTGGGAACCATTCACAGAAGTAAGGACAGAAAAGTAACTCGTGAAGAGGTCGAGCAGGGGGAAGGGGCATCAAAACAACAGGCATTATTAATTACAGATGTTTTATTCTTGGGTACAAAGAATGTTGTTCAAACTTTTTGAAGTAACAGCTGAATGCAACACACATTCTGTCTCTCTCACTTGTTTTGGAACGAAGATTCATACCCAAATAGCTCAAGAAAAGAAGGAGTGCTGCATAGAAATGCTAAGAAACCTGAAGCATGCTGGAACACAGACAAGAAATGATTTTCATATTAGTACTGGATCTGAAAACGACTCATAGCCAATTATTTTTCAGTTATTTCGGGGGTGGAAACCATCTTCTCATCCTTGGAAAACAAAAATCTCGCTCTGAGCTCTTCTTAAAATTTGCCTGCTCCTCTGACACGCTCTGGTAGAAACAATAGTAACTGGTCTGATTTTGAGAACCAACGCTAACCTCAGCCATCTTTCTGGACATGCCCCTGAACCAGAGCAATGGGTTTTATCATTCCTACCAGAGAGATTTTATTTGGTGACATTTTACGGTCAGTCGAATCACTATTTTTGAACGTTTGCGTGTTCAAACAGTCGTTTATCAACCATATACCTGGCACTGTAACCATACTATGGATCTATTTTTTAGCCATCATCTTTTTGTATTAAAAATCCTTTTTTTCATCTATCTGCATTCACCTCAAGTGAAAAGTGTTAATAGCCCCAATTGTATCCACTGGGTGGCGCTGCCATACATAAATATTATTGACTGACAGCTGTTGAAGCTCCTCATAAAATACCCCCCCAACAATCATACAGTAGTTGAGTTGAGGTAGCATGAGTTAAACTATTGGAAGTTTGCCTGCAAGTCCTCAGAAAACATGGTCAACCACTCAGTTGAGTTTCCATTTTCAGCAGTCAGTGTGTAGCCAAGGCAAAGTTGCTAATTTCTGATTTTACACCCATTTTCGAACCATTGCTGGTCACTGAATTTGTGAGCTACACAGAAATAACTACATCAAAATGTTTTCCTGTGAAAACATTGACTTCTGCCTCCTGATTGGGTAATCTGAAAAATAAGACCTGAATTGTTGCTAAATGAAGACGCAGCGGCACCATTTAACTAATAAATACTCATGGAGTGCATGTCAAAAGGTCAATAAAAACAGACTTGTTCATATGACTTATGTCTCATTTTATAAATGTTCCTTTCATTGTTTAACCGGTCTCTGGTTGCAGCTTTATATAACTGGCAGACAGCTCGTAGGGCATTTGAAAGGTGTAAGCTTTGCCTTTAAATAACAGAACTTCTTTGATAACATCATCATAAAATTCCAAATCGCTGCCAAGTTGCTGGTAAACAGGTGTGGCACTGTGAGATTCACAACAGACTTCTGGTAGGAAACGGGCGGGATTACCTTTGAACAACCGGCTATCAAATCGTTTTGCTACCTGAAATGCTCTTTTCAAGAATCTGAACATAAACTAGTGCAATAGAACTGGTCTGAAAATGGTCCTGAAAGGCCTCATAGAGCTGGGGTTGTTAGAAAACTGAATTACCTCTGGCATTTTGTCTTTATAAAATATTGTACACTGATAAGTTTTAAAAAAAATTTGTTAAGTAAGGAGATTACTCTTCAGTCACTGTTTGGAAACGAGAAAATTCACCAAGAAGCAGCAGTTAAACATGTTTCTCCAGTGACAGGTGTGCCCAGGTAACAGTTGCTAGAAACAACTTACTGCAGTATCCGCGACATCCACACTTCACCCAGTGAGGTCTGTAAAAAGCCTGCTGCCATAACTTTAACAGACTGTCAGAAAGTCCTTCTGTCTTTTTCTCTGTTAACCAGCCAACTGTTGGCTTGCACATCTTTATATAGGCCGAGCACCTCCCCAGGTGCAGTGTCAAGAGGACAGAGGTGAAGCAAACAAGAGAGAGCAAAGATTTATCTTATCTCAGCAGGGTCACTGGAGCTTAGATGGAGCAAGAGAGCGGGCTGAAAAACTCTGAGAAACATGCATGAGGCAGAGCTCACTTAAGCTGGGTTATCAGTTAAAACCAAACCAGGGTGCTATAAAAGATTAGCCTGGTGGACTGTGCTGAATCATTCCCTTGTTCAGAGCTTACAGTTCTCTGTGCTTTTTTACTTTACAGAGAGACGTCTATGAACCCAGTAAAGGAAGGGCTGTAGAGCTGCAGAGACAAAACTGTGAAGAGACGACACATACACTACATGTAGGTGGTAATATGAAAATCTACACAGCATGACGGGATGGGTGACACAGCTGGAATCAATACAACTGTGTTTAGAGAGACTTTTCTAATATTTACACAAGTCCACTACAGAAGCAGTGTCAACATTAGCCTCAATTTCTGTTGTTTATCAAATGTCAGTTATTGCAACAAACCTTAAACATGATCAAAAAGCTTCTCAAAAATAAACTAGAAATGGAAATGTCACCAATCAGTGTTTCTGCACCAAAAATGCCCAGTGTTTTACAGCTGCTGACGTGAGTCCAGAAGAGGTAAAAAAAAAAAAAACAGGAAGACATCTGATGAGAAACATAAACAATTTCATCACATTTAAAGTGAATCATGACACAACAGAAAAATGTCCTCACGACAAGCTTTTATCACTAAGCGGCATATGCAAACATTCTCAAGTATGTCAACAAAAAACTTAGAACACTTCTGACACTGGAGCTGTCGCTCCTGTTCATCAACATTTGCAAAACAAACACTCGGACAACTCAATAACCAGTACCTCAACTGTTAGGTAAACTTGACTCTGTGTTAAAAAATAACAACAAGAAAATAAATGAATATAATGTACTCACCTGCCATCAGATCTTAGAGTCCAACAGCCAGATATTCTAGCTCCTGAGTAAGCCGGTAGAGAGTTCATAACTGGAGAAAAATATAAGGGAAGTTTCCACTTTGTGTGTACTCCGAAAGTTGTGTTTTACACCTATATTGCTGCCAAAGGGGAATGCTGACGATATATATGTACTCTAGCACAGTAAAGCACTTCACAGCACTGCTGTACTACAACACACCAACTGAGAATGACAGGTAAATGTTTGGGAAATACAGAGGGCACTCGACTTTGATGAGAAACGAAACTTTACACAGCTGTTTAGCTTTCTATTCTTCCACTCAGTGAGAAACAGAAAGAGAGAGAGAGAAGGCACTGCAGCTTGTTGGAGAGAATGCACGCAGTGTGACAACCACAGCCCAGCTTTTCCCTCCTCTTTCCCTCGCGTTCCACTCCGCCCCTCTGCAACCGGCCAACAAATGTAAGAGGATAACCTACCCTCCAGATTATGTTCATTAGGTGATATTAATAGCAGCAGGTTAGAGCCAGACCTTCCCACTAGTAGCACACACACATATACACACACATGCCAAGCTTGGGTCATCTGTTTTTGACAGTCAGTGCTGCAGCATGAGGCTCGAAGTGAAGGAGGGACAGGAGGAGAGCGGCAGAAACACCAGGAAGGGGAAAACTGGAGTGGAAATGGATAAACAAAAAGCGATTATATTTACTAGAGGTTGAAACAATTCACGTCAAGAGACACTGAAGGAAAAAGAGAGAGTGGAGAGAGAGGAAGAAGAGGGACAGCAGGGAGCGGCAGAGGAGAGGCAGTGTGCTTTTCCCCCTGCAGGGATTCACCATGTCTCGATGTGCCTTACACCCGAGGCTGGAGACGTCAGCACACACACACACACACACACACACACACACACACACACACACAGAGGCAGTAACACCCCCCCCACCGCCTTCACTCGCTATGTAGAGTGGGAATAAACAGCATGATGAAACCTAACACTACCTCCACTGCTCTGTCAGCTGACAGTCTGAGGAGCAGCTCAAGGCACTGCACACTTACAACAAACACACACACACACATACACACACAAGCAAACATACACTTCTCCAGGGCCATCAATTGTACAGAAAAACAAACAAAATCATTATTCTCAGAGATCATCGGTTGCAGACTAATTGCTTTCAGCGCAATAAAAGAGCCGCACTTCTGACAGAAGCTACTTAATATGACTTAAACCAACATTCAAAGTGCCCCTCAAATATTTGAATTACTGATTTGATGATTATTTCTGTTTACTTCCTCACTGAAAACCACAGGGAAAGTGTTTTTCTTCTAATCTCAAATGTTTTTTTCTTGGACCGTGGCGGGCACTTAAAAAAAAAAACAGCTGCAAAGCGAGAAAGCCGCACCAGAAAAAGCAGCATGAACTGGTTGCTATGCAAAACATTCGGACCTCTCTATGGCTACAACGACGCACAGAAGGGTTACAGTCCTGAGCTAAAGTTCAACTTATCTAAACTGTTTAAGTAGAAAAACAAGTTTTACATTCATCAATAAAAAAGAGGGGGGAAAAGAAAAGTAGGACTTATTAATCATTAAAGACAGTTACTGCTAAAGTTCATATTTCAAACAAGTCATAAAGGTATAAAATGTGTCAACATGACTCAGATTCCAAATGCTTCTTCTGATCTATTTTCAAATATAGGACACGGTTACGTCAGTAGACATATAGACAGGGAGTAGACGAAATACCTAGAGCACCTGTAGGGCGGTACAATAAATCACATTTTCATCTCACCTCATTTTATGAGCACGCCTAATCAACAAAGGATAATAAGTCAGTCAGAGATAATGTTGAGCTTATTCAAAAGTTTTTTTTTAGTTCAGGGAGGTTAAGTGGCAAATACAGGTGAGGTACGACATTGACAATTGTGCAGTTTTTGTTTATTGTTAACCTCATAGCATGAGTCATTTATTATGAATGGTTCAATTATTATTTTGTGAACCTCCTCACATGATTTCCAGAGTCCAAAAATTTAAACAGAAATACTTAAATAATAAAGATAAAATAATCAACATTAAAAACAGTAATAAAAATCACAAAATGCACTTAAAATGTGTGTATCATGTTTATAAAGTTGTGATGAAAAGGTGAATGTTTAAAAATTACACTAATTTCAAACTGTGAAAATTAGCTTTCCAGAAATCTTAAATTCCTTTTAAGTCTTTGGTTTTACGTATAGAAGCCAATTTTTTCCCATAAGTAAAATAAAATGAAAAAAAAATTTAGCAAGAGAAAAAGATTGTGATAACATTGAGACTTACTTTAAAAGTGGTTGAACCACAAATGAAATATCTGTGCAAGAGGCTCCGCATGAGTTAGTGCTGCTTATGAAAAACCATATCCACAAGTTATAAAAATAGGAATGAAAACTTGGCTTTATTGAGAATTTTATTAGACAATATCAAGGCAAAATTTTGGAATGAAAAAAAAAGTTGAGATCAAAAAGTAAAAATTTTGAGACAGAGAAGTCAAATTTTGTGAATAAAAAGAAAAAAAATTATGATAAAAAGTCAAAACTGTGAGACAAAGGGCTGAAGTTGTTATATAAAAGTCAACATTTTGAGAAAATTAAGGCAAATTTTAGACAGTCAATATTATGAGAAAAAGTTTTTTTTTCTTTTTTTTAAATAAAAAATCTTTTTTAGCCTCTACAGCTGAGCGAACGCACCTTTAAAGAGATTACAAGACGGAAGCTGACCATTTTGGGGATGCACCGACAACAATACCACCTGGAGCAAATCGATCTCATTATATCGACTTTTTATCTCAAAATGTCAACATTGTTATTTCAAAGTTTCCACTGAATATGGGCAAAATGTCTACAAAGCCAGTTTTCACTTTTAATTATTTAACTGGTTATCAAAAGTATTGAGATTAAAATTGGAAATTTTGAGATAAAAAGGTCAAAGTTATAAGATAAAATTTGAGATTAAATCCAAAATTGTGAGAAAAAATTTCAAACATTTGAGATACAAGTCGAGACTATGACAAAAGGATCAAACTTAAGACAACAGTCTTCAGAGACCAGAGTGGTTATCTGCTTTGCATTCTTAATTTTTCCTTGATTTTTGGGATCAGTAAGACCTCATAAGTATAAAAACTAAACTTGGTCTTTGTACAAGAAGTTACCTTTTCAATGTTATTAATAAGCTACAAGTTTTTAGTTATCAGTGTTGTTGTTCATAACTACACTTTTTTCTCTCTCTGAAATGGGTCTAAAGGTATTAAATCACCAAAAGATGACGTTTCATTGGCCTGAGAGGCAGAAGTGTAATGTTCACATATGTGGAGGCCAGATCTTAAGAGGATACATCTAATTTTTTATCTAAGATTTTAGAAAATTTCGACCCAAAATGAGCAAAAGAGTTCAACCAAGCCAGTTAAATTTTTATTTATTTAACTGGCTGAATTGGGCTTCTACAGAGTTCTATTTTTTGTTGCTTTATCTAAAAGTTTTTCATGTTTGTGAGTCCTATAGGTCCAAACCCTCTCAGAGCAGTGCGGTGTCGCCCTCTAGTGGCTCGGCAGGGCATCACCTGTAGCCTACGTTCACTGTTAGTGGTTACAAAGGGCTTATAACTGGGTCAATTTCACAAATGACAAACCGGTTCGCGTTCAGCTATTACATTCGTCACCTAATTTAACCCTTATTCTTGTACGTCATACTGTGATTTCCCCGGTTAGAGGTCAGAGAAAAGCCCTTGAACGAGAGTCAAACTGCTCTTGTAGGAGGCAGCAAACGTCATGCCATGCTTCTCTCCTCTTATGCCCCAAAAGCTTTTGCATGGTCACGCGTTTTTCTCTTTGGCTTCGGCCGTTAAAGGTTATTTTCTCACACGTTATGTTACGTTTATTCTGGTTACGACATCTGTGTTATTTTCCTTACTTGTGAAAAAAAATAAAGTCGTGTTCGAAAATCAATTCGTGTGAGAATAATAATTGTACAAACTTATTAAATGAATATGAAATGGGCCAATTTATGTGACAACTGTCATAAGCTAATTATTACACGGTAACTTCCGAGCTGCCATGACAGAGACATGCTACTTTCATATAAGGCTGAGTGAGTGGACCCATAAAGGCACAAAGTGTGACAGTTCCGGAGAGATGCTGTCCTCAACTGCCCGCGGACACTTTGATAAAAGGATCTGAAAATAAACTGAGGGAAGCACAGTGGTCTCTGTGAAACACCTAAATGTTTACCTGGTCGATACAGACGGAGTTTTCTCCTCGTTCTCCATCTTTGAGAGCTTTTCTTCCCTGCTGACGGCAGACATTGCTACTCTGTTGACAATCAGGTGGTGAGAGAGCAAAAGCGGCCCCGAGGCATCATGGGAATTGTAGGCGTATTGTATAAGCGCTCAAGGAAATCACATCAACTCCTCCGTGGATGAAACTACAAATCCCAGAACGCATCTCTTCAGTTCTGCCTCTCTCTTGTTGTACAGTCTATGCTCTTAAGCCAACAGCATGTGCGGTATGATAATCGTCCAGGGCCTTTCCCCAAACGGACACTGGGCGAGGTGCACTTGGCCACGTGTTTAAAATGTGACTGCATGAAGTTACTGGAATAATTTTGTAATATGTGGAACACCTTCACACTCACAATGTAGTTTGTTTGGTGCATTTCAGTTTTAGATTATAAATCCAAACAGAGAAAATCATATATTAGTAATGACACAGTATTCTCTGTACTGTTTGTATGTGTGACCCTCACCACCTCTCTCTCTCTCTCTCTCAATTCAATTTAATTCAAAAAGCTTTACTGACATGATAAACCATACGTTTACATTGCCAAAGCAGGTGTGACATGAAAAAATGTACACACAGTTAAACATCTAGTTAAATAAGCTTAACAGATGTGAAAAAAATAGCATGCAGGGTAAAATATAAAAAAGAAATAAAATATAATCTCTCTTTCTCTCTCTCTCCCCAATACAGTTGAGGCAGATGTCCCTCATGTGTCTGGTTCTGTCCAAGGTTTCTTCCTATTAGAGGGAAGTTTTTCCTTGCCATTGTAACTTGCTAAATGTTGCCACACTCATGGTGGGTTAAGTTAAGATTCCTTACCTTGTCTTGATGTTGGGTCTCTGTTGATAAAATAAAATAGAATATAAAAAAACTAAATTAACAGGTATCGACCTGTTGATGTATTGGAAAGTGTCTGGAGACAACATTTGTTATAATTTGAAGCTGTATAAATAAAGAATGATTGATTGATGGATAGATTAATTGATCGACAGTAGGTGTACAAAAAGACATTTAAGGGACAGTGAGGAATTCCTATATTGAGATAATTTTATCTAGATATATGCCTGATCATAATCCCCGATTTAAATGGGATTATCAGTGTAAAAATAGATTATTACTCAATTTTAACAGCTTCCAGATCCCGAGATCATAGGACCGGATTGATTAACAACACACCAAAGTCTCAACAACAACACCACACCAGCAGACGAAGTTTAACATTGAGAAGAGATATCTGTGCTTTTCTCAGCTTAAAACGATTCTGTGATTTATTTAGTTGTGAAAGTGGAAATGGACACTGGACTGTCTTACAGAAAAAAGCTAAATGAGAGAGTGGTAGAGCACAAGCTCAAGGCTTAAACACAAACTAAGCTATTATCTTGCAGTGGTCTGTTCAAACTTGATTAAAATGAAGAGTGACGTTTGCTCTGCTTGGTAGAAGAACACTGGTAGGACATAACCGGGACTCACTAACATTACACAATACTGATACTGATACGGCTCCTAAATGTTATGGTGATGAACGATCCACTACAGTGAAATATATACACTTAAACATATGGCATTGATAGCTGTTGAGAAAACTGATTTAGTAGACACAAATTTAGTCAACAAACTTTTATTAATTAGTTGAGGGATACTTACGCACAGGTAATACAACAAGTTTTGGGGAAAAAAACTGTAACAGTTCAGACTCAGAAGAGACATCAGCGTCTCCTGTATTAAGTTCTATACAGCTTAATTTCAGATATGGAAGTCTTTAATACACCATTAGTCTCATGTCACCTGTTACTTATATATCATAACCAGTTATGAGCTACAACATCATCTCTTTAACCTCTCAACAGTTTCATCACAATGGCCCCCACAACAGAGGCAGATACCGTGTTGAAGTAGGTAGCATACAAAACGAACACCTGTTGTCCAAATAAAAGGATAAAATTATTAGGCTGTCTAAGGGGATTATTAAGGATTAACCTTGATATCAGAATTAACATTGCTGACAAAGGGAAGACACTTGAGCCTGCTGTTTCCCCAAGTACAAAAGTCACACCACACACAGTCAGGGTAACTAGAAAGCTCCAACAACACTCCTATTTCAAGCCTATTTCATGGTATAGTAAGTGCACTACATACAGAAACAAACACATACATATGCCTTGTTGTCCCATATTGAATATGTAATAATAAAGGACCCTCTCAGTGTGTTTGTCATCGTGTACTGAAAAAGCTCAATTTATGTGCATCATCAAAATGGATAAAATAACAGTTGTATGCCGACACCTAGGCCTACAATGTCCTTTGTGGTCTACAAATTTTTCAACCTTTTTTCAGATTTCATAATATGTAAAAAGCATTTTCAAAGCAAACAAATAAAAGAAGGGGGAGGAGTAGTGAAAAAAGCCATACAATTTCGAGAAGACACATCAATATCAAAATATCAGCAAGCCAACAAAACCAGCTAAATATGGTGTATTGCTGTACTCTCTAAACATGTTGCAGTTAGCTCACACTGCGGGATAGATATGTGTTTTCCACATCATAGGAAGACAGATAGTAAAGGGTGTGATAAAATATAAAATACCCACTGTTAAAAGCAGTGCCTAACTATCATATTGCAACACCAAAGCTCGTCAGGTAAACACAGTCAATGTGACATTAATGAAACGAGTAACAAGCAGCTGATGAACTGATTCTGTGCCACGGCATAACACTCAACGAAAAGTGTTAACATCTCAAACGTCCAGTCATTACAAAGGTGCTAACTGTTTATATACACACACAAAAGGTCTGGACAGCTCGTATCGAAAAGGTCCGAGGACCAATCAGTGCTTGTCTAACTTATCCTCTCTGTCAGTTTAACCTGGATAGGAGATAAAAGGTCCATCCCACTAACAGGGACAGACACATGCATAATCATCCCCACCTGAATGAACTCCATCAGTTGATTAATAATGGAGGAATTCAGCCTCAATCTTTGCTTTACAATATAAAAGGTCACAGCATAGGGATAACACCACCTGGGACATATACATTTCAAATTCAATGTTTCTCGAAAATGTTCCGCTGACATCAGTGCTTCATTTACATGATGACATTTGACATTTGTTGGTGCAAAATCTAGAGGCCTTGCCAGTAAGGAGAAAATGGATGAATGATTTAGTGGACTTACTGAAGTATCAGGTCCTTAAGGTAGAGTGGCAGGTAAAGCACCCTTATTAATACACCTTTGTATCCTCACATCACGATTTTATCCAAAGCTATCGGAGCACTATCTAGGTAATACACATAGGAGAATATAAAATAGATTTCAGTTCAGTTTCTCTTTTTTAGGCAAGCAAATCTTTTCTCAAGATAGACTGCAAATATAACCATGACATTTTCATTTGCTCAAATTGTTTATATAACTGTGAATTCAATTATCTGCTTTAAACATGTTAAAGTGAAAAGTCTCTGATTGCACACATTTTAGATTTGAAAGTCTTTAAATAAAATTAGATTTATACTTTTTTAAAATCTGAAGCTAAACTAACTTTAAAGTGGTAGAGCAGCATCAGATTCAACCAGACCATTTATGGCTTAATGTGGTGAGTCATAATTACTCGGTCCTGTCAGTTAGAGATAATACCTTTAAAAAAAAAAACAAGTTCCCCATGCTGCTCATTACCGCTGCAAAGACAGGATAAGTTCTTCTCTAGTTTAATTTGTAACCAGAGTTAAATATTCAAGCTCCTGTTGCCTGACAGCCACTACGTTAGGTTAAACACCCCTGGAGTGCAAAAATACATAGGGGAGAGAGTGGGGTTAGGGGTTAAAGTGCAAGGTAATAGCTTTGAGCATCCAGGAGATAAATCATATAGATTGATAAATGTGAATTTTCATTTGCATTTTTTTCTCTTTAATAAAAGATTATCTTCCTTGACCTCTCTATAAAAGATAATAATTTTATTCTCTCCTCAGCTCTTTGATTCAAGATAAAGCCACAGCCAGAAAATGGCCTTCTTTAAAATGGTGTCCCATTATTTGATTGTGCTGCAATGGTGCAACAAAGTTCACACATAATCCATCTTTCTGTCCAACATTTCACTTCACCAGTCTGATTTAGACAGAATGCTTCAAGTTTTCCTTTTAAAATCAATTAAGAAATGCCATATTATAATAACTCATATTTTATAGATGGAAATCTCAAACGATCACTCTTTAAATTCTGCAACGCTTCATTATGGTTGTCAAAAGCAGATTCCTTTCATCAACATGTGATGCGGATAAAATAAAATAAATGTCACTAAAATTTATAGCTACATAGCTGTAAGATTAGCAGAGTGGAATCTGATTTACAACTGACCATCGTTTTAGCTTATGTGATGTTTGCTTACTTAGAACATGGAAAGTGGAAAAAACAATAAAAGTTCAATCCATAAGAAATCAAGAAATCAAAACGAAACCGCACGACAGCACACACTGCAAACGTTTGGATTGCTCATGGTCCAATTGGACGTGTCAGGCGTAGAAATAACAGATAGATGGCATCATCATTTTGAGTAAATAGATATATAGAGATAGATATTGTTTATGTACACAGTACTGTATATCTGTGAAAAAATGTGAAACACTAGCTATTATTAAATGATTTCACCATGCTAATAGAATATCCTTTTTTAAACCTCTCAAACACAACATGGATCCTGTAGAGAGAATTACTCTGCATTTGTTTGGAACACTACATTACCTCGGTTTAGAAAAAGCTTTCCGTGAAGTAGTCAGGATTAGATCTTTGATTACTACTGACACTCCTGCTGTGAGTACAGAAACAGATGTGTGCCTTATAAAGGAGAAAGAGGTGGAATGGAGCAATGGACACTACTGTTACATTAGTATTGTTTATAACAGTAGACACATTAACTCTGGGGTTTAAAAACTAGGGTTGAAGTCCATTCTAAGTGTCTTACTTCTTAATGGTGGATTTAACTTTACTCTCAGATCCAAGTCCTTGTGGAGTTGAAAAAGGTCCTTAAGCTTCCTGGCATAACATTTACAGTAAGCATCCTCTCTGGCTCCTGGGTCAACAAAAGCAGAGCTACTCTGAAAACGACAGCCTCTTGGGTTTGCTTCGTCTGGCAGCGGAGGGGGTTGGCTGTCTGTTTTGGCCTGAATTAGCACTGTCCGTTGGGTCAGGGATGAGGGTGGGAGACTGTGTTGAAACCAAGGAAGGGTTCACGACAGAGGCTGAGTTTTGAGTAACTGTAGGTGCTTCAGTTTTTGTTTGGAGAGGCTCCACAACAGGTGGGCGCTCTTTAGGCTTGCGTCCCCTCTTCTTCCCGGTGGTGGCACCGTTCCTCACCTCAGCTTTTAATCCGTCATTCTCTGGCACTTTAATCTTGCTACCGGACACCACCTGAGAGGCTGCTGCTCGAAACCAGTTCTGAGGCAATCAAACACAGAGTAAGTGATCAGTTAAAAGTTATTGACAGTAATAATGACTGCACAAGTTTTCCACCAAGTAACAGACATTTGTGTATCAAGTTACTCAGTGCTGTCAACTCTTCAGTAAGGAAGTAGCTATTGGCCACTCTAGAAGTCCCTAAATGTCATTATCGCCCTATTGGCCTAATTTCCCATTTTCATGTTATGGACGCTGTAGGAAAAGGAAACTATGTCATAAAAGAGAGACAGAAGGTGAATAAAAAAGGAAAATATGTCTACGTTTACAATTACAAAAGTTCTGTGGATTTTTTTGTTTCGTGTCAAAATATCAACCCCCCTCTCTCATGGGCTTGGGCAAAAGTGACCCAAAAGAGACATGCACATGTGCAACATCAAAATGCAGTTTATTAGCTTTGGTTGTAGCTGAGAGGGACTGCTGAGCAAGGAGGAGGACTTGTCCACCTGTGAGTGTTTTGGAAAAAGAGTAAGATGTGTGCTTTCATGTCAGAGTCTAAAAACTCCATCAAATATTGCAAGAGTTGTTTCTAGTTGCTTTCTTTTTTTGGAAAAGACCCCCAAGATAGGTCTGAAAAGTTGCTAAACATGGCAACAAAGTCACTGAGTTGGCAACACTGCTTTGACATTCAGACTTTCAAGGGAAAGTCAGAAAACATGAATATTGTTTGAGACACTAACCAGTTACTGTTTATGGGAAACAGTGTTTTCATCGTTTACTTTTGTATGTGTGGGATCAAGATAAGTATGATGCGCTGACAAGGTGTTTCAGTTCTTGTTTGTTCAACAGGTTAACACCATATAATCGCAAGATCAACAAACTTTTTCTGTGACTCAGCAGGTTTTTATTAAAAACAAAATATTCCTGGGTTCTGTAAAGTTTGCACACATTCGTACCCACCTGTGAGTGCGTCTTACTGATGTGGTACTTTACACCGCTCTCTGAGCTAAACTCCTTCTGGCAAATCAGACAAGTGTACTTCCCGAGTTCACCACCACTCTGTAACACAAGCACACACACACACACACACACACACACACACACACACACACACACACACACACACACACACACACACACACACACACACACACACACAGAAGCACAAACTTATACACAGTTTAAAGAAGGAACAGGTTCCATTTAACTCAAATAATCTCTTTAGCTTTACATGTCAGGAAATGATCACATGCTTAACACCTACATGTTTTGTCTAGAAGCAAAAACATTACTCATTAGCCTCTTTCTGACACCTTGAATTGAAAAATTAGTTGCGCTGAGCTTGATACCTGTGCATAAAAGTTCATTTTGTTCTTATTTCCTTGGAATTGCATTTTTTTCTTGTGATATTCTTGTTTTGTAATGAATTGACTTTAATTGGCAGGCTGGTTAAAGAGACGTTAGCTTGCAGCAGACTAACATCACTGGAAATCTTTTTCCATAAAAGGCCCCTTTACCTGAAAGATACAGTAAGACTTGTTTTCCAGCTGTGGTCAGACTTTTTAGTAAATGCCCTGGACTGATTAAGATGCCAGAATGTCACAGACAATGCACACCACTGACTATGGGAATGAAACTAGTCTCACCTCAGTTTAGTGTCCCCCTGTTAAAACTCAACTTTAAAAAAATTGATATCAACTTTGTCTACGAAGCTTGGACTCCCCTCAACACTGCCACCCCGCTTGTCGCTGGACTTTTGAGCCCAGGTGAGCTATCCCTGCTTGATTTCTTGTTCATAAAACCAGTTCATATAGTTGTGTTTTCCTTTTGGTTTCCACCCTGCACATGTCAGGGTTAGCTTCCCAGGTCTGCGCTCTCCCTTAGCCTTCATTCATTCAACCTGGAAAACTATATTGTTCTATTTAATATATTCATTTGCTTTTGTTTTTCACTTTATACTTTCTTGTTTGCGACCGTAACTCTGTAAATTTCCTCATTGTGGGATGAATAAAGGAATAAATTATCTTATAATCACTCCTAAAAGACAAAAATAGAGGTGAGGAGGAGTTCATACACAGTCCTGACCTCACTGTGAGATACAGAACAAATCTGGGTCAAATTTCAGAGGGAACTCCGCTGTATGAGTGTGTTCCTGTGATGTTATTTTTACTACATTGTCTAGAGAGTTGTCTGTCATCGGGTTGGCTGAGCCGCAGGTGAGTGTTTATACCTGGCTGCAGTTGGCAAGGTGCGCTTTTAGTCCTGACACACTGGAATAGACCGCTTCACAGTTCTGAAACAAGAGGAAAAATATGTACGTTATCAAACTCACTCAAATTTTTACAAAAACATGCCCCAAGCCCAATACTAAGACATCACAGAACGTGGTGAATTGTGTCAGTGTTCTCACCACATTGGTGCAGCAGATGAAGCCCTTTTCCTTGACTTGGTTTTTCCAGGTCTCTAGTAGCTCTGGGCTGAAATTAGGAAGGCCAGGACGAGTGTAGTTTAACTAAACAGAGAAGAATATTAAGTGTTACTATTGAATTAAGTATTCAAGGTAGTGTAAAAATTTACAAGTATGTGCTTTAAAAATACAGTCAAGTATGTGTTTGAGAGGCAGTTTAATGGAAATGCCGGCTTTTATGCTTGCCAGTGTGACTGTGATTGTTTTGGAAAAAAATGTCTGTGTGACAATGGAGTATGTCTTTATATCTACAATTTCGTGCATTTACTGTCTAATCTTCCTCTCACCCTCTTACTGTCAGGCACCAGGTCATCCTTGATGCGACGCTTTGTGCCCCAGTCTTTGGCTAGCTCGTCCTCTGCTATCTCCTGCAGATGGAAAACAGCCACCTGAGCCGACCGGCGCCTCACTCTGCCACTGGGGGTCCGTTCAAAGTCATCCCCTTGGCTCACTTTCTGTGTTGCTTTTTCTTTGTCCCGCTCTTTTTCCTTTTCCCTGTTAAGGTCCCTTGCTTCTCTTTCCCTCTCTTTAGGCTGTATGGATGGAGCTTTCTCTTGCCAATCCTTCCTCTCTGGCAGGCTTTGCTCCTTCTTGCCTATTGTTGGAGGTTCCTCAGAGACAACCTGGAGGAGCAGTATGACACTTCTTTGAGCGGGTGAACTTAAGCAGCAGAAAAAGCCAGTTCTGTTTGGTATAATAACTGTTGTCTTACCCTCTCTTTCCCCGTGTTGTTGTTGGTATCGGTGATATTGTCCTTGCTGTTGGTGGCTATAATGGTAGTGGTCATAGTTGGGGAGTGCTCAGTACGTACATGATAGTCTCTGCCAGCTTTGGAGCGGTAGTTTTTTCCACAGTGCTGGCACAGAAACACAGGCTTCTCATCGTCAGAGAACTCTCCTCCACAGCGTTTCTGGTGGTACTGAAAACCCATCAGACTGGAAAAGTGTGCCGAGCAACCCTGTGTGTTTAAAAGCACATTACTTGTGTGATCATGTGGATTCAGTAGCAAAATGAGAGAATGAAAACACACAGAAAGCAGTCCATCACAGCGTAGGTTTAATGGAACAATATTACAGCAGTATGTCAATATTTTGCGGTCACGGTGAAAAAAGACGGAGCAAAACAGGGGAAACTGCTCATTCTTCAGTGTGAGGACATGTCACAGCAGAGAGAGAGTCTATTTTTTGCAGCTCTTTCTCTCTCTGCCTTTTGCACTCTTGTGTGAGTAATGGGAAGCAGAGTGTTGATGTGGTTTTGGGCAACATGTCAAGAACAAGGCATAAAGGAAAAAGGAGAAAAGGAAAGGGAAAAGGAGGCAGACACAAATACAGGGAGCCTGAGGAAAAGGGAGAAACAAAAATGCGATCTGGCACACAGGGAGAGGGGAAAATGTGACATGAAAGATAAAATAGTTGTAGCACTGGAAATGAAGGGCACGAAAAAGGAAAAGAGAAGGGGACTCGGGTATAAAGGTGGAGTGCATACCTCACTAGGACACTTGATTCGTCCCATCTGTTTGAGCACTCGGCGCAGTCTTTCTCTCTCGTTGTGCTTGTCGTCCGTCTGGCCTTCACTCCCCGAGGGCTGAGTGGGCAACAAACACAACGTCACCTAAATGTTTCCCACCATCGTGCCTCCCCCCCTCGTCTTAACAGTGATGTAAATGTGTTTTCCATCTCGGGTGTTCGCACTGTGCCAGGATCATTAAATGGTTTCATGGTGAAGCTGTTACTCAAGGCATGTTTATGACAACTGTCAAACTCATGTTTTCACTCCAGGATCCGCTGGTGCCAAACCCCAGCCTAGACCAGAACAACAGATGGCAGAGCTGCCAGGAGGAGTGAGGACGAGGAGTGCAGGGGGGACCCCAAAGAGAGTGGACACACTGAGTAATCCCAGAGGAGTGAACTTTATGTTAACGCACAGAAGAAGCCCCGAGAAGACTGAGACACAGCTGAAGCTTTCTGCGATGGTAAAAGGAAGAAGAGATACTGCCAGGGTACTTCACAGCTTCAAGTGAATCACACTCAAGCCCCCAGGCAAGAGAACAGACACCAGCTCAGGCATTGATTTACACTCGGAGGGGGGGGACCATGAAACTACTTCAGCATGTATTCTAAAAGCCTATGTCAGAGACACGGAGAGCCAAAGAGCAGCACAGGAGGAAAAGAGAGAGAATTGGCAGCAGTAGAAACAGCAGCATCAAGGTCAAACTCAGTGGGTGACCCCTCTCCTTCTGTCAGCCCTGTATGTTTTCCCACACTGCACTGGGCCTTTGGCACGTGACTGCACTGACAACATACTCCATTCAAAGTCTAATCAGAACAAATCAGAATCAGATGGAACTTTCACAAATGTGCTTGCAGACTGATGAGAAAGGAAATGGTGATAAAATGAATCAGAGTGGTAGAAAAAGTGAAGCAGTGAGAAGAGAGACCATGGAGCACGGGCTAAAATGCAGGTTTAGCTGTTTGTGTTAATGTTCATTCAAACCCACATGCGGCAGATGTACTGCAGTGATCTGTTCAAACTCAAGTGTCCATTAATAAAGTGAAGAGACAGGTTATGTTTGCTCTGCTTGATGAGATTGGAGTTGGTAGATGAGCACTGGTAGGTCATGACCAGGTTTCACTGACGTTATGGTTACGTCTCAGAGCGCCAGACTGTGAGTGGCACTAAATTTAGCGACTTAACTACCTCAATGCTTTGTATCCAGGAAAACTTCTTGAACAAACAAAAGTGAAGTTCAAAAGAAAATCTGCGGTCCATTAATTTACTCCAAACAAACACACACCTCGGTAAGAGTCACATCTTCACGACAGTGGGTGCAAATAAAACGCTAGCTTTTGTATATAGTCCTCACAGCTTCTTTACTCTTATACAGAGTATGAGCTCATTTTTTAGTTTTTAATTTTTGTACTAAGCTTTTGTTTTGACAGGAGAACTTCATTTTGTTTACTAAAGACTGAGAGAAAAATAAGAAATAACATTTCTAGAAAAGGACTGGAATGAACTCATCCTGAGAAAACAGAGAAAAAAAATGTATTAAATCATAATCTTTTGGGGCTTCCATAGCACAAAGCATATTCTTCTGATCTTTGTTTTTTCTTAAAGTTATTTTTTTGGCCTTTGTGCCTTTTATTGGATAGAGGAGAGAAGACAGTGGATAGAGTTGGAAAGGGGAGAGAGTGGGGAGTGACATGCGGGAAACAGGCCGCAGGTCGGATTCAAACCCAGGCCACTCGCTCGAGGGCGAACCTCATGGTGCGCTGCCATATCCACTAGGCCATCTGCGCCCCCTGATCTTTTTGTTTTTTCAATGAACCTTAGAAAGATTCTTACACATTATAAGTCAACGCCGAGGTAAAACCTTCAGATGGTAAAAGCTTTCTCTAATCAGCAGTTAAAGCACAACCAGAGAGGCTGAAAAACTGACACATGATGAACAAAATAAAGGCTCGCTGCATTTCATTGAAGATTTAATCATGTGAGCTGAAAAAAAATTGTTCCATAAAAATTTAGCAATAGACTTCCGAGCACGCATACGGTTTAACACAGCTTTCTGCTCTGCTGCACTGGAACGATGCCAATAAGGTCAGGGCACGACATGTCTGGACTGCAGACAAATAGAGGCATCAAACTGTTTAACTTGGCTGACACAGATGGCACAGTCATACATCATTACTAAGAAAGTGACAAACATACACCCCCAAGCCCTTCACACACAGAGAAGAAACACATGTGAACTCACACTCATGTTAACACATAGAAACACAATCACATGCTACATGATTTGATGCTCGAACAGTCATTAATCTTTCATGATTCTTTTTGAAACAGGTAGCACTGAATTATTCAGCAAAGTTCATAGAATTGCTTTAATGCAGTAGTGTCATGATAATATCTTAATGAAGCTCCCTGCTGTCAGAGTTAAGGAAGCTGCAGGAAGAAATATGAGCACTTCAGGGATAAAGGATCCGATCAGCACTTTGCATGTATGATAGTTTACCCACCCAAAGATCTAGAGCCATCCCTAATAGTTTAATTTTAGTTTATCAACTGTCGATCAGTGTCATATATGTCTGATAAACTGCCTGTCCATCTCGCCCACAATGAGCAGGTAACAGGAAGGAGTGGTGTTGTTGATGTTCTGCACCACCCAGTCAGGTTCAAGCCAAGTGCAGGTATATGGGCCTCTTCTTAAATAGGTTTTTGTCATGTTACGTCAGATTCTTTTGTGTAGGTACAGGATAATAGTACACCAGAGGATTAGGGCCATTAAAAAAAAGGGAAATTTTCGAGCTTGATCTCATAAATTTACAAGAATAACGTCATAAATTCACGAGAATAAAGTAATAATTTTACGAGGCTACACTCATAAATTTACGAGAATAAACTGGTTGTTTTAGTATGTACTGTAACTTGGCTATCAGAAGAGCAGCAGCCACTTGCACCAAAATGAGGAATGTAAAGCATCTTGTGAAGTTATAGTTTTGTAAATGCTGCACAGATAAGGAAATACTTAATCTTTTGGCACATCAGCAATACATTGTCATAAGTATTACGACCCTAAAAAGATCCTGCAAGATACCGTACGCTCTCATTTTACCCTCTACGTGTAGGCAGGTGGCTGTTTTTCTGATACAACCTTTCAGAAAAAAGTTTGATTTTAATCAATTCCAAATTTCAATCATTCGCTGGTGACCCTAGCATTTGCCTTTACTGCCTTTACCACGGGCCAGCCCTGCAAAGATCACACATTTAACCCTGTGGTGCATAGTGGCCACTACAGTGGACACCTATTTAAAAGTTATTTACTCCTAAATTCAATGGTTCATGTGGTGGAAATTCATATTAGCCTGTGTTAGATTATTTAAATTCCTCTTAGGGCCTGAAAAAATGTTTTCAGTTTTTTTCCACACATAAACTGCATATATTTTTTAAAAAGTTATAAACAAACATTTGAAGGTGGAAAAGCTTATAAACTATAAATTATTCATTGTTAAAATGGATGAAAAAGACTTAAAATGTTTTGCAAATCATTTAAAAAAGATTGTTCATGACATTACCAAAAAAAAGAAAGGAAAAGAAAAAAAAAACGTTAAATTTACAATAAGTTCACATTGTTTTATGTTGAATGCTCATTTACAAATATTTGAAAAAAAAAGGAAACTTTTTTTATGCCCTAACACAAATAAAAACACTCAAGGGAATAATCATGACACGGACTTTCATAATTAATGCATCAGAGGGTTAAAAAAAGAGAAACATAAAACATTCTGACTTTGGGTGCACAACTGTTTGCTGGACACGGATAAACATACACAGTTGAAAGCTGAGACAAGTAATAGCAATAATCCTTGGATTACCTTACACAGAGTCAAAAGGGCAAGTCTGACCACCTCTTACATGCCTGTAGTGTTTTGGTGTGGTGTTTCATAACCCTGTGAGTTCAGTGGGTCAGTGTGACAGCAATGAACTTTAACTCTCTCCAGCCTCAAAGCATCCTAATCTGATCGATCAGGAGTCAAAGATGAGTCAAAGGGAGCCAGAAATAACCTGTGTGTAAGTGAGGATGTACCTTGGTGTTATGTTCAGCCATGGTGTGATAGTTGAGGCCAGCCTTTGACCTGAACTGTTTGTGGCACTGCTGGCACCTCAGAGCGTCCTGGAGCTGCAGAGGCAGAAGGCAAAGAGAATCAAAATTATATTTCTGTGACGCGACACCAACAACTGGCCGAACCCTCTATTGGACCTATTCTAATAGCAACATTTCTTCTCTAACCCAATCAAGTTTCATGTTATTGTACAGTTTAGGTCAACATAAAAAACAAAGGACATGTTGAGTAACTTTGAGTGCAAGAAAAGTCAATTTTACACACGTTGTTCCTTCCCATAGATTTCCCCTCTTGTCTCAGTATCGATCCAGACACAGAGGTGTTTCTGTGTCGAGTGACCCCAAGGTAATGTGGTGATTCAGTCATTGCTTAACGGTGCAAACTGTCACTTTAATGGAGTCACTCAGTCCATTGGGCCAAGGAAACATTGAAAAGGCTGTAGGAACATGTCTTTCTGAACGCCCGGAGGCTACTGCACCACTCCAGCTGGTTTCTCCAAATGAAAAGCTCAATATAAGGAATCTGGATTAACTTCTTCTGTGTTTTACCCTTTCTAGTTTATTACTACAGACCACAATTGAGTGCAATGCAAACAAACCACAGCAGTGTACAGAGTCTGTTTCCTTAATTCATCTCAGATGCTTCATATCTGAGCAGATGAGTGAGGGATATTACATGAGAAAACAGTTAGAGATTACTGTACTGAGATAATGCCTGGTGTTATTTCTGCAGCTTTCCAATCAATATCATTACTGCGAAGGCTCCCTGGACTCGGAGCAGGGAAGTCAGGGGGAGTTATGTAATAATGTTGAAGTCAGACTTTCATCAAGTGTGGAAATAAAAGATTTGAGTTGAGAGGTTTATTTCATTGTTAGAGGAAATAAAGATGGATGAAGATTAAGGTTCACAAAGGTTTTCTCCATATATTAACTCTTCTTCTTGTTGATGCAGAATATGGATTTCAGTTGTGTAGCCTGCTGGATAAATTGGCTGTTGTTCAGATCAGGTTCATGATCCAGATTTAAAACAAACACAACCCAGATTCTGGATTCTCTCCAACTGAACCTTGTACCTTTTGGATTTTTAGTTTTGCCTGATGAGACAACATTATGGATGTTTTTCCTCTTATTGAGTCTCTGTTGACTGAATAACAGAGAAATGCAGCTTTTGCAGTAGCATTTGTTTTATTCTAGAATGGGCAAGTACCGATGCAAGGTATCAGTATCTGTATCGGGCTGATACCCGCTTTATTTCAATAGATCAGTACTTGTACTTGTTAAGGCTGCTAATACACAAGGCAAAAAAACTCTTAAGATAGGACAGTTATGCAGGTTAAGCTCTGTTCTGATTTTGTCCTTTAATTTTGCATCTTTGGTGGTCTTGGTTTACTTTTTTAGTTGGGATCCCTTTTTTCTTTTTTTCTCCCTTTCTGCGTTTATGTAAAACAGCTTTACACTATCCCATATTTACTGAAGAATTGATAAGTTTTGCTATACAGCATATGGCATGACGATTTATTTGTATGAAACTGATATTCAGTGCAAAGCATAAAACAAATAGAAAGAATTATACAAAAAAATAACTTTGCACCTTTGAATGAAACTCAGGGAGAGTTAGCAGGTACATGTTTTATTTTGCGCTTCAGTTTATTTTTCAAAAATACTAAAAACCCCTGATGTTTTTAGTTTTATTTTGTATATCTCATCCAATGTATATCTTAAACTGAGAGTTGATTGTGTTTTATTTTGGACTTGATGGCAGAGTGCCTGTGCTGCCTTTTTGTTTTTTTCCTAGAAACAAAAGTCAAAAGTTTTCAAAATCATCAGTCATTGTGTTAAATTAAACTATGTATCAAAAGTACCAGTGGACACCCCAAATCCTTGACTATGATTATTTGCTTTATCCAAGGTGTAACTTGTGTTAACTTAACTATTTGGCTACTAGCTGTGCAAGTTTCTGTCTTTCATTCTCAAGTCTATGAAGATTTCAGCCAAATTGTTTCAGGTTATATGTCGCTGCACTGGTCTTTTTAATTTTTAAAGGATACACAGGGAGAGATAACAATCGGATGAGATTGAATGTTGAAGTTAAAATAAATGTGAAAAATCTAGATAAACAAAAAAAATGCAGTTGGTTTGCGTGTGCACTCATACTTTGCACCACTGCTGCAAGAGTCAGTGACAGTTTGGTCAACTCTTTAAGAATAAAAGTCTGGATCTACTCCTCACAGGTGTATGTTAATAACAGAGCAACACACGACAAAGAAAAAGGTAGTATACTTAAGATTAACAGTCCTCGCTCTTTGATTAGTGATATGTTTCTGACTTGTTATTACTGAACTCATGAGGGACTTAATTAGAACTTCCCACTGCCCCAAGAGACTCTGCAGACATAACTTGGACTTGTAAAAGCTGACTCGTGCCCTTGTGTGGTTCAAATCTTGGGAGCACTCAAAGTGAGCTGTAACACGAGTAGTGACAACTGCCAATCTGGCAGACGGCTAAAAATGCTGACTGACCTTTTGACAAATCTCCATGTGTTTCTTGAGGCCGTGGATTGTTTTGCGGGTGACAATCGAGCAGGTGGGACACACAACTTCCCCTCGATCTGAGATCGTTCGCTGCCATTGGGTGTCAGGAACAGTCCCTTAAAACACATGGAAACAACACAATCATGTCATTATTTTATCAGATGATTTAAATTACTGAAAAAATAATGATCAAAATGTTCAAATGTGAAGTTTTGTTGCTCTATATTTTTAATTACTTTATTTCATTCTACTTTGAGCTTGTGGTCTAAAGAAACAAGAAATTGAAGACCTCACTTTAGGTTCACTTTAAACCATTTTGTAACATTTTATTTACTTTATGATTGTCCTATTAACCAACTAGATATCAAAATAGTTAGAACATGACAAAAAAATCATTTGTTGTAAGCTCATGCTGCTATCATGGATGTTTGGATGAAATCCTCTGCCTCTGTTATCAATCTGATGTGAAAAGATGGATGTGACAAGTGGTGTAAAGGTGTTTTAAGCTGTAACAATGTAAGAGTGCAGGTCAATCTAACTTATTACCAGAGTTGGTTGTGGTGGCGTCTTTCTTTGAGGACTGACTTGGAGTTGGTCTTCTCTGAGGCTCCTCACTGGCTCCACTCCCCTCTGATCTTTTCACACGACCTGCCTTCAGCTTCTCCTCCACCTTAGTCATACCTGCAAAACACACACCGCCATGGTCAACGATCAAGACTACCTTTGAAAGTATTCTGGGTAAAGTGGGTGACACAAGAAGACAGACAGAAATGGAGGACAAATAAGAGCACTGGAAAAAGGGAAGTTGATACATGAGATAAAAATACAAAAAGCTTAAGTGTTTTACAACGCAGTTTATCCTTTGTGAGTCACAGGACATTTCCAGCATTTGAATGAGAAAGAAAGAAAGAGAGACTGGAGGATCTGTGTGTACGGTAAGTGTGGTCGGTGTGAGTCACTGATTCACTTAGCCGGATATGTAACACCTTCGCAGTTGCTGTATTAGGTGTTAAAAGATAGTTTCATTGATCACCAGCAGAGGAGATTACTTGCAATAGTTCTGATCACATAATCATGTAAAGCTCTCCTGGATGCCTTCATACCTGCTTCTCGAAATAAACAGAATGTCCTTCCATGACAATTTTAGACAGTGATTCATCATCGGGAACCTGTGGCCTGCTGTCTCAACAGCAATCAATGACTCAGCTCGAGTAATAAAACCCTCTTCACAACTTCATTTGTCCATTTAATATAACCACACAGGGGGCTTCAAGGATTTTTTGACAGTTACAGAAAGATTTTATTAGATAATCTGGGTGATGTGACAGAAATGTTGGTATCTACCTTTCAATCCAAATGTTCCCGATATAGACGGCTGCTCTCCAGTGAACTTCTTCGGCGTTTTCTGCTTCCGTCCTGGCCCCAAGAGAAAAACACAAAGCAAGGAACGGTCAAACACAAACAGCGCAAACATCACCGAGAGCATTTATCCCAAATGAGATTCTTCTTCTTACTGTGCCTCATTCTCTCTGGATCTTCGTCAGGAAAAGAAGGCGGAAGGCTGCCCCCCTCGCTCTCACTCCCCCCTGCGTCAGACGACGTGCTTTGGGACTGCGACTGCTGGGATTGGGGCTGTACCGGCTGAGCCTGGTGACTCTGCTGTGAAGGCTGGCTGTGGCTGTGCTGTTTCCTCTCGCCCCTCTGGTGGGCGAGCTCTCCGTTCTGAGAGGGCGCGGACACCTCGTGGGTCTTTTTCACTTTGAAGAACACCGGAGAGGGGGGACTGTTCTCCATGGGCCTGGATTCACACATCAAGGGGGACTCAGCATTATGACGTTACTAACACCATTATGTGTGTCGGTGTGGGAGGGAATTTGTGCTTCAAATCCCAGTCACCTTTTCTTGGTGTTGAACTTGATGGGGTTCTTTTGAAGCTTCGCCTGCTCGTCCTTGGGCTCCATGCTAACTCTGTCCGGGTGGTTCCACAGCTTGTGCTTCTGCAGGCGCACCTTTGTGGCAAACGCTGCCTCACAGTAGGGACAACCGTGACTCAGCTTCTCGGTTACAGTGGCCTGATACAAAGAGAGGCATGAGGAGAGGGGATTAAGAGTCAGCTTCCTTCCTACGTAAAATGAAATGACAGTGAGTTGCTGTTAACAGAAGCGACTCAGAATATCTAAATAATGGGTGTGGGCATTAAAAATTCTCTGGAAGCTCAAGCGCTGATTCTAACTGCCTTAACCAGTAATGGATGTATTGGGGTTTTTCCTCCAATATCTAAGCTGTGAACGTGTACTCTCAAGCATTTGTTAGAAATAGCCGCATAGCAGGAAAAAACAGAGGTTAGTGACTCACCCCCTGGCAGCGTTGATAGTGGTACTTGACGCCATAGATGCTGGGAAACTCTAACCAGCAGCCTGAACACGGACACTTAACCCTGGAGCGGCGCTTAAACTCTTCCTTCCATTGTACTATCATATGGGCCTGCTCGGGGGTGAGGAAGAGAGAGTTCACTGCAGGCACGGATTATCGCTATAGTGTACCGTACACAGTGCAAATTCAGGAGACGCTGACTACTCTGCACAGAAAAATTGAAGCCTGCTTCAAACACTCGGTCGGTTCAAAAAGAGGTACTCACAGGGATGCTCCTCAGTTCCTGCACCTCGGCTTTAGGACGACCTTTCCTCTTTCCCTCCGCTTGCTCATCGCACATTGCACCTGGTGAAATGAGGGGGAAAACCTGAGTGCTGCAAATGCTTTACATTCATAGGATAAAGCATTTAACTATGTGGTTTAGTATTAAGCACTATATTTCTCATCCAAAGCACACACATGAGCTTAAATTCAGCACTTCTGATTTGATCTGATATTCAACGATTACTTTACATTGATGTGAGAGTCTGTATGAAATCGACTGCAGTGATACCCTTCAATTGGGGGACTTGCACAAACTGTTGTGATGTATTTGTATTGAAAGTGAAAGTGAAAGTGAAAGAAGATCATATATTCTTTTTAACACTATTTTTCTTGATTCAAGATAACTTTTACTGGATACAATGCAACGAGGTAAGGTATTTATCACCAATTAGTGGCGCTGTTGTTTGAAATGTGACAAAAAGCAAACTTTGTAAGTTGGTACTGCAGTTTAGGAGCCGGCTACATTCAGTGCGACTCACAGCTCAGTGCTCTGAAACATAACGTTGTGATGTTGGCAAATCCTGGTTATGTCCTACGAAGTGCTCATCAACCTCACACTTCATTTCATTGATAGACTCTCAGGTTTGCACAATCGACTGCAGTATAACTGCTGCATGTGGTTTGGAATGAGCATTTTCACAAACAGCTAAGTCCGTGTTTTAGCTTTTAGCTTGTGTTTTGCACTTAAGCCCTTGTTGTAACCTTCTGCTAGTGTTTTAGATTTTCAAACATGTCTTAGACTTCAACTTATGTTTTGGCCTTTAACCCATGCTTTAGCCTTTAGCTCATACTCGATCACTTTCCTGTTTAGCTTGCTTCTGATTTTCTGTCAGACAGTCCAGCTCCTGTTTCCACCATTACCAACAAATCAATCACAGACAGTATTTTCAGCAGAGAAAAAAACACAGATCTCTCTTCTCACTGCTAAACTTGGTCTGCCGGGCTGGTGTTGTCATAGAGACATCAACTTGCGTAAATCAGTCTGGTCTGGTACAACCTGATCGGGATGCCAGGAACTAGCATTTAGAAGTAACCTATTTCAGCACTGATAATCTCATTTCAAATTGGCGATTGTGATCTGACAAATCTAGATATCAGACTTTTCAAGATCACGGAAGTCCTCACAGCTCCTTTAATTACATAAGATTACTAAAAAGTTAAAAGAATCCCATAAATCCAAACAAAGGATAGACAAAGACATGCATTTACAACTGTAGTGATAGATCTGAACAGCTCAAAGATAAAGGTTTGATATTGAAAGGGGCAGAGAAAGAGAGAGTGCACTGTGGGTAAAGGCCTTCTGTTGAGCCAAATAGATCAGCTATAAATCGCCAGCGCCTGTGTGAACCTCTGACACAGCACACAGCAGACCCACTGCCTCAGCTCTCTCTCTTCTTTCTCCGCTCTCTTATTGCTCGCTCTGTCCATCTCTCATTCTGCCACTTTTCTCTTTTCTCAAACCGTCTCTAGATCTTCTCACTTTCCCTTCCCTTTTCCCTGCCAGCAGCCCTTCTCTCAGTCTCTCTCCATGTGAACTTCCGCAGACGGGCACAGCGCTGCCTCATTACTGCTCTCTTCTCTGCCACAATTAAACCTCTACACTATCAGCTCTGCACTCTATTTCCTCCATACTTGAGAGAGAGAGAAAGAGAGAGAGAGGGGGGGGGGGGTTGAGAGAGCTGTGTATGCATGTGGAAGAAGAGGAGGCAGTAAAGGAGGGAGTGGAAGGAGGGGGTGACAAAAGGGAGGAGAAGAGGGCAGAGGATGCTGAGGGAGAGAGGGGAGAATTGCAGAGGCAGATGACTTCCTTCTCTGACCAAGCAGAATACAGAATGACAGAGGTGCAGGTGGGAGCTGAGGCAGTGTAGTGGTGATATATCTTTACATTTTTGCTACACAGTCCCGCATTGATCTGGTAAAGCTGGACAGAAGTAGCAGAGACAAGACAAGCAGGAGACAATGGGGCTGTTAGCGCTAATTCAGTCACGTCAAATCGAGAAAATGTCAAAGTGAAACAACTTTAAATAGAAATGATCACTTTCAGATTACAGCAGCTGTCTTACAATGAAAAACTTGTGATGAAAAATTCATCTGCAGCTTCTTCTTTCTCGTCTTCTTCTGCAAATGTATTGACGGGATGCATGCATGCCTTCTGCAGCCCATTTGTGCAGGATCCCAAACTGGATCAGGGCACTCCAAGCCTAACCAGGATTATACTAATGGTCGGAGGATTTTCCATCAAATAAATGAACTGACTTCCTGCCATGGTTTGCCCGTACAAAAAGAGGTCACGCTAGCAAAAAGACGGCTCTGTGCTCTGGAAAACATTTCTCTGTTTCTGTGTTTGTATGTAAAGACACACTCTAGGCTTTTGCTCTTGCCTGTTTTGCTTGGTTTTATTACCCAGCATACACTGCAACCCTCTCTTTTCTTTCCTTTTTTTTTTTTTACCTCATTTGTCTTCCTTTTGTTTCTCATTCAAACACTGACGCAAACACAGGTGGGCAGATTATATGTATTCTTTTACTCCAGATTCTCTATAATAAGGTAGCAGGAAAAGGAGGCGAGGCTGATTGAGAGTGAATAAGAAGTAGCACAGAGCTGCTGCCTGTTTGCAAATAGTTCATGACACAAGGTGTAAACATATGCATAAAAAACCAACACTGATACACACAAATAGGCACACAAAAGCATTGCCCATTACCAGTGTGTGTGTGTGTGTGTGTGATGTGTGTGCATAGATATGAGTGTATTAATATTCTCCAGGCGATGGAGCATTTCTCTATTAGCTGTCTGGGTAGCAGCTGGAGAGGTAATGCAGTCGGCGGTGCGGCTCTTGTGCTAAGGAGGAAATTGAGCATGCATTCTAATTCCTGTCTTAGAAAATAAAGGTCTTGTAAAAAGAAAGGCATAATTAATGAATTCAGCTCTTGGGAAAGATTTGTTCTTGTTGCTATGGGAATAAGATCGTCTTGTCTTAGTTACCACTATCAGAGGCTCTTTCCTGCAAGCAGAACAATTAGCCCCAGATATAGAATCTGACGATGCCAATGTGAAAGTTTACACACGAGGCGAAGAAGAGCAGGTGCAAATTTACAGTAAAAAAATAAACATAAAGCAGCAGACTCGTCTTTCCTGGGGTGAGACATGCAAACAACAAAACGTGTTCTGTATCTTCTAGTCTGCTTGTGCTTGGAGAAAACACTCTGCTGAAGCAATCACAGCTATTGTCTTGGTATAAAACAAAGCAAGCCCATTGTGTCAAATCTAAACCCTTGGTTCTCAGGCACAGGCCATGCGGATAAAACAGCTGTTCAGCTAATGTCAGAGTATGACTCGCTCCCAGCTGTCTGCAACTGTTGCTCCACACACTAATCCTGACAGAGGAGAGGAGAAAAGAAGAGGAAGATTCAGGACCCAGGAGTGCTGGCAGCTGCCTAATGATCTCAAATAACCTCTGAGTTCTCCTAGCTACGCCTGCAACTGCCTCCCCCTGAGTGCAAGGGTGCACACACACACTCACACACACAGACAACTCACACATTAACCACAAACGCACACACAGGCACAAGCACAGAACAGTCATTTGTTTTCCTCGACAAACACTCACACAGGAGCCTTTGTCTGTGTCTGCACAGCAGGGTTTATACATACTGTAGTTCAGAGAGAAACACACACAAATACAAACACCACTCAGTGCTGACACAACGCCACAGAGATGAAGACTTAGTATCACTACTTCCTCAATCTCAACGGACAATAACGGGAGAAAGTGATACACCTGGATGCACTGTGTAGTGAACACACTGACTATGAAACCATCTGCTTGATGTGTAATCTGTTCTGGACCTTTCTGGAGCTGTTGCTTCCACTTGCTTCTTTAAAGTTCATTCATTTCACTTTTACTACTTCACAACGTTTCCTCCCTCTCACACATTCCCCGCTCAGCGTTTCTTCACACACCTCCTCCTGCTACTTCCTTTTTTCCTATGTGTTATTTTTCATCCGGCACTACATTTCTCTCCCTTTTCTTCTAGTGCACAAAAAAATAAAAAAACTCCCACAGTGGAAATCCTCCCATCACATACGCACCTCTCTTCGGAGACGTCCCCATGCTGCCTCCCCAGTCAGGCCTGATTCCAGACAGTGAGTAAGAAGAAGAAGAGGAAGACGAAAGAGAAAGAGAGGTGGAGCGGCACCAGAACAGTGGTGCTATCCAGACACTGACTAACTGAAAGAAAACCAGACTCTCTTAAATCTGGCTCTCACTCTCTCTTTGTTTTTCCTCTCTCTCCCTGCCCTGCCTCTCTCTTTCTCTTTCTGTTACTACGTTTCTATGCAAATACTCTCCATAGTTACACTTGTTGATGCAGACACATACAAACACCTGTGAACTAATTTGCGATTCTAATTTATCACCATACATTTTCAACACAGAAAAGTATTTTTCTGCCATAAACTTCTTCGTAAATTGAACATGGCTTTGAATCAGGAAATCAAAAACAAAGGCAACCAATGGATGAATGTCTCACGTTTTCTCCACCAGGTTCAGGACTGTAAGCTGTTTGTAGCCACTTTTAATTTTTCAGTTGTTCTATCTAGATAATGGTGTAAAGGATTACATTTGTGAGAAAACGACACAAATAAAAATGAGCTACTCATGTAAAGTTGGGATGCATTGATCTGACCCTGGTGTCTGGTTTTGCTCAAACACAGACTCAAATGGTTGGATCAGATATTGTAACAAAAGGGACAGTCCAATGAGCATATCTATTCAATTTGGGTGTCTTACTTTTCACTTCCAATACGATATGGATATTGCAGCTTTGAGCTGATACCTATCTTGATCAATAGGATATCAACATAAGGTCTTCACAGCTAGCATAAGCCTTGAGATAATGTTTTGCACTGAGTTGCAAAACTTGTCATGCAGAGTTACTTTTACACTGCTGAGATTAACAGTTAAACTGCTATTCATGTCCGTGTTGGAGATCTACTCAGCACAAGTTAACACTTTTTATGTTCATATAATACAATAATATAGTCAGTTTAAATATATCTTCACTTCTATTTGGTTAAGAAAGTCAGAAAAGCCTTGAAATAATTCTCAGTTCAGTCTCATCCTTTAAAAAGTTAAAGACAATATTAACTTAATACTTCTGTCCATTCAGTCGTTTTTTTTCCCGGATACCAAAAAGCCCAAGTAACAATACCAGGTATTGGCTTAGACTGAAAAAGCCACATTAACGCATATTTGATTTACAGATAACAGACAACATTTGTTTATTTCTCTTTAAATCACTCAGTAAGAAAAAAAACGTAAGGTCCCTATCTTTGCATATAGAAACCTCTGTGAGTCTATTAAGGAAGGGTTTCAGTTCAGAAGTCAAACATGAACCTCAGGTTTCATGTTTAACAGCTATGCTTTCTGAAATTGAGGTTCAAGTATTTAAGATGACGACAAAGATGCTGCTTTCAAGATCTTTACTGCTTAATTACCAATAGAGTTGATTAGTTCCTGGTCTAGGAGGGGTGAGTGTTTAGAGTAGAAAGCAACTGTCACTTCCTCTGCTTCCTCTGTGGTCTGATCTAAGGTGCATGAAACTACCCAACAGTTTACTGGCACTGTTAAACCACATTTAGAGCAGCCGACTTACAGAGGAAGCCGAGGCTGGATGATCCTACTACATAAACTGGTGATTCACAGTACCTCGATAGCCTCTTCAGACCTGCATCGATTTTACAGTCTTCCACATCAGCTGCATGCTTCATATTATTGGAAACCTAATCTATTGTCTGAGGCCTATTTGGCTCACAGCGAGAAGCATGTTTGGTGACATCCAATCACAACAGCTTCGGATGAGTGGCCACACATGTGACCAGTGAATCCCCCCAGGTACAGAGCTCACACAGGTACACTGAGAGTGAAGAAAGGAAAACGTTTCTAAACAGGAGAGTGGCTAAACAGAAGTTTGAAGCATGTTGTGGTTTACACGCAGAGCATATACCCGCAGCCGTGAAAAAAAAGGCATGTGTTTATGCAACAACACATACAGTATATGCGAGCCAGACAGACAATGCCTGCTCCAGACTGTTTGCAGTGCCCTCCTTATGGACTGTGACTCACCAACTCAATCTCTCTCCTCTCCCATTTCCCTGTGCTTCCTCTCATCTGCCATCCCCAAGCCTGCCAAATAAAGGTGTGACAAAGATGACAAAGGACTCTACTCAAAACAAGATGCGACACGAGGCCCAGAAAAGCACCAGAATTCAATTTCATATCAAAACAAACGTTATCTATGGCTCTTTATCAGGTTCATCCCTTGGTAAGTCATCAGCAGAGGAGAGCCACAAAATAGAAGAGTTAAAAGGTGTGAGAAGAGTTTGGGTGGGTGAACAGGGCCCAAAAGGTAGAGATAGTGAGACTGGAGGCTTTTTTATTCCCCAAAGCTGTTAATACTGAGCAAAATAAAGCCAGGATAAGGAGTATGAGGGAGTATGGAATGAAAACGAGTGATTTTTTTCTGAGGCGAATGGGACAAAAACAGTGAGAGGAAGTGTGTGAAAGAGAGGAAGAGCAAGAGATTGCTGCTCAGGGAAATATGCAGGGTCAGCAGGCGGCGTGTGTGGGTCTGAAATGAAGGTCCTGCAGTCAGATTAGCAAACTGTCACTTGAGATGCATGTACACTCACACAGACGTGTAAACACAAACAAAAGCAGCACAAACAAGAACTTATGACATTTACACACAGCCATACTCAGCCCCTCCTCCTTATATTAAAAAATGGGGCATGATTCTTCTCTTAAAACATTCTCTTAAACATTCAGAGGATTTTTTTCTGGGTTCAGGTCGAGCGCTGCACCACTCGTCACTGAGGAAGGAGGATGATCCCACACATACACACACTTAATCGCCTCGCCTCCACTCATTTATTCTTGCATTAATGTGTGCAGAATGGGGCCTAATTTCAAGCTTGCCTTAAGCATTTGGCAGAACAGCATTAGCTCTGTCCAAATACTTTTATTGTAGGTTGTTAAGCAGTGAAATACAACAACACCGAGGACTGTGATAGCATAATGTGAGAGCAAGAACACCAAGAGAGAGTAAGTCACCCTCAAGGACCACATCCTTTCCTGCAAGTTGTCTGGTGTGGCAATGTGACAGCTGAACCACACCGCCCTAGGAAAGCAGACAACTCAATTTGCTCTCTTTGTATCCAAAAGTATAAACCACTTAAAAAAAAAGGAAAGAAGAAAAAAAACAGTCAAGAGAGACAGACAGACAAGATTTCTTCGTTGTTACATCATACAAAGTTTCTGACGAGGGCATTCATCAATCAATGTGAGGTCTAATAACACAAAGGGGCGTCCGAGTTATCTGTGGATATTGGAGAGAAAATAAGAATTGACCGTGGGAAAAGGGTCGATGATGTGGAACCTGGTTATTTAAAGATCACACTGTGTACAACAGTCATAGACTGAAAAACTCCACAGGGAGCTTTAGATATTGATGCCTTTGTTTCCCCAATCTGAGGCTAACAGCTCCTCTTGGGATAAACAAGCTAGCGCCACGCAGGCTCATTATGATTAGCACTGTAGCATTCCTCCTCATCTACGGAGCGCTACAGCTGAACACTTGCTGAGGAGAATTAATTGAAAAGAGGCCTGGAAAAGTAAAACATTAAAATGAAGATGTAGTGGATGTTTTGCTGGAGGAGTAACAAAAAGTCACTGATTACTGTCTTCATTTAGCATTAACCAAATCTGAGTGAAATCAGCACAAATGAGTTCCCACTGGGGAGTAGAAATGCCATTGTAATGAAAAGCCTCTCTGATATGAAAATGTAAAATTCCTCATGCAATTCACATGCTCTGCTCTGCGTCTTAATCAATTCCTGGTGTCAAACTCGTTTCTGCCTGTTTTCCAGTCATTTTTGCATTCGCCTTCAGGTTACTGAATGTTCTTAGAGAATCTTCAAACCCTATAATCACATAAAAACTCAGTCCACTGGCAATCGCGCCAACTAAGCCCCTCTTAAGGCTCGGGAAACCCCTGGTAATGTTCCAGATAAGAGCAACTTCCCAGCCAAACAAGACAATTGTTCAACTACAACTTAGCGGATTTAAATTCCTCTTTTGTGCAATCAAAACATGCTGGAAGCTTTCTTTAACACTGGTTCTACAGGAACAGCTTCGATGCTGTTTAAAAAAAACCCACAGATATAATTACTACTTTAATGGGAATCAAAGGAGATCAACTGTGAAGAGAGAAAACAAAACAGGCGAGCAGAGATGGTGTCATGTTACCTCAAAAAGTCCCATAAAGACCGGGACCAAACCATCGCCTGTTAGAGGAACTATAACACACACACACACACGCATAAACATATGTTCAGTCATCAGTGTTGCTCATTAGTGAACTGGCGCCAAGATTGTTGCTCTCAATTATAGCTTTCAGTCTCTAAATGATCAGCTCAGAGCTCACTAGCAACTTGACTGATTTATAAACACGTCTTGTTTATTGAGTAATAAAATGTAGAAAGAAAATCTATAAAACATAAGACTGGGAGGCTGCGGAGAAAAACCTGTCATTCAAAAACGCTGTGCTCTCCTACGACAAATTCTTGAGGAGCATGAACGACATATCAGTCGACAGGTTGTAAATGATAAGAGAGGGGTCTCTACGTTTACCTGTAATGTGCTGCTAACGTACATGAACTAAGAGAGTTGAAAACATGGTATTAAAACAATCTTCTAAAGGCTTGTATCTGGCAAAATTGTCTCTGTTACACACACAAATATACACATGGACTCATGCAAGCACGCACCCACACAGGAATGCAAATCTAGTCTTCAGGGCTGAATATCAACGAAGAAAGAAAACAAACTGAAGCACCTTGCCTAGCATTGGTGCTCTGTGTCTGGGTATGAGTGGCTATTTTCTAGCAACCAAAACAACTGGGTCAAATTAGCACAGCCCCAGTTTTTCCAAGTCTGCCTGACTCCATTAACAAAGTCATGATGATCTGCTGGTTATTGGACTGAAACATTATTCCCCAGTCCGCCTCTCTCTTTTCCAAAAAAAAAAAAATCCTCCTTCTCCGTCCAGATGGCTGAGGGGTTTCACTCATGTCAGAACTTGGCACAACTTGTTTGTTTGGTTTTTCTCACTGTAAGGCAGCCTGAGGGAATTTTTTGTAGTTTCCAGGCTCTTCTGTGGTGCAAGAGGCAGAATTTCATTTGAGACTGGGCAAACTATCGAATCTTAGTGAAGTGTAACCCATTCACAAAAAAGCTGCAGACACAGTTAGAGTTGTTGATCAAATCCTTGTAGAAGTTAGCTTGGAATCCCCAAAAGTCCAGCTGATCAAAAGTGACTAAATGTAGAGAGTTCACAAACACCACGACTCTGATCACATACTCCAGTACATTGGCGGTTTTTTCAACTACATAATCCGATGGAATTCATCAGAAATTTGCCCAAAAGCAAACCTGTATCACCTCAAACAAAGCTCTTATTGTTCTCACATCTAAAGCATCTGTGAAGAAACGCTGCATAGATTTCAACACACACTGCTTTCATT
Organism: Thalassoma bifasciatum; assembly: GCA_008086565.1. Taxonomy (NCBI): domain Eukaryota; kingdom Metazoa; phylum Chordata; class Actinopteri; order Labriformes; family Labridae; genus Thalassoma; species Thalassoma bifasciatum. Next base: position 137,006 of record RPOG01000584.1, on the reverse strand, counting down.
TTACTCACTGTGTTTGTTGTTGTTTTCAGGGCCTGGTGAGGGTCTGACTGACTCCTGGGGATGTCCATGCTTGGGGATCCGGCCTCTTGGCAGCCCTGATGAGGACAGCTTCCCAAGCCTAGGGCCACTTGGGCTCTCCATGCCTGCAATGGTAGCAAAGGGAGAAAAAGACACAGGAGACACAGTTAGCTGGAGGTAACATTGTGATGCTTTCTGCCTCTCATTAATCCTGTTCCCTTGCTTGTCAACACATTATTAGCAATGTCCACCGCGTCGATAGCTTGTGATGATGCTGTCTTTCTCGTTCTGCAGCACACTTCTTTCTTGTTGGCCATGGGTGCTGGTGGGGTGAAGGTTATATCTGAGTGGAGGCACACACATCATCTGCAGTGGAAATGAGGGTGTGACCTTCCATGTTTCATTTCAAAATCAATACCCTCACTTACACGCTAACTCCATGCTCAGCCCATTAGACAAAAGGTGAGTCAAATCAGCACAAAGCTCTTTTTTTTTAGCAGCCCTTCCATCTTTACTTACTTTTTAGAAGGTCACACTAGTAGATGCTCTTTTTTACCTCTAGATAAAGGCTAAGTCTAGTTTACTGCCTGCTAGCTAAGTAGCTTTCCCTGTATAATCCACTAATTCATAATCATTTTATACCAGCATTAACCACAGTAGGCCTATATGTCAGATTCTGTGCAGCTAAACCCCCATTCCCCACCAGCATGGGACAATCTAATGGATGAAGGCTGACAATCGCTAATTATGCTAAGTGGGACTGATTAGGATCCAACATACTTTCTCTTAGCACACATTCCTGTCACTCTGCTAATGAATTACAACAGCACACAAAGGGTCACTCAGCGGGGGTCATGCAGTGTCTGTTTACACGCCATGCTGTTCACTGTACACTGAGCGGCCATGGCTCATCCATCACAGTTTTAATGCAGCAGGCTAACAGTTTGTTATAAGTTGTTAATGGGTTTTCAAGCTGGATAAATGTTTCCTCTACTTCAAGTTTGAACCCAGAGTTGACTTTATTTCATTTTCAAATGTCACATTGATTAAGTCATGCAAAAGCTACAAATTGTTCTCTATTTTTGTCAAGTCTGATTGTTCCTATGCAAAGTAAAAATTGCAAGGTAAAAATTTGATGCTGCCTTAAAATTCTGTTAGGTCAAAAATACATTTTGTTGCTCTGACACCGACAAAAGTTTCCTTATCTTATTTAAATAAATTGTTTTGTGTCAACTCTTGTCTTAGTTTTTGCTGATTTAGACTTGTTAGTTGACTTAACTTCTTCAGGTAGTTGTAACGTAATTGCACTTTTTAGTTATATTAACCTTTTGGTATTGTTTATTCAAATTTTATTTTTAAGTGAACGTCTTTAGGTACTTATTTGAAATATTGAATTCATTTTCATCTCAATTGAACTCCGGTTTTGTAGCTTGTGAAACTGACAGCTGGTCTATGTTTAGGAGCTCACTCGGTCTGCCAGTCTGTCCCACTGCACGACTTTTCTATGCACTGTATTCCCTCCCCACTCATGGCATGATTGTTAGGTAATAATTCGCGAAGGCATACTGGGTATAACTTGAAAGTTGTAGCTTTATTAAATAGCTGGGAGGGGCTAAGGTCATTGTAAAGTCCACAAGTTAAAATATGTTTTGTAATTGAAAAGATGACTACTTGTAATTAAATGTTATTACAACTAGGGATGGTTACCTTTCACATTTGAACCCTTGCAGTACGGGTACCCGGAACCTGGGACTTGGTATCAGTACTCAAAGGTACCAATTTCTAGTACTTCTGTGTGTGTTCATGTGGTAATAAACATTAATTTGTTTGATGCTAAAATCTTAAAATATTGCGATCTAAAATAATAATTTCTCAATAAAGAAACTTTAACAAATATATCAAAACAACATTCTGCACTGTAACATTACAGTTGTTTCCCAAATTTCTTCAACATGAAAACCCTTGACTAAAATTAACCATAACTTAATAAATTAACAACTATGCAGTGTGTTTCAAAATAATGCACTAATTAAAAACCAGCTCGATGTGGAAAATCCCCTACTCTTCCATCCCCTGACAGTCACAAGGATGCAGTACGGTACCATTTGATTTTACTTGAATTGGTACTTTGTACCACTGACAGAATTAGAGCAGTACCTGTAAAAGTACCTCCTTTGGTGACCATCCTTAATTTCAGTAACTTCAGTAATGTTTTGTCTTACTGACACAAAGTAACATGCTTGAACAACATATGTGCAAATTTGCATTTTACAGTGTGGAATAAACTGCAACAAAAAGTTGAGCTGACCTCATTGATAAAATAAAAGTTTACAGGGTTGGCTAAAGAAGGTGTTGCATGTTGCAGAGATGTTGCTCACTTTGACAGAAGACACCTTCCTGCTCCTGTTTCATTGTCACAGCGTTATTAAAAACTAGAAACTAGCTTTCAGCTACAAAAAAAGTTATAGTAAGTCAAAGTCAAACCAGAAGTCATGATATCTATTCTGTTTTTGCTTATTTTAGTGTAAGTTTCGATAGAAACCTGTACAGTTTTTGTGCACTGAGCACTTTCACTCTCTGTTTTAAATTGTCAGCTTAGTCATAGCATATACGACTTCTTCTCCTCAGTCTGGCATTTATACAAAGTCCCTCAATAAAAAACAACATTACAGCTGGTGTTTTCATAAAAGAATAACTCTACGTCGACAGTGCAACATTACCATACATTTAGCTAGACACAACAAAACCTGGTGACACCCACACACATCTCCTCACACAATCTGCTGACAAACCAACCTGGAAATAAGTATTTTAGCTCCACACGTGGCACGCTGCCATGCTGTGTGTGTCAACCACAACAAGGTTACAGAGTTGCTTATTTATGTGGTAAGGAAAGAATACAGTTAACACTTTTCTTCCTCGTGCTCGGCCACACCTACCTGAGGTGCTGGGCAGTCACCCAGAGCTAGGAGCAGGGTGGCCCCGGGTCACCACGTGAGGGGAGGAGGAGGAGGGGGGGTCGGGAGACAGGCACCTAAGTGGGCGTTTTTCCACCAATGTTATGTTACATGGCAATCACACCTGCTGTGCGTCAAAGACCGGTCAGACTTGGGTTGGGGGGCCTGAAGGCAGCGGACAGCCGTCACCGTCGTCCGGTCCCCCCCTTTACTCTCTCTGCAGACGTCGACGAGGTGGAGGAAGGAAAAAAAAAAGAGCAGGGCAGGAGAAGAGAAATTACAAATTACATGAACAGAAATCCAGGATACTTTCACCTTATTCCCAGTTTCCAATAGCCTTGCCCCCCTCCTCCTTTTCCTGCATTAATATGTAAACCACGAGGCACTTCTTCAACCTCTGTCTTCTCGTTAAACACTCCAGAAATAACAGAAATAGCCACCAAAGATAGGTAGGTCCTCGACTCCTTGAGCAAAAATATTAGAATACGGGATGGTTTATATAGGCAGTGAAGCAAAATGGCGACTTTATTACGAAGGAGGAGTAAAAAAAAAATCCTTGCGCTGGCTGGAGCTAAAGGGAGGCACAAAAATATGTTTAGTGCAGTAATTTCGACGGCAGCGAGACAGTTGGTTAGAGTAAAAGGAAACGAAGCGAAGGAAAATAAGCACAGACGACAAATCTCGGTCGGTTTTGGTTCACTCCTCGGTTCCTTACCTCGGAATTATTTCGGTTTTTTATACGGATATTATCTCGGCGGCCGTGTACAGTATTACAGTAATGTGTGTTGGGTCATGCGCGTATCCACTCCACCTTTGACAGTTGCAACTACAGTCTTGAGGCAACTTGCAAACTCTCGCGTTATTATTATCTATATCGAGCAGATTAATAATGGGGGTTTCTACCTAATAAACTCGCTGCGATGCCGGCTCGCGTTGCTCCTCCGACGTAACGGCGCTCGGTCCTGACGAAAAAAGGGTCAGGGCTTAAATTCCTTAAATCAACCTTCGCCAAGTGTTTTAATGTTGTTCCTGGGAAATAACAGCTCCGAGCGTCCTTACAGCTTTGTGCAACCAGTCAGGGGGAATAATGTTAGTCCAGTAAGGTGGGCTGTGTTTTGTCATTGCCTCACTGTAGGCCAGTGCTTCAGTCTGTCAGTGCAAGTAGCCCTCACCAAAAACCTCTGGAATAACAAATATGCCTCAAATATCACTCAATTCAACACTTAAAAGAAGAAATATCCACATCACATTTGCACCACACGCCACTGAATCTGTTTGGCTTCATATAATCTTGTTTTAATTGCCTAACAATCTTAAAAACATTCCCAAAATTCAAGGTCAACACTTAAGCACTGGATTCAACCATATTGATGTTAATAGCAGCTCAAAAGATAATTAAGCAAACCGTAAATACACTGCTAGATTTTTAATTACGACAGGAAAAGTGCACACTCCAGGCGATCCAGACAGCTAATAATAAAAATTCAACATATGGTGTGAAGCCACTTCTTCCTTTTTTTATTACAGCCAACTAAGTGAATCATTCATGGTGTCATTACCACCTCCTCCAGTTCCTGTCAAACAACAAAGATTCTCTCCTACTCTTTGATTGGTGCCAGTCATCATGACCTAATATTTCCTATTAGTGGAAATCATCTGAAGCCATGATGTAATGTATGTGTAAAAGAAAAGAGGCTTTTTTACTTTATGGCCAGTGGAGGGCAGGAGAGACTCATTTTGGAGTGAGTTTACTGTCACCAGGTGTCTCATGGACTATCTGCTAATGAAATTTTTAAATGTATCTTTGTAATAATAACAATAATAATAATAATAATAATAATAATAATAAAAATAATGAAGATGATAGAGACTCTACACTTGTTAAAATCTATACAAATAGGGAACGTATATAAAAAACAACAACAGTACAATCACAAATTAAAAGCTTACTTTATAGTGTGAGTTAAAAAAAAAAAAAAAAAAAAAAGATTTGAATGTAGGGGGATCAGACCAGTTTTGAATCTGAATGGGGGGTGAGGTCCAAGGGGTGGGGGTGGCTACGCAGAAGGCTTTGTCCCCTTAGGTTTGGTTCTTTGTTCTGGAACCGGTTTGGTTCTGGATTCTCCAAACTTTGGTGCTTTTGGTGAACCACTCTGGGTTCATACCAATTATAGAAGAATGACAGTGGATGGGCATTATTCCCTGTAACTTGAGCAAAAGTAAACAACACACTAACAAAATAGCAGAGTTTTGATGTAGTTTTATTTTTTGTTCAAACTAAAAATCTCAGCTTATATTTCCCCCTCATATGCAGCCAACTGTTTTAGCTATTGTTCAGTTTTATATATAAATACATATGTATATTAGAAATAAATACAGTCAACAAATGGCCGCTTTAAAACTTAAAGTTTCATGTGGGTGTTGGTATAAAATGTAGGCACAAACATCAGTAAAGGAAAAAAACACGAATGTAAAATAAATACAGTTCTCGAGACAAAATTGTAACGAGCGTTTCATCTTCTTGCTCAACCACTACGGGCTCTTCTCAATTTTTCTGCTCATATTTTCAACACAGAATACAACAAGCCCAACGGTAATGTCACAGTTCCCGAGCTGGAACCTACTGTTTTTTTATATTCCAGGTGTGAACCAATTTTTCAGCTTCCAAGCCAACTTTTTCTCCAGTCTGAACAGTTCAAATGTAGGTCAAGGAACTGGAACCAGCACAGAACTGTGCCAGTGAGAAAAAGTGCTTAAAGGGGGCTTCACACAAAGGAACATAATGGCACCTATTTTATGTCCACATAAGACATAGAAAAAAGATTATACAGGGGCTTATCTGCTACGGCTCCATGGCTTCTGTTGTGTAAAGCAAAAAAGTCTTACTTCCATAACTATTTTTTAAACCTTAAATGTCAACTTAATTCCCTCAAATTTCTTATATTTTTATTGATGTAGTTTGACACATAATTTTTAAAATGTCAAGTCAATGTTTGTCTCCATCAATCTTCCACTAGGGGGCAGTGCTGTTCTGGGAGTTTGCAAAAGCAGCTCATTGATAAGAGACACTGAGCACTGATGTATGTTTGCTTTTACTTCAACTTTTCAGTGCTAAGTTATGACTCATGGGGGTTTTCATGTGTATTAGGATTACTTTGAACTTACCTCACCTGTGAGTAGGATCAGCAGGTGAATGAAAAATCAAACTTGAGTGGTGTTAAACTCCATTTCTCTGCACACTAATAGCTCAACAGATAAAGTGAAATCTTCCTCTTGCTCAGTTAAACGGGTGCTGATGAATAGTTCATGCTTGGCTTTTTTTTTTTTTTTGACCTGAGTTTAATCCTTTTACATTGGCAGTGATTTATGTTCCTACTTATCCTCTGCTGAGTGAGCAAAAAGCTCCTTTAATGGTTTTCAAAACTGTCCAGGTGGAGATGTCCGTGCCCTAAAAGGCTTTTGAAGAGTCCATCCAAGAGTTGATTGTGTTATTTATCCTTTGACCTTTCTAATGAAATCTGAGTGAACACATGCTCATTTTTCCATTCTGACTTGCTTTGCAGTGGTATGCTGAATATTAACGCTTGGGTGCAGGCCAGAAAAACCACAGTTTTCATCTGTTTATGTCGTTGAGCAATTCTATTGGAGCAGCTGCTTAAGAGCTCCTCAGTAGTATGTGATGAGACGGGACAGAGTGTTTCTCAGTCTGTTTCAGTGCTGTCAGCGCTCTGACACCCAGCTGATCAAAGACACGCAGATAACGATAAACAAGCTGAATAAAGATCCTCTGACTTGGGGTTTTCTGGAGAATAATGACGAAAGATGAGCTCTCAAAATAAAAGACACATTATAACAGACAGTCACCAATTAACCGCACCATCCAACCGCCTGTACCGCAGAATTATTCAAGGGTGAGAAGTCCACTGTTCACTGAATCTGTTTATCATACATGTGCCTTGTTATCAACTGCTGAGATGCTTCATGCCTCTCAGTAATTGGATCCAAATGTGTGTGTGTGTGTGTGTGAGCGTGTGTGTGTGTGAGTCAGTCTGAGAGACAAAGTGTGTGTCTCCAGACGCTGTTTTGCATGCAGGGAGCTACAGTTGTGCCTCCTGCACCCTGAGTGACAGGTCAGAGTGGAGGTGGAAGTTTGAAGGGGAAGCTTGCACTATTGAAAATGTAACAGACAATCTTTAAAACTCTTACTGTACACGCAGTTTCAGAGAATTCCTTGTAAATGTTTAAAACCTGCTTTTTCTCTTAGTGTTCAAATCACAACATCAGTATTTTGTAGAACAGCTGATATAATTTTGCATTATTAAGGGCAATAACTGATGAACAGATAAATAAATTAGTAGAATAATTAGATTGGAGATTCCAAGAAAGAAAGGCTGTGAACTCAGAGGGATAACAGGAAGCAATAAAAAGAGTAATCACATGAGTTGCTCACTGTTTTTTCAGTAATGGTAGGTTATGTACGGATACTTTTGAAGTTTGATCCATTAAAATGAATCAGTTATACAAAAGCTCTCTGAGAACAGAAGATACAAACAGTCTTGGCTCGTTCCTAAATGCTGAGAAGAGAAACACTATGTTCTTCAGTTGCTGTCCTTACAGTACGTATACAAGAAAAATGGACTAAACTTGGTGAAGCCATTCTGCATTAACATTCACTGACACAAGACCTGTAACCACTGAGCACAGTTTACCAATGATGACTGTCCTAAGCTACTCGTATTTTAGATTGAGAGAATGCTAGATTGATCCTTCCCCACAGAGACCGAGCTATTTTTGGATGAGGACACTACCGCTTCCCTCTCATACCCAATCAGCTTTGATGACGGGAACACTGCCAGAAAAAAAAAGAAGAAGAAAAAAGAAAAAAAGCATTCTCAAAACCTGGAAGACAGAAATTGTATTGTTTCCCAAGATGCTAACGAGATGATTTCTGTCGGACATTTAGAAAAAAAAGAAACACTTGAAGTTTCTATCCAAATGGGAGAAAAATACTTGGATATCTTTTTACAAAATCTTGAGTCAAGATGAATGAGAACTGACTTCCTGTTTTCTGATACTGGCTTGACAATAAGTTCAGCAGACATGACATGACTTGGATCTGGCATCTGTTTTAGTCCTCAAGTTAAATCATACTTCTTTGTGCCTTTGTTTTTGCTGTTGTCTTTATTTGATAGGACAGCTTGATAGAGAGAGGGGAGTGACACGCAGTGGAAGCAGGAATGGATCATACCACATGCACTGCACAGACTTCCCCACCAGCCTTGGTGTCCCAATGCAACCTTTTCACTTCTGATGTGATATTGATATCACAACCTTGAGGAGTGGCTGTTACCGATATTGATGGGATACAATATCAGCAAAAATAGTGTGGCATCCAGCTTTATGAGTAGGTCTTCAAGGCTTGAAAAAGTCTTGAGGGAACATTTAAAGTGTAAATGTACTGAACTTCTTCTTTCCAGTTCTGTGCCACATCAGGAAACTTGTGCATGACAAGTTTTGCCCTCAGCAGCAACATCTTTTTCGGACTTTAACACTCACTCCTACCCCTTGCTACTTTGTTGGCGCTTAAGCACATGCTATTGGCTATTGTTGTGGTTACGCATAGACTGAAAAAATCATGGATGCCATGATGACACTTGGCATGAACTGAGGTCACCACAAAAACTGCGATCCTTGGTGACTGGCTGCAGCATATGTCAAAAAGTATCATTATTCATTCTAGGTGATAACTTTAAAAAATTAATACACCTGGTCGAAATGTTTCTCATATAAAGATATCATTTGGCTGCAGCTGCTGCTCTTGTGTGGTTTTTTCAAGAATAGTAGGATACTTCCAGAAGAGAACCAGGCAGCGATTAGACTTTCATAAGAAGAAAAATATGCATGATTTTTGCTTTCCAGTTCCTCTTAGATTCTGTATGGTCTCAACTGTGTGGACTCTGGTTGCACAATGGCAGCTCCTGTGACAGGGATCTTGTGGCTTCAAAAACGTGCAACAGTTATATACAGTCAGTTTTCTCATGTGGGCTCGAAATGCTGGATCCAGGTTTTGCTGGATAGAAGTGTTGGAGCAAAGCCCAGAATGGACTGCTTGTATCGTTTCGCTTAAAATGTCGATTTTAGATGCAGGTTTATATAATCCATTCTTCTTTTGCTGATATTGGACCAATATCTGATATCAATATCGGATGGGGACACACCTACTTGTCATACTGAAAATTAATATAAGAGAGCAAAATGAAATGTATCACATAAAAAATAACAATAAAAACGTCAGGACAAACAATTCAAATTAGTTTATTCTAAAAAGACAACTTTCAACATGTTCCATACTGTATATCTTCACATCTGTAAAGCAGATAAATATGTTTCATCTGTACCTTTTTCATTTTTAACAGTCCATCAATCAAAAGCAATATTTACAGTACATCTGGATATCCAAAAATAATAACTTAGTGTTTTTTCTCCTTTTAACAGTCAATTACTTGCAATACCAAAGACTCTTTGTTAAAAGAGGGTTTAGAGGGTGTTGGAAGGAGACTTTTTGTTCATTGGAGGTTTTATTACTCATCTGGTCATGTTATATTTTTACGTGACTTAAACATTGTCACTGTAAAGCATCCAGGTGCTCACTTCAGTTGGGAAATCTTGTCATGGTATCTTGATTTCTGAGCATCTGAAATCACAGTCGGGAACATCAGGGACAGAGAGTGGGAGGAATACCACAGAGGCTTGTCCTTTTTTTGTTTTTTTTTTAAAGAATTTGTGCGCATTAAATGACACACAGTTTACAGTAGCACACGCAAAGGACAGAAGCTATGAGGCTGGAAGATTTGATCACAGTAACTCTTTCACATCAGTAAAAAAGAATTGATTATTACCCCTTACAGTTAGACCCCTCTGACTTTAGCCATTTAAATTATTGCTTTACATGTTATCACTTTAACGCTACGCTCTCTAGACTCACCCCATTAATAAAAGACTAAAGGTACCGTTACAGTATACACGATTTATAGTTTTCTACAATGCTCATACTGCTTATGTTTCTCTAATTTCTCACTGCAGATCAGTCACAATGTTAAAAAATGATTGTAAGAATGACATTCTGCTTTAAGTCTGTTCCTCAAATCGGCAAATAAGAGAGGAGAATGCAGTGTGAGCTGTATGTTAAAGTAGCTTTAGATTCAGTTACCGAATAATGGTAGATTTAATCCCGAAAAATGGTTTTGTCATCTATAAATTAAAAAAAATCCTGCATCCTGTTCGTGCACATGTGGAAAATATATCAGGAATCATTCTGATCTCAATGAATCAGGAAACCAACGAGAGACTTTCTGCTATCAAGCGTTCACCAGTGACAGGCCTTACATCATCACCCATGTTGTGCATCTTACATCTCATCACTATGCTACAGTGGGCTCCCCTGCTTTGAGCAGGGCTTTGTCTCAGTCTCAGTGTCTGTAAACCAGATTGGCCGTGTTGAATGAGAATCCTCCAGACCGCGTTGGCATGTCGTCTTTTGGCTCGTCCCTGCCCCCCCCACCACCACCCTCCTCCTTCTCTTGCTGATTCTCTTCTCTCATATCTGAAGACAGCAGCTCTTCTGTGGCTCCTGGAGATGTATTGTGGCCAGGGGATGAGGGAAAGGGGCTGCCAAATGGATCCAGAGATGAGCTAAGAGAAGTTTCCAAAGGAGGCTGCAGGGAGAAGGGCGAGAAAAGAGGGAGAGAAAAAGCAGAGGTTAAAGTCTCATCTTAGAGGCTTTTTGAAGCACCAGCATGGGGTTCACAACCCTCCTGAATCTGTATGAGACTCCTTTTCCCAAGACTCTACTGAATTATAGAGTAACCAGTGTGGTTGGCCTCCCTTCATGTAACACGCTGTACTCAATCACAGAGCGACAACCTCTGACAAGCTATAATTTAGTATGAAACACTGTCTGAATACGAACGAGAGTCATGGTGGTGCATGACAATTGCAATTTCACAAACGTAGGGAGATAAAAAGACGCTAAAAAGAAAAATACACCAGAATGGGCTAAATGAAGCTGTTAATGGAAAAATGAAAGAACTGGTTGTTAAAATTCAAACTTCTTTTACACTTTCCATTCGCTTCAGAAAATTACTTGACATTGTCAAGGTGGGTTGCTTATTTGAATGAAAACAGAAAAAGTGTGTTCACTGTGACTTTGGACTCCCACCTGTCAGCCCATCAGCTTATGTGTGAATGCAGCACCGCTCGCTATGTTCAAACTGTCATGGTTGAAAATTCACCTCCATTCACTGAGCACTGCAAGCGGCTGATTCTGTGCTCAAAGCATGCTGGGATGGCTAAAAATGTGGCAATTTTTTTTTTTTATTGAGTTGTACTTGGGCATTTTTTTTGCCTCATTCGATAGAGCATCTGAGGATGGACAGGAAATGTTGAGGTTAGAGAGTTTGGGGAAGCAACAAACACAACAAGCTCCTGCACATGAGGCTCCAAGATGACAACTTTTCACGCCTATGATTAGATAGAGGAGGACAGTGGATAGAGCAGAAAACAGGACAAGGATGGGGAATTACATGCCAAAAAACAGGGCACAGGTGGGATTCAAACCCAGGCCGCCTGCTCAAGGGCACACCTCACAGTCACGACCTAAACCACTGGGCCATCTGCCCCACAAAGACTGCAACATTTTCACAGTTTTCTCCCTCATCACTTATCATTCATTTGAGGAAAATGGATGTACACGATGTACAAAATCCTGAAATTTACAAGTGACCTAACAGTCTAGACAGACATCAGCTCAGGTAAATTGGTGGCTTTCAGAGGGCTCACGCCTACGTAAATAGCGTCAATCATCATCACAGTAGGCTGGTGACATTCATGATGTTTATGGTAAACAGAGATTCCTCACTTTTTACTTTTTGCAGCTGAAAGTTTTATTGCATATACCCATATCTAGTGTATTGAATTGAAAATGCTTAGTGACAATTAGAGTTAGAATCAAAAACAGTTCTATGCAAATGCATCACTTATCTTAGAAGAAGAATATCAAAAATGTAAATATAAAAGATGTGATATTTCCTCTGCAAAGATTATCACTGTTGTTTTCTGAAATTACACCTGAGGATGGTAAAATAAAAAAAGTTTAAAAGGATATTTAGAATGTTCAAATATTATTGTCATTATTTTGTTGAAATATAAGTCGCGTGACAAGCAAATAAGAGATAGGAACTTTTTTTTGTCACTGGCCTGACCTCTTTGCTGTGGGACTTCATTGCACTTGACTTGTTCACATTTGATGCTGAGGGCTGAAACTGTAATGTAAAGATGGATGAATGTCTAGCATCAGGGACAGATAGGAAAAATAGGCAAGAGGCTGACAGTGAATCGACAGGTGATCACCTGCTGTCAAACAAAAAATAAGGGGTCAGGGAAAGTACAGTGCTGGGATTTTTTGGGACGGGCACAGAAGATGAAGTGTTACCGCTGTGTCACCTTGAGACAAAACATGAACAGTATGAGACCAAGCCACTGGACTTTTTTTCCTTTTTTTTTTTTTGAGAACAGGCTCAGGGAATAACAAAGCAAAAATAATGTTTGTCCTCGATTCAGTTCAGTCTTTCATGTTCAATTTTCAATAGGAAATAGCACAAGAGAACGCATTGTATGGCCACTGTATTTATGGAGTCCAAAATGGGCCGGGAACATTTTTGTGACTTAAAAGTGGGTCAGAATATGTTGAAAACCACTGATCTAGAACATTTCAAGAGTGAAAAAGGGGTTTCAGAAAGTGAGCTCAAAGAGTTAAGGTTAAAAGACAAGTGAGCGCACAACATTGTAACTGGTATATACAGAAATACTAAAACATAAGTATTTTTCACAGTGATGTTTTGCCATTCAGATGCATGATTCTGTTAAAAAAGAGAAAGCAGGAACATGAGTTGAAGCTCATCAACAAATAATTAGCCTTTATTCTCCTTTATTAGCCTAATGTCCTTTTCCTCTCTCCAAACAACAGATGCGACCAGGTGGTTTCCCTGACAACTAGCCAGTTTGCTCCATCCTGAAATGACACCAAGTGTCAGTGGGAAAGCGCTCTCCTCTCCCAGACTGTTGGCATTTCAGCTCAAAGCCTCCTCTCTCCTGATAGCCCAGGAAGACGCCGCAGCCACCTGTCTGTGGACACAAACAGATGTAGCATGGCACTGGTGTGAACCTGAACCAGGAAGCTGCAGGGAGAGACAGAAGGACGGAGGAATGTGGATACAGCTGGAGGCTCACACGAGCGCAGAGGAAACCAGTTCTCTGATAGAAATCCTTTTAAATGAGCTCCCAATGGAGTCGTCAGAGCCGAGATGCAGCAGAGGAGGAGAAAGAGGGGGAGGAGGAATGGTGAGCAGAATTTGTGCTGAAGAAAAATGTCCTTTTACTCTTCTTTTTTCTCTCTCTGTCGTGCTCAAAGTTCATTCATCTTCTTATTCAGAGCAACAGTTCATCTGGCAGACGCCACATGAAGCTTGGAGTCAAAGGATGGGCAGCGTCACATGAGCGTTTCAGGAAGACAAGGTTACCATGACAGTCTCCAATGGAAACAAAAGTGCCGCTGACAACATGTCTTTTGAGGCTGGGGAAGGGGTCAGGGGTGGCATTGCCTGTTTCAGCTAATTACTGATGAGAGTTTGAAACTCAGCAGATGGCTACAACAAAGACAAAGAGGAGCTTTGATGAAAATTTGATGCACTGTGAGGGAAGGAGGGAGTGACAGTTATAATAATAAAGGTATATCAACAACCAGAGGCAGAGTGGAAGAAGAAGGAGAAGCAGAAGAAGATGAAGAGGGAGGAGGGCAGACTTCCCCTCCTGCTGGGTTCTGATCTGAATCCCATCACAGAGTTTTCCAGATGTAACAACAACCCCCGAGAGGGCTGCGGCTCTCGGCTGTGGAAGAAATCATCCTCACCTTTCACTAACTGACTGATATCACTCAGCCTTTCCCTCTGAAAAGACATGATATACTGTAAGCCAGGTGTAAAGCATAAGATTCATGTACAAAAAAGTACAGATATTGCATTCTCAACCATGAAAGAGTTGTGTTCAAGAGGAAATACGTACAACAGACTTGAAATGATGCAAAGCAAACAGCAGCAGTGAAGGTTGAGGCGGCGGATGAGTTTATGTACGTACATTTGCATTCAGCTTTGATGCTCTGATTTAAATTTCAACACTGCATTAATGTGAGCTGTAAGCAACTTCGACATTCAGACAAGTGTTGTTTTTTAACCCTGACCTGTAACTTTGCCCTGAGTTTGAATTATAACTCATACAACAGAAAAAAATCAACTCTGGGAAACTCAAAAAGTTGCAAAGGTGAAATAGTTTATTGTTGCTGTGTCAGGTTCCAAAAGTTTCTCAACTTACAGGTTACAAGCATTCATCCGCAAAACCTGCAGCTCTGCTCAGTTAAGACACTCTGTCCTCAAGCTGTGAAGGATAACAGAGAAAATCATGGATCAGGGGTCCAATCTTCTAAAAGTTTGTGTTTATAAAAACGTATTAACTTGATAGCGCACAAAGCTGATTTACTTTTAAGGTGCACTGAGGTTTGTGTCCATCAAATGTACAAAATTATATCTGAAACATATTTAGCTTGCCTGCCTCAATGTGATTGCTGCAATGTTTTTGGATGATTGGAGACATATTGTCTATCCAGCAATGCCATTTTCAAGCTGCTGGATGAGCTAAGGGCTGCTTTGAAGCCAGTCACATTAGGTGCCATGATATGTCTCTAATGAAAAAACTTCGTAAATGCATTTTCTCACATATGGATCATTCCAGCACACCTGCACAGGTAATGCCAGCATCTCCCACAGTACTTTTTCTGGTGTGCTATCCCAAGTGTTGAATGCTATCTCACGCAGAATGGGCAAGTATATCCAGTTACCACACACCCGGGACACATTAAACGACTCAAAACACTGTTTTTTGTCAGGAAATAAACCAAGCAAGATACCCTATGAACAAAATTAAATATTGTGGCATCATTTGAAATGAACAAAACTGAACTTTGACAGCCACCAGGGGACAGAAAACCCTAGATGATAATTAAATTTATACACATAAATCCACAAAGTCCTCCAACTCCATAGTTTCAAATATCATTTTTTGTTTACTGCCACTCTGCTCTCCCAAACCCTTCATGGTGAAAGCAGGTAGCACAAGCAAAATCCTCATTTCAATAGGATGGTCTGCATCACTTTTACTGCCCACTAATTGCACGTGTAATTTTTTTGTTTGTATGCACAATTTCACGCTTGTTATTTGGGATCTTCATAGATCAGGCCTTAAAAGTTTTTGCCACATTCTTAAAATGTATGATCAACTGGTGAACTGAATTTGGCGTTATCCAAGACTTCAGATTTATAATTAATCAGCATCACAAGGAGCTTCTCTTCAGTGTAAAGCCCAAAGTGTCTGCCAGTAAATAAAAGACAGCATTTTATACGAGAAGCAGCATTAGTTTTCCTTAAGGGGATACTTGTGGGGACACTCATGTAATTTTTAACAGCAGCACAACTTGTTTGTTGGTTGAGTGTGGTTCAAACCAAAGCCAGTTTTCTGTCAAGTCTTTGAAGTCCAAGAACAAATTCATGAAACCCTGAGGACACCGTCAGGTTTATTTTGCCACTTACGAAAGCTTTTTCTGGAGCCATCTAACAAATTGTGTACCCATTCTGACAGGCAGAGTAGTCATGGTGAGTAATCTGACCTTTATGTGTAAAAGTGGAAGAAAGCACCTCTGAAAAAAAATCTGAATTATGTTACAAAATGACTGTTTGCTAATCCAGACATCAGTTTAACATGAATAAATATTTTATTTGGCATCAATGAGACACTGTTTAAACTCTTTTTCAGTTTCATTTATAAGTAAGTTCTCTAATTTCACCTCATTATTGTGTAGTCAACAGGATCAAATGTTGAGCAGGGGTGATATGATTTTGTGTCAAGAATGCTGCAGACTTCTGTTTTGGCAAACATTTCCCAGACACTAGGATTGGCCCATGTGCTGGTTAGAAACGTGTCTAAGTTAGTAGATCCTGATGTGAAAATTTCTCATGGTTTCAGAAAGTCTATTGAAGATCTCGTGATCTTTTTAGAACTGACAGTTTCGACTACTTCACAGACTGATTCTGGGATTTCTACAACATAAAAATATGTATTTGTTGGAAAACCTGCACATATTTTGTATAAACATCCAGCATTGTTACTTTATGTTCATGTTCAAAATATGGGAAAAAATACTCCCCCTCAAAAAAATGAAAGAAAGACAGAAGTCTGTGAGAAACATTCTCTAAAGTTTGTGCAAAATGTCATGGCGGACAATCTAATTATCAGAATATTTAAGTTTAGATTAAAAAAACTCTATTTTGGCAAAGTCACCTACAAACAGCCTCACTATTTTAGAGGTTTTATTGTTTTTGCAGGCTCATCCAATACGCTAATTGTGAAGTATGCGCTGAGTTGCAGGAACATGGGTGACCTGCCCGGTTCATGAACCTTGCCGGAGCGTCCGTTGTAATGCTGAGGATAATGACACGAGTTACATTAAAATGCAAGCACTTATTTTCTGATCTTACAGTCCACTCCCAGACCTTTATCACCTCTGCCCCCCCGTTACAAAATTATCACCCTGCTTCACACTTTCAGTCTTGATAAAACTCCCATCATTTCCCCGACAGACATTCCCAACCAAGTCCTACCTTCATCACCTCTGAATGCCCTCCAACCCTGTGAACCTCAGGTGTTTAATGCTGCCGCCAAATTAGCCTGCCCTTATAGCTTAGAGTCAGAGCCTGCTCAGCTGGTAAATTACATTTGCATTGCTCTATTAAAAGAAGTGTCCAACAGCAATTCAATTACATCTCCTTAACAGTCAGTTGCATTCCATGCCTCCATTAAAGCCAGTTTAAATTATTTCGACATAACTGATTTGCATGTATGTCGGGGAAAAGAAACCATGTAGGAGAAAAGCTGGAACAAAATAAGGACAAAATGAATTAGCACATAAAAAGAGTAAAGTTCAGGTTTCTTGGTAATTAATTGATACACTAACGTTTCTAAGACTCATTTCTGTCATGTTTTCTGTCACTTTTTTGGAAAATGTTGCAGAGATTTTTAGTCCAACCAGGTCTATCTGCTGTTTATTCTGCTTAAAGAGAGCTGGATTTGCTTTGTAATGACTACAAGTTTTGGGGTTGTCCTCTATCCTTTAAATCAACCTCCCTCCTTTTTTGACACACTCCATTTCTCTCTTAGACAAATCTGGAGCTTCAAACAAAGCAAACGTGCCTACAAAAGCACTACAATGTCTCAAAGGTTAACTAAAAGTAAGATTAAAATAAGCATCAGAAGTTATTTCTCCTATTTCTGTTAGTAACTTACCACAAAGATGGCTGAAGTGAATAGAAAAATGCATAATCTACACACAGACTCAGCAGCATGAATGATAAGACAGTGTTAGCTCGCTGAGAGAGAGAGAGACCACTTCATTTACTTGTTTGAAAGGAGCTGGTGATTGTGAGAGCCCTTGCAGCATCAGTTCATAATGATCAGTTGATGGCATAAACAACTTCAAAGCTCTGCCTCAACTAACAATATTCTCTTTTTAGTCAGGCGCACTTATGTCAAGGGTGATTGGACTGCTCGCAAATGGCTGAGCAGTTATTTTTATTTTTCGCATAGAGCTCTGCTCTTCAGGCTTTACTATGGAAAGATAAAGTGAACAGGTTCCAAATTTTATTAACACCTTGTTATTGAACTGCAAGGGATGCATGAAAACAGCCAGAGTGACAAACATGTTGTGGCTTCCTTACAATTTTTGAGATGTCATTCAAACTTGAGCTCAATCTGACTGCTGCTGCAAACTAAGGGTTATGTTCTTGAAAATAATGGTGCCCAAAAGTATCTGAGTGAAACTGCCAGAAAGTGCTCGGTGCCCAAGAAACTGTCTAAAAACAATCATCCTAGTTAATCAGCCAGCAAACAACATTGTAATCAACAGCATAGAAACAGCGTTGAAATTTTCCTTTTGGGATCAATAGAGTTTTTTCATTTCATTTCACGGAATTATATTTGGACCTTGTGAATCATTCCACACCAATCTCAACAATGTCTGAAATGATGTTTTCACCAACATTAAGGTTGAAGGAAAAAAGAAAACACCTCATGCGACACACAAAGGGCTAAATCCTTTCCCACTTCAAATACGTCTTTGAGACTGGTCTTTTTTTTGATTGGCTCAACTCCCCAAAGGCTGTTGAGGATATTTCGCTTGCAGGTTTTGTCAGTAGTGACAAGAGGAGGTTGACACTTTCTGAGGATGATGGGTCAGTAAAGAAAGGTGGAAGACACTAGAAGCTAAATCATGGTTATCATTATTACTATTATTATTATTATGCTTATAAATGGTTTAAAAAATGGCAGCATCATTAAAAAAGTTTTATTTATTCATGTATCATTTTCTTTATTTCTGACAGTTGTTGTATTTCTTGCCTTTCTCTCATACAAGCTCTGTAACTATTGTTATTGTCATAGTTGTCACAATTATCACTGTTTTCACCATTTTGGCCACAACATGTCTGTCCACGTCACTGTCTTCTTAAAAGAAGAAGCTATTTCACCAAACAAAGTGTAAGTCACCTGAGGAAAACAGGCCCCTCTCATAGGCACTAACACTTGTGAAACATTATTTCCAGATCTTTGCTCGCTCTTGATGGTGATCGATTCGTTACTTTCACTTCACTCAGGTGATGGAAGAAGCAACACAACTGTTCACGCTTTATAAGACAGCGTGTTTGTCACAGCAGCAGGTGAACATCAATAAGGACGTGGTGGCTGATTTGATTTTTAAGTGTCAGCTAATTGTAAAAGCAGGCCTTGTGAATACTACTGGTCTTCCTCAAGACTCGAGGAGTGTGTATTGGGATTTATGATATGAAAAAAAAAATTAATTGAAAAAAGGCACTCAGTGGTAGATCAGATCTGTGAAATTTCATAGAAATACGGTTTTTGCCTAAAAGTTTACAGATGGCAGTTTTACCATCTGAGACAATAAAGACCCTCATTTACAATCGCCACAAAAGAGTTCAAGCTGTTATTGATGTTAAAGGACGAACTTTTGAACAGTGTCATTTTGGTACTTTCTGTTGTCACTATGATTTAAAAAGAGTAAACACAGTTGTTTGTTAATAAATGTCTTCACCCAACCACTAACCATGAGTGTCAGAAAGGTTTTTGTGTTATCATTCATATTTTCTGAGAAAAGGCCAAAATATCAGAAATTCTGCTGGAGGGTGTAAACTTTTGGGCACAACTGTATAGGGGGCAGATTAAAAAAAGCATTTCTGTTTATAGGAAAGGTTGTAGTTCAGATTAAGTGTTCCTGATTTAAATTGTTTTTGAGCAAGTAACTTCCGATTTCAAGAGATATTTCATTCGAGCACCTTTTTTTTTGATTGATTGTGTGAACACCGAGGTATACTCCTAACTACTCCAAAGCTGGCCAAGTGCTAATATGTAAGCAGTGCTTGTTGTTTATTAATGTAATGTTATGCAGCATGACTGCAATAAAAGTCAGACATCAATTTTACACAGCCGCCTCATCTGTCATCATGTCAATACACCAGTTATGAAGGACAATGGAGGAGTCTGGCTTTGTCCCAACCAAAGTCAAAATCAAAGCTACACCCGTTGTAATCAGTGGCGTCAACAGGGCAGGGTGGGGGTGGGTGGGGTAGTCGCTACCTCTGGTGGCCAAATTGTTGAAAAACGCAAGGTACAATGCCCTCTTTGGAGACTAAATGTGAATTTATGTGCCTTCTTGGGATCCAAAAAAAATGCTGAAGTGTTCTCCTGGTTGGGGAACTACACTAATCTGCTCCTTCAGTGAGTTAAAACATGATCAACTTCTCTCCTTGGAGCTAAAACACACAGACGTGCCCCCTTAAAAGCCAAAATACATGCTTTATGTGCCTTTTTTGTGTTTTGTGTGTTTACCCACAGAATCCTGTCTTGATGATCCTGATCGTGATCCTGTCTTTAACCATGGTAAAAACAAATCAATGTGCTCAATTTTGACTATTTTCTGATTTGTATTCATCGGACAAGTCTGCTAGTCTGAGTAAAAACTTAAATTCAAGCAACAAGGGAATACCTTGCTTCAAAACATCTCTGCTGCCCTCTGAATTTATCTCTGAAGAATCTGAGAAAGAATTTTAATTCACCACTTCAATCAATTTTATGCCCTGAGTCTCTGTGCCAATCTTTTCTTCTTGTCATGTTTTTACTTGGCTGAAAAATAAATTTACTCCTGAGGACAAAGAAAGCCAAAATTATGACAAAGTAAGTGGGAAAAAACAATCTTGTCTACTTAGAATCCAAATTTGGATCCTGTTCCCTTTAATTTGCAGAATTTATCCAGCCACCCAGGGCAACACTTAGCAGCAGAACAAAAGATTTAAACAACCTCCTGGGAACATTTGAAATCCAGTTCAGGAGAAGAGAAATGGTATTAACATCTCACTTCAACGACTTATGAGTTGTCAATGAACAAAGAAAATAACCACCTGCAGCAACGAGGACGTCAGAAGAAACAGCCTTGAAAGAAACAAGCTCCTCCACTTGTGAATTCAGGTCAGCAGTGATTGACTGAGCTGCTTTATTGATGGCTGGATAATAAAAGTGTTTACTAAAGCCATTATTCAGAGTCAGGGCAGCAAATCAAGAGCTCACATCAATAAAACCCACACAGAGCTGCAAACAATTGCACCTTGAAGTCCAACTCCACGTACGTCACAGCAGGACCGCGTGGTCTCAGATTGCCTCCTCACAATTTAGCCTGGTCGTCACTTTGTTTGATTTTCCCTCGGCTATAGACACAATAACCAGCAGAAATTCACAGAAACATGGTCCGTCACATGCAGCATCTTGTTACTTACTTCTACTAAGGAGCTGCAGGTTGCGGACCTCTTCTCTGACCTGAAGCTGGAGGACTTGTTGGAGAACCTCCTGCCTCAGCGTCTCCTGAACGATTCCCATCCTCTCCAGTTTCTCCCCATTCAAACGCAGCAACGCCCGGCCTGAAGGGAAGAGAGGAAGACAGGTTAAAGCCCCTTTGTTTGAGGAGTTTTTGAGATACTGTGACAGTGAAATTAAAAGTGAAGCCTTCTTACGGCCTTGAAAAGAAAACAAGGCTATCAATGATGTTACTGCAAATGTAGGTTATGATTTTAAATGCCTGTAAACAATGAAAGGAGGTGGGTGTTGGATGAGTTAATTTACACCACACTGAACAAACAGTCCGATTTTAATTTACCACTGCAAATATTCACACTGAGTCATTTTACTGTGAAAAGAGAGCACAATGAGAATTTTACATGAGCAGGACAAATACTGAGAGATTATAAAATTCACAGAGACATGGGACTTACTAGGACTGGGCAATAAATCACAAATAAAATGAAATTCCATTCGGGCCTGCTACAACATTCTCATCACCAACATTTTAATATTTCTTTAACCTGAAATGTGTCACAATTCCACATACAATATTTTGGCAGTTCATGTTTTTTGCTCTACACCAGTGATGCTCAACCAAAGAGCCAAACTGTTGAAAAAGAACCTTTGCAAGAGTAACAGCCTAAGTATTGAAAATAGCAGAAACAGCTACATGTTGTCATTAAATTAAGTTTCACATGGCAAAAAATGGTCAAAAAGCAAGAAAAATTGGCAAAAATTGGGAGAAACTTGGAACATGGTCAGACAGTAGCAAAAAACATCCAAAAGCTGCAGCAAAAATGTGTGTGAAAGTGACTGAAATAGGAAAAAAGAAGTTATCATCAGGCAGACTGACATTTCCGTTCAAAATATCCTTTTTTAATCACCTTATGTAATATTCTGATTTTCTGGGACACTGGATTCAGAGTTTTTAATATCTGTAAGCCATAATCATCAACATTTCATGAAAAAAAAGCTTGAAAATATTAGTTTTCATGATATCTGGGTTTTACTTTCTGAAATGAGCGACAGAAATATTCAAGTTCTTCATGATTCTGAGTTTGTTTTGGGATCTTTTTCAAACAAAAATCTCTTTTCTCCCTCATGACCATGTTTTCATATTCAAAACGAGTAAAAGAAAAGATCGTCATTCAATGTAGCAATTGATATCAAATTTTCCATATGGATCAAAAAAGCTCTTCTTTTTAAAATTTACTCTCATTTCTATGTAGTTATCTGATACTGTGTTCTTTTAAATGAAGAGTGACTTGTTGCTTTTGTTTGTGTTACAGCAAGAGATGAGAAACCTAAAAATAATTGCACGATAAACTGCAATTGCAAAATAGGGAAAATAATCAAACTCAGATTACTTTTGCAAATAGCCTTTTTTCAGCTCCAGGACTTACAATGTACTTTTGGTGATGGTGCAAAAATAAATTAACTTTTTCATTCAGGGGTTAGATGTGCATTTCTTGCAGGGGTGGCACTGCTTAGACTGTCAGTTTCCCCGTGACTGAGTTTTACAACAGAATCCGGCCGTTAACCCAGAGGACACACATTTAACACAACATTACCCACAGTCAACAGCGTTTACAACCAAGTGGCACTTTCACAACAAAAACCAAAGCTTAATGAAAAACTTCAGCATGCATGTGTGACAATTACAGGAAACACATCCACACAGTAACCACGTAAAGGAGACTAATGTCCTTCACAGAGACAGACAGCAGAGGAATCCATCACTTCTACAGACACTCTGTGCAATGCCCAAATCATAATTAGACTCATTAGTCATGCAGCTCACTCTCCATATTATGGATTCATTCCCATTTCCTTCCTATGGATATTAGTGCATGCTCTACATCTCTGGCTCTTCTCTGTAATTCTGCATGTTACATACAGTCACTGCTGAAGAGAGATCTCCCCAGGGTTGTGTATGCAATAAACACTGTGCACCCCGTAAAATCAGTAAACACAGTCTGTTCCTCAGTCTTATTTTCCTTTTCTCCAGAGATAGTAGAACACAGTTATCAAAAATATGTGTTGTTCATTTATCCACAGAGGTTGATGAGCTGTCTGTCAAACATGGGTATAAGAAGAAAATAAATAACACTATGGACCAGAACAGAGGAGAGAAAGAGAAACACCAAAGGTACCTATACATGAGGTGAGCATGAGACTGTCAGAGCCCATGAAATATAAATGTACTAGAGAGTCAGCAGTCATATTTCATAAAACTACCTGCAGGGTGGAAAGCAAGTCTGTGTGTGTAATCCAATGAAGCAGGTCTGCTGTAACCCTCAGTGGACCTCAGCCAGGACTAAAAGCTCCAGCAAATGTAACATGAGTGAAACCATATGATAGTGACAAGTAAAACTATTAGTTAACAATGAAATGAATCCTCTTTAACACTTTTATTGTCCACAATAGTTGCTGCTTTAATTTGAAAAGCATTGCATATTCTACAGAGGGCATCTAGTCTGGAGCACTTTGTACTTCAAAAAACAATTAAAACAATTAAAACGGCACCAAACAAATAAGTTATGCATACATTAGTGCCAATCTTTGAAATAATGCTAAAAACTTAATAAACAAAGTGAGTATCAGCATACATGACAAACTTTGGCTTATTCCCGCATGCCTGTGATGGCTAAGATCAAGAGGTTAAAGGTCAACTCCAGACAGCCTGTATACAACTTTATCTCCATCAACTAGATCAGTGATCACCAACTTGTGGGCCGTGACCTCCTGGTGGGCCACAAAGGTGTTTCAATTGGGTCATCAAATCATTTCCAAAATAGTTTGATATTTGTACGTGTGAGTGTTGGCTTTTAAAATCGCCCTAAGAGAGCATTATATGGCCTTTGTATGTGGTAGGAAGTGGGCCGCAAAAGAGTTTAGAGACTCTAAAGTGGGCCCTAATTTGGAAAAGGTTGGAAACCACTGGTCGAGATAAAAATACTGTCGGCAACCTCTGGAAGAGCAGCACATGCTCGAAGCAGTTTTTTAAACTACAGCTTAGACACAATGTGACTTGTATTGAGAGCTTACAATAAAAAACAAAAATATCACTTACAGTTGTGTTCAAAATTATTCAACCCCCACAGTACATAAGTGTTTTTGCAAGTTTGACATTTATTTTTCATCTTGTTTATAATCACATTAAATGATGACATGTCAAATAGACAAATACATCTGAAATTACAACAAAAATATTTGTAATATACAAATTAATGGCCTTTCTGTGATTACCTCATTGACAAAATTATTCAACCCCCCTAGTCCACCACTCTTAAGAACAGAGATTTTCATCAGGTGTTGTCAAACCGCTGATGAACACACCTGTAGATGTGAACGGAACCCTAATGTGCCGCAATTAAGAAGATTTAAAAGGACTGTGACACATGCCTCTTCTTGGCAGTTAATGACATCTTTGCAACATGGTGAAGTCCAAGGAATGGTCAAAAAAGTTCAGAGAGGAGGTAATTTCACTTCATAAGCAAGTATATGGATATAAAAAGTTAGCAAAGAGGCTAAACATTTCAAGAGACACAATTGGGAGCATAATCCGCAAGTTTAAAGCTAAAGGCACAGTGGAAACGCTACCTGGGCGTGGTAGAAAGAGGTTACTGTCTGCAACTGCTGTGCGATACCTGAGGCGAAAGATGGAGAAAAATCCCCGGGTGACAGCTGAGGAACTACAACAGGACATGTCAGAGGGAGGTATTCAGGTTTCATCCCAGACAATAAGACGCACACTGCGACATGATGGCTTCCATGCAAGAACTCCCAGGCGCACCCCCCTACTGACTCCAGTATGCCAAAAACCATGAGGACAAACCACAAAGGTTTTGGGATACTGTTCTCTGGAGTGATGAGACCAAACTGGAACTTTTTGGGCCAATGGATCAACGGTACGTGTGGAGGAGAAAGAATGATGCGTATAAAGAAAAGAACACCCTGCCTACTGTGAAGCACGGTGGGGGGTCAGTCATGCTCTGGGGTTGTTTTGCTTCTACAGGTACAGGGACTCTTCAGAGTGTGCAAGGTATCATGAATTCAGTTCACTACCAGGAGATCTTGGATGCCAATGTCATGCAGTCAGTAACTAAGCTGAGGCTTTGGAGACGTTGGACCTTCCAACAGGACAATGATCCTAAGCATACCTCAAAATCTACCACAGCTTGGTTGCAAAAGAAGGGCTGGAAGATTCTGGAGTGGCCATCGCAATCAACAGACTTAAATCCCATTGAAAATCTCTGGTGGGACTTGAAGAAGGCAGTTGCAGCACGGAAGCCAAAAAATGTTAATGAACTGGAGGCCTTTGCCCATGAGGAATGGGCAAAGGTACCTGTGGATCGCTGCAAGAAACTTGTGTCAAGCTATGCTTCATGTCTAAACGATGCTATTGTGGCAAAAGGATGTTGTTCTAAGTACTAAAGTTATACACACCTAAGGGGTTGAATAATTTTGTCAATGAGGTAATCACAGAAAGGCCATTAATTGGTATATTCTAAACATTTTTGTTGTACTTTCAGTTGTATTTGTCTATTTGACATGTCATTATTTAATGTGATTATCAACAAGATGAAAAATAAATGTCAAACTTGCAAAAACACTTATCTACTGTGGGGTTGAATAATTTTGAACACAACTGTAGCTTAAGTAGGGGTTATAGTGCTTTTTTAAGGATTTATATTGTCCACCTGGAACCCCCTCGGTAGCATTTCATGATTCACAGCTCAAAAATAAAATAAAATAACCTTGTATTGGTAGAAAACCCAAATTTCAGCCTCTGTCTTTTGTGTAATGTCTCCTTAATGCTCTGCACACCAAAAAAACCTTCCTCCCATTGGTCGTCCCACTAGAGGCCATCAGACTTTGGTGGCCTTTAAGGTCGACTCTTCTGGCGGGACCCTTATGCAAAAACATCATCATTTAGGCAAAACTCATGAAGATCCCGTACTATCTTTAAGACAGACCTTTCTGAACAGTTTATCAACAGATTGAGGGATTACTTCAACACATGTATCTATGGAAGTCTGAAAATGTGCCCACAGCTAGTATGTAAATTCAGCATTGTTACTTTTTATCCATATCTAAAATACAAGAAAGCGTAAAAGCTACTCTTCAACTGTTTGGATAGTCCTTTCACAGATCCATATTCCACACCTGAAGCCCTTTTCCCGACTAAGACCATGTGCTCAGCCCTCTTCACAGTCTGCCCATGTTTTTAAATGTATGACTCAGTCGACTAAATCGATGCACTCACACAAATCAAACTGCATCTTGATCACATCCAGTGTTTTTTTTTTCTTCATGGTGCAAGTGAGGCTGTACATATAATAACAGGAGTTGAGCTGGGGTGAGATATCAGCTTGAATACTCATTTGATAAATGGATTGAATGCACAGAAAAGCAACTTAAATCTTTTAACAGGGCACTTCAGTCAAACATTTATCAATGATATGGAGGCAGTTTGTCTTTTGACCGGTGTCTTCTTTTTACAGCTCAGAGGAAACTTTTAAGAGAGCCAAGCTTTGTCAAAGTAAAGTGATTGATTAAGCATTGAAAGCAGCAGAGAGAATACTTTGCATTATACGAGGAAGCAGCAGTAATTAAGAGACTCTTCACACACTCTCACTCTTTGAGATATGATATATAGCGCTCAATGTAGCCAAATGAGGACACAACAATCAGCCAGTCTTTGCCTTATAAGCAGATGGGCTGGAACAACACAAACAACAGCTACCTCCACTATGAGCAGGGCTCCACTCCCTGAGAGACAAACCGTGACAAACCAGTTAGCTTTCATTATGGTTTAATGGGAGTGTGTGTGTGTGTATGTGTGTGTGTTTGTGCGTACGTGGTTTATACACAGATTATTGACTCTCCTCTGTGTCCAGGCGCTCTCCTTTTCAAGCACATAGAGTGGAACAACTTATTTATCTGTGAGCACAAAAGTCTAGGGAATACAACAACAATAATTTTTCATTTATTTGTTCACAGTTTCTGTCATTTTTCCTCCACACAAACTTTTGTCTCCCTCTTTGTCCTCTTGTATGGGCTTGCCAGCAGCAACAGCACCAGAACGTCCTTAGAGAAACCACTGTCCTTGGTCTATGTGCATGCGTGCATGTGTGCGAGTGTGTGTATACGAACGGGACAAAGCAGATGAATGGGGCTCAAATCAATTCCCCTCAGACAGACTTAATACAGCGCCTAATAATTGCCCGCAGATAGGGAAAGTAGTGCTGTCAGAGGGAGAAAAAGACACACAAAAACAAAAAGCGTCTCACTACCGATCGCTTCTCTCAATTTGGCTTCAAAACAAATTGCTTATTAACAATGCCTGCGGGCAAATGGGAACAGTTCTGCTTGGGATGGGACAATAATAATGCTTAAACTGGGTGAGCTATTCAAGATGAAGGAAGGTAAAGACTGAAAGAAAAACCCACAGATCAAAGATGATGGCTGACAATTCAGCAAATGTTGTCACTAAGTAATTTTAGAACTTGAATCTTTTGGCACTGGTATGTGATGAGCTCAAGGACAATCAGTCCTCTCACCAGTAAATAATGTTGACATCAGTGCTCGAGGCATGATTAAGCAGCTGGAGTGAGGAAGTACTCCAGGTTCGGGCTCTTTTAACAAAAGCTCATTTTGATATATCTTTGATGAATTGACCAATGGAGAGGTCCCGCCCTCATACACGATAGGCCAATCACAGTATGTATAGCCATTCCCATACACTGGATATTTGCCTATTGTCCATTGCAGAGAGTCAGTTTTCATTCAGTTTTATGATTTTTTTGTGAGCTCTTAACTTTAAAAATGGTCAAACAGAGTTCATGGGTTTCATGCAACTCAGACACAAGGTATCATAAGAAGCTGGGGGACAGGTTGTACTTTTTACCCTTCCATGAGAGTGATATGAGCGGTGAAAGTGGTGTCTCATGACAAAAACAAAACCCAAAACCATGTGCTCTTCCCATTCCCAAGATTACGGCTTTACCTGTGTCCCTTTCGCAGCGTTTACCTGCCCACTTACTTTAAGTGTCCCTTGTGGTGATTGTGCAAGAGACAAAAACAAAACCCCAAAACAGTTAAAGTAAAATGGCTCATACAAAACTATTCCATTTATACACAGGGTTCCTCTGGGTGAGCGTGTAGTTTAGTCACTGATGTTAGCCATTTTCTGTTATCAGCACTTTTTGTATTCAAGTTTAATCCACAGACATCTAGAGTTCAGCAGCAGGCTGAGCTTCATCTGCATTTCAGGCTGAAAAGCTTAAATGAAAAAGAAGTTGAATCCTTCACATCTTTATGTGTCATGTCTGAATTGTTTGCATTGAATAACAGGGAGAAGTAGTAGTTGTTGTATCAATAAGTATCATTACAGAGTCCCGTAGATCCCGATTTTACCCTTCCCCACAATGCACATCATTACATGTACTGTTTCATGTAAACTGTGTATTCCTTCAGTCCCATGTTCTACCACTCACTGTATTTCTGTTTAATAAATAAAAAGCAAACAAAAAAAAACAGAAGTGTGACTTGTGATGTATGACCTTGATAAGTAAAATGGGATAAGACTGTAAGGCATAAATCTAATGCATGGGGACCTTGAACCAGTCCAGTCAGAGAGACCACATCTGAAGGTGGACTAGTTCTCTCTATTATCAGATACCAGACGGTATCTTTATTGAATCAATAGGCTGCAGGCATGAGAAGATATCAGCGCATCAGCTGAGGACAACGTAGGACGGTTTATTGACAGTCAGACTTGCTGATTTACCAAATGTTTATCTCATTACAGTGTGGACAGAAAGGAGAGGGCGATAACTCTGGTGTTAATGCAGGTCACCTGATCAGGTGGCACCATTGTTAAAGCGCTTTCTTTCACACATCACATTATTGATGTCAGGCCAAAACAGGGTTTGTTAGTGAATCACAAACAGAACATAGCAGCATTTTTACCTCTGAGTTTTAAAGATTTAACAGTCTGCCCGTATTAATTGTAATTCAGCCCATTAGTTATACTCAACGACAAGTACTGAAAGATTAAAGTCAACGAGATGGTACGATACAGATTCATGATTTAAACTTACACTAAGTGATATCTGGCCGGGGATGATTCTTTATCTGTTCACTCAAAACACTTTGTCTTCAGCCTCTCTGGCCTTGTCAGATTAAATAGGTCATATTCTGCATTTTTAATAATTAAAGAGGACAAAGATAAATTGTTGGATGTCAGTGATAAACTTGGGCAATTTCAAATTGTGAGATTAACATGTTTTGAAGTGATCCTGACTCAAATCTTGACATCATCAGTTGATGAATCTCCTTATAA
Organism: Thalassoma bifasciatum; assembly: GCA_008086565.1. Lineage (NCBI taxonomy): Eukaryota > Metazoa > Chordata > Actinopteri > Labriformes > Labridae > Thalassoma > Thalassoma bifasciatum. The sequence goes on along the minus strand of RPOG01000584.1, from coordinate 107,621 downwards.
CAGAAATATTTATCATTTTAAAACGTCGTCACCTGGCAACAGTGAAGGACTATTCTAGAATGCTGGGGTTCTGGAACACTGGATGGGACTTTAAGAGACAGTAGCTTAAATGCAAAGGCTGAATCAGAGTTTTAAAACACCCCAGGACTGAGTTAAGTGAGGACACTTTTTAACCAAACCTTGTCTGTGCTTTCTCTGCTTTGTCTTTCAAATAATATTTCATGTCACAATCACCATAATCCTGCAGTAACCACTTTCAACCACAAACACTTTTTGACATAAAATGCACACTGAAGCTTGATAATGAAAAAATCCTATTTCAATACTTGTAAAATATCTTCCATTAGGTTTACACTCATTTTTCTACACTTTAAGGCAATGATGATATAAAAGAGTAATCACATATTTAGTTAACAAATTGTAATCTCCCTAAAAGATATTACTGAAGCCCCCAAATAAATATTAGAAAGTGAAACATTTCTGTCTTAGACGCTGAATAAAGTTTCACAACCCTGGCCCCCACTCGCAGTTAATTAGGTTTTCTGCAAGTAGATGTGCAAATATGCATTTTGAGTTTGGTTAATCAAGCTCTTCTCAAACTGCTATGATACCAATACAATTAAATTCAATGATTGAAATAGAAAAAAGTAATGAGAAATAAGCAATATGGGGTATTGAAGCCTTCACGCTCTGCATACAGAGCTGTGTCATGAGACAGTATTATAATAACATAGCAAACAGAGTCTGGCAGTCTGTTTCCGACTTTTGGACGGCACCCAAATGAATCTATTTCATGTCTTCCACAAAGCAATAAAAAGAGTCATGATAAAAGAACATATAAACACACAAATTGATGTAAAAGGAAGAGACGCTGAGGAGGCTGCACTGATCTCCCCAGGCAGCCTGCTCGGCTGTAATGGTGCCCTTACTGAGAAATATACAATTACTTTTGGGTCACTGAACTAAGATGGTCCAGACACAGAATCCATTTCTGAGAACCAGCTTTCTTTTATGTATGAAAAGGGTAGAGGATTTGTCTGGACAACATCTATTGATGCGGATCTGTGATACTGACATATGCATCGACAACAAAAGAACATGTTCAAGCAACATTTGCACAAGAAAGACAGATGCTAATAACTCAAGGGACACAAAATCCTACAGGACATCAGGGAGTGAATACATAAAGACAACAGAATCGAAGCTGCAGTCTGCTGGAGAATATATAAATAAAAATGATCGGAACGGAGCTGCTGTAACCATGACAGAGGCAGAGGTGTTTGTGCATGTTAATGTAAGTGACCCTATAGCACAGAATGGTCTGTTCTCTGAGAGACGCCAAAAAAATAAACTCCTCTACCATCTGGTCTGTCAATGCTGCTGATGTCTGAGAATAAACACGTCTATGTGTGATGTGTTTATATGTACCTATTTCTTACATCTGCTCATGTGTGTTATTGGTGATGCGGTTTGTGTGTATTTGCTCGTGCATGCATTTGGCTGGGCTTGCAAATAAATAAAATGTGTGTATATGTGCGTGTGTGAGTGTTGTTTGAACTGGAAACACGATAAACCCCCATTTTTTCTGCAGCTTTTCCTTTCTTCTCCAGAAATAGGCTGCACTACTTTTGTTACCTCACATGAATGCCTTTTAAATCTTCTTTGCAGAGATTTGGGTGTAAACCTGTTTCCAGTTGAAAAGGCTAAGCTGTGGAACCACGGACCTAAAAATAAAACTTGTGTGACATTTGGTAAGCCTTTTAAGGCTTTGGTTTGCAAAGTCAAAGAAGCTTCGCTGCAGGGCTTATTAAAAGGAGCAAAGGTCAAAGAACATGGTCTGACTATTTCCTTGTCAAGGATAATCGCACAAAATCATACCACATGAAAAAAAAACCCAAACTCATTGATTTTGGTAAGAGCTGCTGTAACCTCTTTGTGTGTTTCATACTCTACCTGTGATGGCATGATGAGAGAAGGCCTCTACGTAGGTCAGGTAGTTGTGAGGACAGTGTTTTTTAAGCCACTTGCAGACATCCTGCTGAGTCCACAGCACCACAGGTTTGGACAGACAGGACAGAGTAGGACTGGTGTGATACACAGTGAAGGCCTCGCCTGGACGCAACTGAAACACACACACAGACAAAAAAAAAAAAAATCAATAAACTTTCTATTAAAGTCTTTTTTCTCTCCTTCTCCAGGCATTGATTGAACCTCCAGAACCTCAGCTCTGTTCATCAAAACGAGTTATTTAAAATGCTCTATTCCTTTGCCTTCATTTAGTATGCATGGATTTATAAATATGCAAATAGACACCACCTCTAAATCTTGAAGCACCCCACCGTTGTTTGCCTGCAGCTTTATTCCAGTTGTCATATCTGAAAGGCAGTGTGTTTCATGTATTGTTCCTCATAATGTTAGAAAAAATAACCATAATGAATGTAACTGTAACCTTACAGCCTATTTCAGATAAATTGTTCCCAATAAATTGCTTACGCAGTTTTTTTGTCCCACTCCCATTTCTTCTTTTTACATTTTGAAACTCTTCTTTGAACATTTTTAAGATCCAACAGTGCAAAATGTAAATGTAGTGCAGTTTTCAAACTGGTCCTAAGGTTTCTATCAGGAGGGTATGAAGTAGGCCAATAGTATAACATGAACACTGTAAAACTGCACAGCACTCGGCCAACTGATAGCATGCTCCACATATCACACACTTTCCCATCATTTTTCTTTTAAATTTATATTTCATCAGTGATTCTTGTCTCCCTGTTAATTACTGAGTAACTACAGTTGGATGGGATATACCAAATCTATCGGTTGGTGATTGCTTATGCTTTCAGGTTAGTCAAGTATGGGAGGAATGTGCAAGTTTTGCTTGAGCAGTGTAGTAAGGATGGATGAGTACAGATACCAGGGATCAGTATCAGACCAATACCAGCCTTATCTCAATGTATTGATTACTCATGATGGCTGCCAATGCCAGCCACTGATACTCAAGGCAAAAGAATCCAACAGTTCAGCAGCTTAAAGGTTCATCATGATAGTAGTTCTCTGGGCATTTCCTCTTCAGTTGGAATGAGTTATCAAATCCTTGACTCATTTTCAAAACCAAAATAATAACAAAATTTCCTAAACATCAACTCTTGAACAGCTTCATACTTTCCGCAGCAAATATCACAACCACTTCATTCACCTTGTCCCAGTTACATTAATTCATTGATGGCAGATGTTGCCAAAAAAAAATGGTGCCCATCAGGATCGGATGTAATTAATTCACACATTAAAGAATTTGCCTCTGTAAGCAATTTGGGGTTCAGTATCTTGCTGAAGGACACTGCAACATATGGACCACAGGAGCCTTTGATGAAAACCCTGCCCTCTTAATGCATGTCTGAATGAAGTTAGACCACATAGTATTTATGAACGTTATTTGCTGTCATATTTACGGCACCAGCTCGATTTCACCGGAAGACAACTTTAATACATGCACCAGTCTGCTGCATGTGTTTGTGATTCATATCAGTGAGATGGAGTCAGTGGGTAAGAGTATGCGTGTGGGTGTTTTAATTTCCGGATGAACTTTATGACATAAGTTGGAACATTGCTTTGTTATTGCATTTTTTTCTCTTAGATAATCACTTTGTAATTGCTTTAGCTCACTTAAATTTGCAACATGCTGGATTTCCTTATTAAAGTAAATTAGCAAGGATGATGTATTCTTATACTACAGTTTCCAACCAAATCACGCCTGGTCATCTGGGGACTAACACAGAAAACATGTAAAAGGGATCATGTCATCAAGTTCCCATGCTGTCTGATTCTTCATGCAGATTTTTCTCAGTACAGAAATTTACACTTTACCTTTAACCACTTACAAACTTGAAGAGGTTACACAGTGTGAAGCAAAAAAAAAATCACATAATGGGCTGAAATTTGAAGCAAATTAGCAGAAAAGGAAGGTGTGAGAGCTTGCAGGCATGGGAGAAAAAACAGATGCTGTACTTTCATTCAACATGAGCACCCTTTTAATATCTTTTCAGCCCCAAGTTAGAGAGACACATGTTATTTCCATTGCATAACAAACTTTATAACACCATACACTTTCAAATGAAGAACAATCTGGCACCACAACATGTAAAGAACATACATCCCAGACATTAACAATATCATATACACTGCAGTTTTGTCTTCTACTGTGGATGGCAGGGATTTGTTTTGATAAGATTTGAATGATACCAATATCATTGTTGATTCTGCTTATCGATCCCTTTATCAATTCATTCTGTGACTTTTCTATGTACAAAAAGTAGGAAAAATTGAACAATTTAGTTAGTTTTAAGTGAACGGATGTTAAATTCACTGGATCCTAACAATCACTATCCTGAAGATATGTAAGTGGCACAAATTAACAGTTTTTGCTTTAAAAAATAGGCATATCTGCTTTCTACAGAAGGATCCTTGATCTTTCAGGGCTGATAGTATCTGAAACCATGGAAAAGACCCTCTCAATGAGGTTAAAGATACTTGGACACACAAAGAGGAGCCAACAGGAGCGGTGGATGCAACACTGCAGGCAGTACACACAAAAACTGAAATCTAAGAAAGTCGTTATGCCTCATTTTAAGTAAAAAAATATCTTTTGAGACTGAATATGAGCCAAATGTACCAGACCAGGCTATTAAAATGTCTTGTTTCAAGTTATCTTGAGAAAAACATTATGTCTGAATTGCTTGGAACAAGAATAAAATAATTTGCGAACGGGGCAAAAAAAAGTTTCTTGTATTTAAACATTCTAATTTCAAGAAACTTGACAAGCATTTTTTTTTACCTCACTCCCATATTATCTTGTTACAAGTATTTCAGACACCTTAATATCTTGAAAAAAAGACATGTGTCTGGACTGGACTGGTAAATGTGACTCATATGAAGTCCAAAAAACATTTTCTACTAAAAATAAGACATGCTTGGATCTCAGTTTTTTGAAGAGTTGCAATGACTGCAGCTGCCTGAAGTTTGAACACATGACACTTTCTGTGATTAATGCCATGTTAGTGGTGTCGCCGCCCTTGCAGGATATAACAGCATTGCATATATTGCACATTGCTTTGTTAGCACCCTTTTTTAGTGGAGTGAAGCCAGAATTTCTCTCTCTGTCATTTTTTTAGGTATTCTGCTGCTGACTGATTGACGAGTATTATATGACGTTGATGTAAAGCTTTGATGTAAAGAATCAAAAGGAATCATTAAGCAAAAAGGCTAACCATTTCTTAGTGATTCTTAACAGGAACTGGTTCTCAGTAACTATCCATAGTGGCTGGTGTGGTCTTTTCTGAGTCTTAATAGCATTATGCATTAAACATAATGAGCACATCTTTATTCCTCTCATTTTCAATTTTTCTGCCATGCTCATATCTGCTCCTCTCACAGCACCCGCTCTGACCCCAGTCATTGTTAGACAAAACTGCTCCTCTTTTTATATTTGCCATGTGCTGGGAATTAACGTGAACATTAATAAAGTCACAAGCAGTTCATATGGGCAGAAAACACAACCTCTCTTTCTCTCCGTCTGTCTGTCTGTCTGTCTCTCTCTTGTGGGCCATAGTCTCATATCTAATCCATTCATTCATGCTCTGACTGAGCCAACTCCACAACAAAGGCTTTGGCTGATTTTCAACAGCAAACACACAGAACTGCTGCCAAACGTTCCACTCCATAACTGACTGCATTTAATGGGATTATGTATGCTGAAATGTCATACACACAGATGCAACACTATTGAAGTTTAATATCCTGACTTCTCCCAGCTGCTTTTCTTGTTGATGACACAAAGACGAGCTCCCAAAGCACCTTCATAACTCATCATGTGATGGACGTAGCTTTATTACTGTTTACATCTTCGCTTTGTGCTGTAATAAGATTTCCTCCTGTCAATTTAAGCACCAATCAGCCCTTTCCAGTCCTGGCTGATGCACCAGCTTGAAGTGTGTTCTGCTTTGTAGGCCTTAATTGAAAACAACTTCATTTCTCCGCTCCAGTGTGTTCACTTGTTTCCTAATTACACACATACTTCTAACCTGGCTCAATGGAGCGCTGAAGCCATTTGAATAACCCAAATTTACTGCTTGCCCTCCATCATTAATTGGGATTGGACTGGAAAAGGTGTGGAAATGCACTTTCTGTGATGATTGAGTGTGGACAAGAAAGGGTAAAAGTGCTCCCTCGTGTACAATGAAGTTGCAAACCAGCAGATTTAATCTACAACAGTCATCTTGACAGAGTGGAGCATAAATCTCTGGTGAATTGGGGCTGCAAGTGGATAATCGATCATTAGGTTGATTTAACATGAGATACAAGAATCGGTCTGGCCTGGGTTTGCATTCTCTTGACAAACAGGTTCAGAGGACTCAAAGATGAAAGGTTTCGGTTTCCTGAACTGAGGTTTCCCACAGATAGCTGATACCTTGACGGGCTGTCCAAGTAAAATGCCGACCATTCATCGGCTGTTCATCACCATGCCATGCTCTGCAGGTGATCAGAGAAACAGAGAAAGGTTCGAGGTGTCCTTCACTGTTCTTCTGATTGAAGTGCAACGCCTCGCTACATATAAACCTGTTAGCATGACTAAAAATAGCATACAGCTGCATACTGTTGACATCATTCTGCACTCTCTTTGGATTCTTGTGAGACACCCCATCGATATCAGACCTCGTCCACCAACTGATGACCTTTCTGATGATAGAGGTGAAACATTTTTAAATACAACTTGTGTTTGACAGGCAAAGAGAAACAGTAGCAGGTGAGGTAGACACACTGGATGTTCTTTATTTGACCAAATGTTTAAACGCTGTCTTAGTCAGCACCACCAATACTAGTAGTGAGTTAGACCAATCTTGTCTCAAAATGGGCCAAAAATACTATTTGTATATAGTGACTGAAGGCTGGGCTATGTTTTCTGGTCAAACATGAAGTGCAGAAATTAGTCACGCAGAATGAACATGAGAAAACGCAAGTGGCTTTGGTGCTTTTTTTCATGCAGCGTGGCGTCCATTGGTGTCTTTGCCCAAACTGCAGGGGGCACTAATCTAGATTCGAGTGGATTTTTTTTGAAACGCTAGGGCCACCATCGCCATGTAAACAGCAAGCTGGAGTTTTCAGTGGAAAAACTGAAAAAACTGTGCTTTGCGAATTACACTTTCATTGTAGTATGCCCATGTGTGAACCAGACAACAACAAAAGTAACAATGGCAGACTAATGTGTTGTGCTTTTGACGTGTTTTTGGGTAAAACATTGTCGTGCAAACGGACTTAAATGTGTTGGTGGCATGAAGCTCATCTGCCTGTAAAAATCCATCAATTGGCTGCATAATGCTTGAAACTGAGGGGTTCGAAACATGTGAAAAAAGTAGCAACTTATAGTCCAGAAATTGTGGTATATTGTAACTAATGGACTATGTCACACTTCAAAGCTTTTAGGAAACAGAATAAACGAAAACAATTAACAAACACAATTGATCTATGTCATTGGAATACTGTGGTACAAACAGTATTATATTTTCAGTTAGGATGTTGACTATTTCACTAAAGGTGGGGAGCATCCTGAAGAGCTGGCTTAGATTATCTTTTTATTTTTAATTAGACACGGGCCATACATTTAAGAGGGCGACAATATGTTATGATCTTTTATGATTGATTTGGTGTTAGGTTAAGGAGGCTGTAACAATTAGGACAAGCAAACACTGGAACTGTTTATAGTTTTCAGATATTGGTGCTAAGGTATGCTAATTGGCTGCTAGATGTAGCAGCGTATGTGGGGTAGATTCAGAGTAAGTATACCAAAATGGTATATGATACCCTCTTGTTGTGTTTTCTGACTGAACGTCGATGGGATAGAAAATGGCTGATCACTTGAAAAAGGCCATAAGAAAGAAAGGGGAATGACAGGTAATTGCAGAAGGTAGATTTACTTCTGAATCCTTCTCTTTGTGTTTAACAAGAAATAACAATCTCCTACATGTTTAAAATCCCTTCTGAGGCAGCAACACCAAAACTGCTTCAGTTATTCTTTCACATGTCAGCAGGAGATATACTGGGTGATGTCTTGTTGCACAACATCTGGAGTTGATGCTTGTCAGTACTTCAGGGTCCATCACTTTTCCCAGCACTGACATCCATCAATACCACTGAGACTAATTCAGCTGTCTGTAAGCAGCATTCATTGTGTTGCCTGCCAAGAAGAGACTGCAAAAGTTAAATGTACAACAGGAGAGGAGAGAGAGATAAGATTTTTATCTCTACCTCCACCCACTTAGTTTACCACCCATAACATTAACTCATACATATTGACACTGCCACAGATAAGGCTCTTGTAGGCTACAAAAAGGGACCCATATGTTAAGGAAAACTCATTTAAAGACGAAATGTAACTACTACAATGAGAAAAAACTCTTTGAATAAGACAAGACATAGCAGCAAGACCAACAAACTCAAGGGTTTGCTTTTCAATCAATCAATCAATCAATCACACTTTACTCATAGAGCATGTTTTATACAGTAAAGTAATGCAAAGTGCTTTCCAATCAGTTAAAAACAATCCCACATGCCCACTAACTTCAGCTGAAATAAAGGACTTTCTGAGAAAAAAAATCGGTGTGGATGTTTGAAGATCCACAATAAGAAGACACTTAGAAGAAACATGGGTTACATGGTCCGGTCGCCAGAAGAAAGACATTTCTAAGCGAATGCAACAAAACATTCCACTTACAATATGCCAAACAGCACAGAGACAAGCCTCAAGACTTTTGGAACAAAGTAATTTGTAGTGTGACGAGACCATAATTGAACTTATTGGCCACACTGCAAAAACTGAAATCTAAGCATGTCATTATGTCTTGTTTTTAGTACAATTTGTCTTATTACTCTTGATACAAGCCACATTCTACTGATAAGTCCTGGAAAATGTCTTATTTCAAGTTATTTGAAGATAAAAATGAGGTCTGAATTGCTTGTAACAAGTCAAAAAAATCTGCCAATAGGTCAAGAAAAAAGTTTCTTGTATCAAGACATCTTTATAGTTTCAAGAAACTTCAGGAGCAAATTTTTCTTATCCCATTAGCAGATTTTTTTGACTTGTTACAAGCAATTTAGACCTCATTTTTGTCTTTAAAAAACTTGAAACAAGACATTTTTATGACCTGGTTTGGTGAATGTGGCTCAAATAAAGAAAAATAAGACAGTTTTTACTACAAATAAGACAATGACTTGAGAAAGTTACACCATTCCGACTGTGAAACATGGAGGTGGATCACTGATGTTTTGGGGATGTGTGAGCTACAAAGGCTCAGGAAAATTGACCCAAGCTGATGGAGGGATCAGCCCAGGGACGTACTTGGACGTTCCAACATGACAAGGATCTAAAGCACAAGGCCAAATCAACCTACCATTGGATACAGCAGAATAAAGTGAAGGTTTTGAAGTGGCCATCTCAGTCTCCTGAACTCAATATCATTGGGGGGTGAGATCTCAAACGTGCAGTTTATGCAAGGCAGCCCAAGCATTTACAGGACCTAGAGGCTTTCTGCCAAGAAAAACGGGCAGTTTCATCATCTGATAAAATAAAAACCCTCATCCACAACAACTTCAAAAGACTTCAGGCTGTTATTGATGTTAAACACTGGGATGTTTAAACTTTTGACAGGGTCATTTTAGAGGTTTCTGTTGTCATTATGATTTAAAAAGAGCAAACACAGTTGTTTGTTAATAAATGTCTTCACCCAACCTCTAACCATGAGTGACACAAAGGTTTTTGTGTTATCAGTCATATTTTCTGAGAAAGGCCAAAAAAGAAATTCTGCTGGGGGGTGTAAACTTTTGATCTGTGGGAAAACACACAACTGTACACAGAGTGACTGAATATACTACACAGATGACACACAGATAGTGTGAACAAAGACAAAACACTTAAAGGAGGAGAAGAGTGTGCGGCGGAGTGTGGTAGCCTTTGAGTGAGTAATGGCCTTCATCATCGAGCAGCCAGACAGAGGGGAAATGGAATGATAGCTCCCCATCATCCCTCTCTTTTTTCCTCCCTCCCTCCTTCCTCTCCCACTGTCCATCCATCAGACTGTATCTCCTCTGGCCAGCGCTCTCTCGTCCCCGTTCACCCTTTACTGGCTCCCCCACTCCTTCCGAGACCTACTTCTGTCCGGCAGGAGGAGCACCCTCATTTATTAAATACGGGGGAGAAAGGGGGGAGAGATGGAGCTGCCGGAGAGGCAAAGTGCAGGGTGTATATAGAGCAGAAGTCTAATGAGAGGTGGGGGATAGACAGGGGAAGGGAAAAAAGGGAAATATCGAAGATTTGTGGTAGTCAGCAGTGGAAAAAGCTGGTACAGAAAAAAAAAAAAAGTTTGGTACATTTAGCCTCAGTGCCTTTTTGACCTGGATGTTACACTGAATATTAAAATACTCTCACAAGGAATCATCTTTACTTCAGGGAAATGAAACCAGGGAAATATCTTAGAAGAACAATGAATAAAAATAGGATGAAAAGAAGAGAAGATTAAGCATTGAGAAAAATATAAGCATTTCATTGAACTAAAAGAAATATTAAAATGCAAGTACAACCAAAGTAAAACTAAGGCAGTTGAATTTAGCACAGCAAGTACCATTGGTGCAGTGCTCACTTGCTTTCATTCAGTGAGAAATTTAAATGAGATGTGATAAGAAAATTGCCTTTTATACCTTAGCTTTCAACTTTTATATTGATAACATAGTTTAGCCCATGGTCCAGTAGTTAATATAAATGAGGTGTGCTTTATTATCTTAACTGCAGCAAGTCATCCTCAAATGTTTCAGCCTCAGATCTGAGAGCTGTCATGTCCTCTATCTTTTTGTAATGAAATCACAAAAAGCCTTGACTTTTTTCTTGTCATCGATGCTAAGCCAAAAGGTTCTTTTGTTGGTTTTTCATCACTAACCAAAGCTCCTTTAACAATGGTCAAGACAGTCAATGACGAATGAAAGCCCTTTAAACTACTTTTAAGCATCTCTGTGTTCACTCAGACATGTTTTGTTCTTATCTTGTTCCCAGTTTTCTCCCTTTCACTGCTTTTTCCATCCTGCTCCACACTCAGATTGTCTTCGCCTGCACTTCTCTATTGATCGTTCTGTTTGTATCCTTGAGCAGCTTATTTGTCCTTCCGTGCTTACTTTGTTCTATCATGTCTCTAACTCCCCGTCTGCTTGCTCTTCATAAATTTTATCCCCTCCCTGCTTGACACCTTCCTCTCTGACTCCCTTTTTTCTCATTTCCTACCCTCAATCTTTCTTTTGCCTTGACTTTTAGGTACTTCTTTTGTCAAGCCAAGGGTCTGTGTTTCTGTTTGTGTGTATGTGTGTGCCCTGCCTCTCAGTGAGGATAAATCTGGGATTAGCTGGAAGTCAGAGGGGCGAGGGGAATCCTTAAAACCGACTTGCGACTGTCGCCTGCCTCTGTCTCAGCACATTCACACTCTGCCTGAGATCGATCAATGATGCTACGCCAATTAGCACTTTAACATAAAAATGTGTGCCAACATCTCTTAGAGGATCTCTGTTTTATAATCTGCTAATAGTGCACTTTGCCAACATCTGCTTTTTCTTATCTGCTCTACATCTCCCCTTGTTGTCACGTTATCCCTCCACAGGAAGCTAAACTCTCCTCTTCTATCTTCAATGTATTCTCTGCTGTCGAACCTAACAGCTCTCTCTGTCTCCTCATCTCCTGCACCCATCTATCTCCTGCTCTGCTGTCATCTTAAAATCAGATCTTCAATCAGTTTCTCCCCAATCCCAAAGACCCTGACAGATCCTGACATATGATCTGTCATTTCTCCTTTGCACCTCTCTTGCCTGGTTCTCGTTTCATCCTATCCTTCATCCCTTCCCTTCAGTAACACTACATCCTCCCCTTGTCCCTGGCAGCTTCTGTTGCATCATTTAGCACCCTTGTGTCTCCCACCGCTCTGTCTAGCCTTGTACATAACTGTGTTAGACTGTGATTCGGCAAACGTTTATGAGTGAGCTTTTCTGTGAGTGTATACTTGACTGTGCCTGTGAAGGAGAGTGTGTGCGAGCGTGTGAACTGTCAGCCTCTGTTAGCTGTTTTACTACTCTGCCTTTGGTTGTCCTCAGGACTCAGAGTTTGTAAATGTCTTGCACTCGTGCAAATGTGAGCCCGCTCTCAGTGGGAGGAGAACAAAAGGCCAGATGGGATTTTCACAAAGCTCTCTATTTAGCATGAGTCAAACATGTGTCTTGGACAGAACCATGTATCACTGAGGGGCAGTACAAGGACGATACAGGCTACAGCACATCTGCCTCACTGGACTGCAGCTCTTATTTTTCTCTCTGCGTCCCTGCTGTGTTCCTGAAACCTCTTCCCCTCACAGCACCATCTAAACACCAGCAAGGCCTCTTTTCATATTAAAGAGCAAATTACTTCACTTATTACCTTCTAAACCAACTTTTATGAGCATTTTCTTATATGGTTCCCCTGTTAGTAAAAAACACAACATGACACAAGAGTACAAACAGTTACTGGAAACAAACTAAAATGTTGCTCTATCTCTAAAGTCAGAAGCTTTGTAGCCATAAGACTGACCATCTCCCTTGGATTTTTGTTGTGTTGGGATGAAAAACCAAACATCTGCCTCTCTTTCTCAAAGAGGATAACAACTATTTGCATGACAAGAGGTCACTTGTCGGTTAAAACATAAGGTTTCAGGCAAACAACCCATGCTGTCATCTGTTTGTAGAGGACAGTCTCAATAGATCTCTCCAAACAGTGACAGCTGCTCCACTGCCCACACCAGCCAAATCATTTCCCTAACATTTTGGCTTGAAGAGATAATGTGAGATTTGAAAGTATCAGACTGAGAGTGAATAGCCGTCTGGTGATTCTTGCCCTGTAAGGCTGTAATTAGGCACAATACTATGAACTGATGCTAACAGCAGGAATACTAACATAATTAAGACTTTGCTGTCAAGTCAATATCAAGCAGGTATATTGTTAAATAATCCCATACATATGAGAAATTTGTTTTCTAAGGAGAGCAGCTTGTGTTTCTTTAAGTGTGCCAGGGTTTGGATTGTAAAAAACTAGAATGTGGGCTTGCTAGGAACCCACATTGAAAAATCAGGGCAAAATGGTAAGAATTCTTCCATGGGAGAGTATGATTCTTCCTTGAACTTCATCATGGGAATCTATTTAAAAGTTTTTGACAAATTTATTCTCAAGTCTCTGAGACCTGAGCCATTGTCTGAGAACCTCAAATCTCTTTTCAAACACATAGTGCAGATTCATGAAATGGATACTAAAACTATCAAACTTTTGTTGGATTTGTTGCCAGCTTGATAAAACTACATGAGAACCCTTCATGTCAGTCATTCAGAGGCATCCTCTGGTGACCATGAATGTTGATACAAAAAACAATCCGTCCCTTCAAAGAGTTGTTTCCAAAAATAACTGTTCAAGAAACTGAAATATGGGCTGATCAGTGGCTCAAGTGAAAGCCAGGGATCGCTCAGTAAGATGCAACCTCTGGGAACCATAAATACAGATGTGACAGCAATCTGTCATTTCACAAACTTGGCGTTAAAATAATTAATTTGTAAATTGAAATTTTGGCTAATGAGTGGCTTTGGTGAAAGTAAGCGGTCACTTGGTAAGGTGTGTCTTCAGGGGACCATGAGTGTCTCAAAAAACAATGTATTGATTTAAGATGATAGTGTTGAATAATGAATGACAAACTGAAACATGGGATTATCACTGGTTCTGTCCATAACCAGGGATCTCTGAGTATGAGACAACCTCTGTGGACCATGGATGATGACACAAAAACAATCTGCCTTTCAATAGTGTTGTTGTTAATAAAATAACTGTAAACTGTGAACCTTAGCTTACAACAGACCAGACCATATAACAGGGATCATTGGGTGATAGGCGACCTCTGGGGACCATGAATGCCTGAGCAAAGTTTCATGGAGTTCTTATGTTTCAATCAGCCAGAGAGTAGGTGACATTTTTTTTGGTCCAAACTGCACAACAAAATTATGAATAGTAGATCCCATGTGTCCATTCAACTCAAATAACAAGCTTCCCCAGGGACAATCTAAGGCAATTTCATTCCTTTTCCCAAAAAGAGCGGTCAAACTTTGAATGGGAAGTGTGGTGTCTGTATTTTCTCTCTATTTTAGTTCACTAATTTATATTCATGTCAGGTGAAAAAGGTCATTGAGAAGGGAGAATAACCACAAACCAGCGCTTCTTGTTCGTCCACCCAGTACGACAAATTAGAAGTAAGCACCAAACTTCTTGCTACAGACTCAGTTGTGATGTAGGGAAAGAGGGCAGAGTAGCTGCTGTTACTTTTAGATTGTGTCTCTTATTCCACCTATTCCCCGACCTCATCTGAAGGCTCAACCACAAGCTGTGTGTCAGGAAGCAAAATAAGCTACGCACAAAACCCTTCCCCTCACCCCATCTGGCGACACAAACAACAGCCAATTCAAGGATGGCACTGAGGTTGCGCCAGCTTTATAATGAGTCATTATTTGGAAAAATCCAACCAACAGATATGTCTGTAAACAGGTCGACCTGCAGCTATGGAGCAACACAAATGAGTGAGCGACCATCCTATGAGCTGACGTTGAGCTGCAAACTGTCAGTGTGAGGTTGCATTGTTTCAGCTATACGCGTGAGTAATCCGCTTGTTATTGTAGTCGTTTTCTACACTTACAGGAGCAGAAACCAAACCATTATTTCATCATTTAAAGAGCATATATTAAAACTACAGAGACCCTGCAACACACAACATTTCAGCACCCTGGTATGACTGACCAGGAAATATTTTAGATCTATATCAACAATTAACAGATATCAACATGATTAAGACTCTTTGCAAATTCAAATAGTGTTCACAGAGGAAAACAGAAGCAATTAGATGAGAGTTTATCATCATTTCAGTCATAGTTAAAGAGAATTCAATGAAACAGAGTGAAGCATCAAACTTTAAAAAATACCATAATTTCCATCAAAGAAAACAAAACTATCAAAGTATCATTTTTCCTCATTATACAGTAGCCCTACCTTAGACGAAAATGCAGGAGTCATCATTGATGCATGGGGTATCCTCTGGGGACCAGGAATACTTGTACAGTGGCATGCATTAAGATATTTGACTGTCTTCTCGCAGAAGCAAGTAATAAATGCAAATGATATCAATTTGTATGTAAATAATTGTGTATATCCTTCACCAGAAGTGGGTAAATCCTTGTCTGTTTATGTGCACTTACACTGTGTTAGTACTGCAAATACTCACTCAGAGCTTCTGACAATGACAGCCATGTTTGCACAAGCAAAACCACAAATCCTAACTGTCTGGTCTGCATTGTATGTGTGTGCATGTGCTGATGGAGAAGTTTGCATAGGAGTCTAATGTGTTGTATTAGCTTTATTAAACAGATAAGGAAGAGTCCCCAGGTCCGTCCCTCATACACAGACGTTGAGCTTTGTTTCACTTAACTGGCTCCCTCATTACAGCTGATGTGTGCACAAGCAGTGCAAAGGAGAATAATCTAATCATCACTCCTGAGAGGACTGGGCACACAAACATCAGTCCATTAAACACACACACACGCATAAACACATGCATGCACGTAAACACAGATAACTGCTTCTGGAAATTACAGATACACAAGCAGACAAGTTTTGTTACCACACACACACACACATCACAGAGAGAGCTGGACTCCTCTCCCAGTCGTTGAATAATGTATTAAGAGGCTTGTTGCCAAAAGGAAACGATAAGCCTTACTTCTCATGGTATAGCGGAGGTTTAATTATCCAGTCTCTGTGTAATCACATGGAAACAGCTTCCCACTCGTCTTTTATTAAGCCTTTTATAGCTTTTACAGCTGAGGGGGCACTCTTTTATGAATTATTGAACATTCTTGCAGTGCATATGTACATCTTACAGTTGCAAACTTTTAACAGGCAGTATGGAGACTAAACAAATGACCTCTACTGGACTATCCGCTCTGTTTCATGTGGAAGGTAGGTTGCCATGTCAGATGCTTTCAGGTCAGACAAAAGCAGAAAGCCTTAAAATAGATGATTGTCATCTTTGTTTTGCTTCTCTCTCATGCTGCATGATGGAAATTATTTGGTGCACAAAAGAAATGTGTGGAAGTAAACGAGTCTCTGGCTAACGTGAACATTACCGAGTGAGTACGCAGGGTTTAAATCTGTCAGTTTTATCGGAGCTCTGGCTGAGCTCCAGGACAAAAACATACAAATGAGAAATAATTACAGTTTCAGATGCAAACCCTTCATTTCTTAGAGTATGTGCTATGCAGCTCATTTGTACAAGCACTCTTACATCACAACTGGTGAGGTAACAGTTCCCATAGACTGTTACATAACAGCCTCCTCCTTGGTGGTCATCTCTCCTCAGAATTTACTAAGGTCTACATCATGTGCAAGATAAAACAATTAGCCTCCCTGATATATCTGATGTTTGACAGCTGCACATGGTAATACACTCATGTCCTGTCATGTCTCCATTTGATGGTAACAGATCTGCCACAGTGAACATGCTTGTTTTTCATCCAAGTTTGGAAGTTTCTTCACAACACCCTGTGCCTTTTATAGTCTGAGACGCTGCTTTGTACATAATTACAGAACCTCTATGAGCTGCTGGTTAATTCACACTGGACCATATTGAATTAGAACAAAATCCCCTAAGGGAAATAATGTTTGCTACTTCAAAAAAAAGTTTTATCTACCGTTGTGATGCAGTCTAATTCCAAACCATACAAGCGAAGCGTAAAATTAATTGATTGTTACTCATGTCACATCTAGCGCCACTGGTGATTAAAAAGACCTAATTAATTACAGGCTGATTGAAATTGATCAAAATTAATTACATTTGCCAATAATTCAGTTAGAAATACTCTGTTTGCATCAGTAGGGTTCAAGTACAGCTCACATGTAGTGACTCTACACTGTAGTTTAAGCATTGGTCTTTGTAACTCTGTACATACACAGAAGTCAACACACGTAGCCAGAATTGTAACAACACCTGACAGATGTGAAAATATTGACCTATTTACTCCTCCAAAGCTTGATCATAAAACATGCAGGTGGTTTCTTTGAGCACAACAAATATCAGATGAAGTGATTTCTACTGTTTTTATCTACTTTTAACTTTGATATTTGGTTTGTTTACTTTTTGTAGCAATTACAGCACCCTATCTCCATCAAAGTGTCAATATATTGACAACTTCAACAATAATGTTATCCATCCCATGCTTTCTGCAACTCAAGCCTCATCCTATTTTAAATTTATCTTACATTAAATCTGTTCAGTTTGTTTTTTAACTTGCCCAAAATTTGCTGGATGGAGTTATGGTCCAGACTTGAGGTTCTGCGTCCATCATCTCTTAATGATGGCTCTATCTGTGGTATAGAGAGCATAATGATGACTTTGTAGATTTGTAGATAGACTTTTAATCTTGTTATGGGATTTTTATAGGCCAATTCAACAAAAACAACTAAAACCTTTTCAACAGGCCAAGTGAACTTACAATTTTGGCTGCCACTGTACAACAACACACCAAAAACAGGTGCAGGGGGCGCGGATGGCCAAGTGGATATGGCTGCGCACCATGAGGCTATGTCCTCGAGCGGGCGGCCCGGGTTCGAATCCGACCTGTGGCCAATTTCCCGCATGTCACTCCCCACTCTCTCTCCCCTTTCCAACACTATCCACTGTCCTCCTCTATATAATAAAGGCACAAAAAGCCAAAAAAATAACTAAAAAAAAAAAAAAAAAAAAAAAAAACAGGTGCAGACCACATGTCCTGTGTAAGGACGTCCCAATCAATATGGATCCGATTTTTTAGTGTTGAAAATTGGCCGGTGCCAAGCCCCAATCTGATTCTTGGGCTCACTAAGACAAGCCACACTTTTTTGTGTTTTGACAATATCAGACAGTCAAGAATAGAAATCAAAACATGTCTTGATCATATTAAGTCCATTTAACTTAGTACAGCTAGTTTTGATGTTTACATCATCTGATCTTGCATGCTCAACTTGAGATTTATTAAACTTCACCACTTCTGTGACACCATGACACAGAAAAAAAAACTTTACATGACAAGTTTTTACCACATCTGCCGAAGACACTGCTTCTATTGAAGTTCTTGCACCGTAGATTTTAGGAGCAGGCTGATTTAATCCAATACTTTTTTTTTTTTTTTTGATAATATCAGACTAAATATCGGATATCAATATCAGATTGGTGCATCCCTAATCTTATCCCCTCCAGGTACCCTTTCAGCCTGCGGTTAATCTCAAATAAATCTCTTTTCTCTGCTTGAATTCTCTTGCTGCTTACTTTCTTTTCTTCCTGTTTGTCTGTCATGTCTGTGTCCATTCCTTTAAGAGCATGTGTGTGCAGAGAGACAACCTGTTGAACAATGATCGCTGGCGCATGACATTATATTGGGATTATTATTTGGAAGCATCATTTTCTGAGATTAATTCTTCGATGAATTCTATATTTTGACACCCGTGGTCACAGCATTGACTGAGTAATCATGTACTTATGGTAAATGGACCACATTTATGCAGCACTTGTCTGTAAAGGTCTGGTACAACCACTTCCAAGTGCTTTCACATTACATGTCACATTTACCCATTCACACCAGATTTATACACTGATGGCAGACGCTGCTATGTAAAGCAGCCATCACCTTGGATCTGAGCTGAAACCTTTACAATGAGAGGCGACAGATTATCACTGAGTCACAACTGCCCCTGGTCATGGCCTTGATACGATCACAGGACTCATTATATCCAAGAAACAACCTAAAGGAATTATCCACGATAATACTCATTAAAAATAATAAAACACACCCTGATGACTATCATCAACAACTCAAGTTTCTCCACATACTTGTGCATGCACTATTTTATGCTTTAAAGCTTCTTTTCTTATAGCCTGGTGTTCAGGGTCTCATTTTCTTTTTGCATGTTTTATCCAACCTGTCACATGATTCATGTCGGTCATCTGTAATCTGACTCTCTCACACAACAACACATTTGCAAGGCATTAATATGCAGTGTAAACACTCCCCCACTCTGCCTCAGCTCTGTTTCTGTGCACATATTTATACCTGGATGCCCTCTGTGCCGGGCTGCTGCAGGAGTTTGACGGTGCGCGTGTGTGCTGTCTTCTGGCCGCGGCCGTCGTGCCAGGTCAGGTTGCTGCCTCCGGCGCGACGCGGCAGCTGGTAACTCAGCTCTTCAGCGGACAGCGTGTGCTCCAGGGAGGCACGGCAAAAGCTGAAGCTGGACGCCGCTGAAAGGGGGTAAAGAGGAGGAAGAAACTGAGAATGAGACAAACATAGAAAGACTGCGAGCGCTCACTTTGTGCTTTCTTTGTTTCAAGGGTTTGCATGCAAATTGTACACGGACTGAGCAACAGGCTCACTCAAAAAATACCTCAAAAATACATAATTGATAATCCTCTCAGAGCTTTAAAGGCTGCGTTCACTTCAGATTATATGCTTTGTGTGCTGACTCTCACACAGCTGCAGACAGATGGTGGTTTTGGGGATATAGTGGTTAGCAGTGCTACTCTTCTGTGATCTCCAATTATTCAAAGTGCATATTCACCAGAGAAAAGCATGATTTTCAGAATTGCATCTCTTGCTAGATTAGTCCTTGATTATTTAAATCCTCCATCATAAATATTTGATTTCTTCTCTATTCTATGTCTATCCATCCTGCTTTTCCTCCCAGGAGGAGGAAAAGCACAAGCTGCCAGACAGACAGCCAAGAAGACATGCTGGGTCAGAATATGATTCTGTAAAAGACATTTGAGACACTTGAATATCGAAGTAAGAGAAGCATAAAATTAAAAAAAGTATTAAAATACAGAAAACTTTCCCTGAGTTTTTATAATCCCCAAATAGTTGCTTCTTCAAAAAAATGAATGTATGACTACTATTTTGTTTTACATCTCACTTTAAAGGCCCTCCCACTTTACAGTTGTCTTGTAATCAGTGTCGTCCTAAATGGTGGTCAATTTGGTAGTTGAATTAAGAGTGAATATTATTTTTGCTCAATAAAGTGAACCCATGTAACCCATATAAATTAAGTAGTATTGATGGTCACAAACCAAGCAATACACAATCACACATCACAGTGCAAAGGAAAATGACAAACAGAGAATCACAGCATGAAAAGTTCATTCAGTCAGGGCCAGTTTTGTCAAAAAGACTTAATTATTTGTAATTATTTGGTGGTCTAATGCCATTTGCCATTTGAGCACCAAAGCCTGAAGTATGAAGAGCAAACTTTCTCTCTTTTTCATGTGCATACCTAAAAAGCCAAGGCATGGAGAGCTGCAACAAATGAAGAACAAAGCTGGCAAAAAAATTACAAACAGCATGAGTTGGGATTTGTGGTGCAACAGAAATGGCGTCATTTTTGGCATCAAGTTTGTGCAGATGCATTCCCTATAAAGCCCACGACATTAAACTCACTCGGCAGGGAGAAGGGAGAAGCAAATAGCTTTCTTGACTTCAGTGGTTATTATTTCCTTTTAGCTCTTTACAGTCCCTCAGTTGAAATTCATGGAGGAAACACCTGGTTGCCTATGAGGCAAGGGAAGAGGAAAAAAACACTTTTTTCACCCAGGAGTCTTCTCAAGTGAGCAACGCTGACTACAGAGTTCACACAGCCATGATGGAGGAGCAAAAAAAAGGAGTGAGGATGAAAAACAAGAAAGGCCTGTCAGGAATCACTGATGTGGAACCTTTCCCGCCTTCCTCCCTCCGTATACCACTTTCTCTCTCTGCACGCCCTCGCTTCTTGTTTCTATTTGTTGCCGTTTTTGTTTCTGGTGATGCCGTAGTGTGTGTTTCCTCGATCAGCATGTCTCTTTCTGGTTGGCAGGTCTTCAGGGTCGTCCGGACAAACTCAGCCTGCGCCCTGGTGTAATTACTGCCAGTCAGACAGAGGAGGAGGAGGAAAACGAGAGGAAGGAACGTGGGAAGCAAAGCGCCTCGCGACCCTGAAGACCTGCCAATCTCACAGCGAGAGTGGAGAGAAAATACAACAGACAAGAAAGAGAGGGGCTGTAAATTAGTACAGGATCGTGCTCGCTCACGGTAAACTGATCCGGTGGAGGAGCTCAGGGAGGAGAAAGAGGCGGAATGACACGTTAATCGACCACGAAACAACTTCATTTCACAAGCTGTTAAGGACAGAGCTCTCAAATTATTCGGCAGAGACCACCCTGCACTTTATAGACATCACTTTAAAGATGGAGATATGCAGGATCACGGCGTCTTGGTTCCACTGAAATCTCATCCACTGCCACAAGGCCAGACCATGACACATCCAGAAGTCATAAAACAAAGACAAAGAGCTCATTCTGTGGGATTAAATAGACTCGGATGGCTTAACCTCCTGGAAGAGGATAAGGATGACAATCTCGAAGCAGTCAAAAGTCATTAAATATCCATACCATCCAAGTGATGTCTCTATTACAGCAGCTCTGTAACATATGCATCCCCAGGTCACTTCTAGTAACAGAGCTGGGAGGAAAATTAAAAGTGACTGAAATGAGAAAATGTAGCAAAGAGCTGTGTTGAAGCTGGATTGATTTCTCTTTGATTTCCATCCTCGCCGTTCAGCGTTGGCACAGGCTGTCTGTCACCTTTCTTCGCCTGTCTCGACATGTATTTGATCAGCCTGGACACCAGCCAAATCTCCTCTGTCCTATTTGTCGCTAACTGGTGTTGTATTATCTCTCTCTGCCCTTGCCGGAGACTTTTATCACCTCCAGTTGAGAAATGAAGGAATAGCAAAAGAGGGAGGAAGGGATAGAAAGCACAAAGCGTGATACGTACCCCTGAGTTACAGACACTGAATGAGAAAGAAATGAAAAGATATGATGTAGTGCAATTTTAAAAAGCTCAGGGACCTGTAACTTCGCACTCACTTTTAGAGGAAAAAAATGGGAGGACAGAGAGAGGAGTGTTGGTGTAAGAGGTGCCAGAGTGCAGGGCAAAGTGTCAGGCAGGTGTTTGTGAATGTGTGTGTGTGCGTGTGTGTGTGTGTGCGTGTGTGTGCGTGTGTGTGTGTGCGTAGAGGGTAGGTAGGTCAAAGCGACTCAGCCCAGTGAAGTGTAGCCTCATATCAACTCCTCTTGACTGAGCAGCATATCTGTGCAGAGTGGCTTCTAAATCTCAGAGGTATTCCCTTTTGAAAAGGTAATTAAGCTGTTAGGTACAGCACCCTGGAAGGTCGTTCCAAGCCGAATCCCCGAGTAGATTAACACAGCATCAGTGGACATTACTCATTTGACTCCAAATGAGGGGATCTAAATTAGCCCGTGTGGACTATTTTGCTGTGTTGGCTTTAAAGGAGAAGTTTGATTTTTTGCATAACCTTGGCAGTGACTTCAGGGTGTGCGTTTGCTTCATCCTTTTGCATGCAGGATGAGGCAAGTGGTCTGGCTAATCCACTTTAGTTCAGGCGTCACAGGGAAGGTGCCACGCTGTATTTTTGCAGCGTGGTATTGGCATCCACTCCCTCCTTCTTCCCCCTCTTCCTTGCAGAGCACCTTTTATTCAACCCAGAAGATAAAATTTCTATTTACGGTCAAAGTTTTATACGAAAGAAAAGGGAGGGGAGAAAAATCTCAGTCATCCTCATTCCCCTATAATCTCCGATGGGGTGAAACTTCATCATGCTGTGATTTCATGCCTGTGTAACACATTAAACCTGAAGTTCTAAATATAGCATCAAACAGAATTATGCTGCCAACTCCCACTATGTCTCGCACATCCAGATTCAGATTTGTTGGCTCTGCAGTCATGTTAGAGGGGGGGGACCAGGAGGCTATTTACAACTCTACCACTTCACCAGACCTGGTCTTAACCCCAGGAATGAGCCATGAAATTACTCCATTTTCAGAGAGCAAGGAAGAGGAATTCTGGTTGAAGGTTTGAAAATATATGAAAACCAAGAAACCCAGGGGGCTTTTCCCATGATGCACTGCAGTCTATTACTCATTTTGATATGAGACACTATTGCAGAGGCTGAGGCTGAGGTTTACCTCCCACAGATTAAGACTTTACAAAACGATGGACAACATGACAGCTCCCCAGAGGTGAAGCCGTGTGGTTTAGAGCTCTGCTCACGAATTGGTCATAAAGTTCGTGAACTTCATGTGAACAGATGAAAGATGAGTTAAACTTTCAATCATATAGTTCTCTTATTTTTACACTTAGGTTGTATGGTCAAACTGGGGTTTCTGTCATATCTGAAAGTCATTTGACCACATCACATCAAAAACTGGTTCCTGTTAAGAATTGATTCAAAATGGTTTGTTTCATCAATAATATTAGCCTTCATGCTTAATAATTTCCTTATCAAAACTTTACAAAATGTCGTCACAGCTGGAACTTATGTCAACTATTCTGCCTCAGGGATCTTGGCTTAGCAGAGAGATAATTTCCATGCAAAACTCTGATTTAGGAATTTTCTGCTTGAAGTTTTACAGAAGAAGCTCTGTATAACTGAACACCCACAGAAACGTACATCACTCTATCACAAGATTCATATTGGTGACGTCCCAGAGACTATGTCAATACAAATGCCAGTACAATCAGACTTTGCATGAAAAAGGTTGGGTTATGATGCAGTTTGCAGGAAGATTTTGCTGTTGCTAATTGGATGTGCGGCCGAACTGTCAGCTGATTGGTTATGTTTAACTTTGTGGCTGGCCTGAACTAATGCCATGCTGAGTATCTTTTCATGCTAATTCATGTCTAGTTTTATTTAATTTATATTTTCAGTGCTCTGAGTAGTTGAGTTTTAAATAGTCATTTGATGCTGTAAAGAGGGTGTCCTGTGTGTTCTATGTGTGGAGGAGAAACATGGAGACAAGACAGTAAAATATAAGCATCATAGTCACTGGACTTTCCATGACTCTACCAACGTGAGGAAAAGGTGAGAACAACTTGTCCCTCCCTATACATTGTGAATGTTTCCCATCCATCTGTGTTATGGGAACACACAGGTCAAGAAGTAAAAGACAAGAGCACAAACCAACCCTCATCAAGATAAAAACAGGAAAAGGCCAACTAAATCTGCAGGAATGTATGTGTGTGTGCTGCCAGCAAGTTTATGCATATACTTGAGTGTGATTTACAATGCCAGAATGAAATTTGTGTATCCACACATCTGTATAATCCCTGTCTGTTTTGGTTTAGGCCAGTGGATTGGAATAAAGCTGCAGAGTCTGTGCATGCAGCCGTGTGTGTGTGGAGGCTGAATTTTGGATTCAAAATGAGATGCAATTATAGCTCACAATGCACGGTGTATAACCCAGAACACAGGTGGAGGCGGGATTTTGCAAGTCACTGTATGTCCTTCAGCACCCTGAAACCACAGAGGGATAGGAAACGCTAGGACAACCTTGCCTTTGTCTCTTTTTCTATCACAGAGAAAGATCCTGGAGGGTCTGACGTTTAGAACAGGATGACTTTTATGCTCTGGCTGTGAAGACAGACAGCTCTATTGATTACCCATCGCTGTGTCAGAGAACATACAATCACAGATCACTTCAGATGAGTCCCCTCACACACACACACACACACACACACACACACACACACAAACACACACACACACACAGAAACTGGCACACACACACAAACACAGTGAGTCTAATTCCCTCACCCGAGGCCGCTGGCTGTCATATCCACTCCTGCTCAAAGGATCTCGCTACATGTTTCACACAAGAGGAGAAAAAGGAAGAGTGACACAGGAGGGAAGATGGGATACAAGGGTCTGACATGGTCGTGCCCTCTTAAGAGGATGAAGGGATGAAGTCCCGAGTAAATGTTGCAAGGAAAAGACAGAAAAACAGGCAACATGACAAGACGCAGAGAGGAGAGAGGAAGAAAAATTGAGCGTCACAGTATAAGATGAATATTACTTGCTCCAGGAAATGAATGAGGGGATAAAATGAGATGAGATCATGCGTTGTTTCCTCCTTTTCACGGCCAAGCTCTCGAATGATGACACAGGAGGACAGATTAAATCTCAGTGACTTTTGATAATTTAGAGTGGGAGGAAGAAGGAGGATGAGGACAGAGGAGAGGGGTGAGGTGGAGTCAAAAGATGCGGGTGTGATTAGGACTTAGAAGATCATAAACTGTCTTTCTCAAGCAATTGTAGATGTAACTGTATGTTATCATGAACATTTTCTGCAGTAAAACACTAAAAGTTACCTTTTCTAGCTGGAAATTATATTGCCTTTGCCATTTTATAAATCTATGCGTATCACCAGTGAAGTGTACTACGTAAAGCTACTTTCTCAATCTTACAAATTTGGTTTGTTCTGAATGAAACACATTAAAATTTTGTTTTAGCTTTGCTGAATTTTGATCAAATCATTTAATGACTTTTCAAGCTTGCACACTATAGCTACCAATATAAATTCATATTTAACTGTCACACTTATTTGATATTTTAGTCAGCCAACTAATCACAACACTGCACTCCCTCTATGTTCAGAAGACTTGAGTTAGCAGCATTTTTGTAAAAAATGAGCATCATCATGATCACCAAAGATTAAAAAAGAGTCGATATTTGTCAAATGAAGACTTAAATGTCAGATAATCTTTATGTGTTGGTTGTATGATCTTAGTCGACAAATAACAGATTATTACTTGTGTTCATTCTGTTCACACATGTACAGCTACAATGGTGCTAGGATTCACAAATCATCAAAACAAAAATCTATCAGAATTAGCCTCTTGAGGACTTTCAAGTTGATAGAGGCATCATATTGTATGGAGCATGGATTATGGGAAATTGCAATAAAAGGTCAGACAAGCAGAGCAAGGCGTCGTGCACATGTAAGCCATTTTGATTTTCATGGTGGTTACTAAAAGACATTGCTTTAAAGGTTAGGCTATCTGATCTGATTGGTTGAGTAATTCAATACAGCAAAAGGTCAAGTGCTGATCAAACTAACCCTCCCCTTTAGAAATGTTCGCTCTAATGCTAAAATCAGATGTAACAATGCAGGGAATATGGGACAATGTGGCATTATCACTTTTCTACGTTAGCTGGATTATAGTCATTCCAGCTGTCATAAAGAAATGAAATGTCAGCCTTCAGCTTCCCAATCTAAGAGCTTGCTTTGATCTAAACTGTCTTTATAGCTCTCTTCATAAAGCCTCTGTACTCCTCAGAAAAGAACAAAGACAAGATGAGAGGAAGAAATAAACAGGGGCGCACAACTTCTCAGCTTAGATAAGATTGGCTATTTAAATATTTAGTGTTTGTTTACAGCCACTCCTGAGTGGTAAAATGCTCCGTCTGAGTGGATTAACAGTGTTTGTGCACATTACAAAAAAGCTGTGAAATATTCCATTTCCATCTTAGCTTGGCGCTGCAGTCTGATAAAGGCACACCCTGGATATCAACAGCAGGATTTATGTAATTATGCTTGATTTTGGTTACCACAAAAACAACTCCTTCACGCATTTCCACATCAGAATCTAATATTTTGATTTTGAGTGCAGTTTAAGCTGATCATTTGGAACCAAGAGCTATAAGCCAGATGGTGTGCTAATGAACTCTAAAGTGATTCAAGTAATTAGAAAACAGGTTTTTGTCATTATCTCTTCCACTATGCGGGAATTTAGCTGCAAAATTTTGTATGCTAGTTCTCTGACAACACAAATACCTTCAGTGATAGCCTGCAGGGCCGTCCGGCAGGGATCCACCACGCTCTGTCTGCTCAACATGGAGAAATCGGCTCCTTTTATGATCACTACGCATTTTCCCATCATCATCTGCCGAGGTTAAAGTGAAGAGAAAGGAGTCCGAACACAACCTCACACCAACAGTTTGGTAATGGTGCTGGACTGGACTATAGTTCATTATGATCGTCACATGTGGTCTGTGAATCAATGGAGCGCACTCACGCTGTGGCCTGCAGAGAGGACGGGATGTTGAGGCCTTCAGTGCTCAATACTTTATTGAATGTCCTTAAAACATCACACAAGTAGCCTACTTTGTTGCTGCTTGTGTATATATATCACTGCTCATAGACCCTTGTGACATATAGGGGAAGAAACGTCTGAGCAATGTAGCGTGGAAAAAATAACAAGCGGTCGATAGCAAGTGCACACACAAGCACGCTGGCACAAACAAACATGAAGGTTATTGAACACAGAGAGGTTTGCAAACAATGAAGTGGATAAATGACCGTTGCAGGAGTGCAGTTGATAATCCGTTTGACACTATCCCTGCATCCCCTGCACAAAGAGGCCAGGATGAAGGGATGAAAGGAAATAAAGAGCAATGAAAAAGAGGAGAAAATAGGCTTACAGAGTGGGCGGAGAGCTGTTGGAGAAGAAAAAAGATAAAAAGTTAATGCTCCATAGAGGTAAACAGGAAAAAGCGCAAGGGAGTGAGGAGAGAAATGTGCCAATGAATTTGAAGCTGAGATAGACAGGGAGGGATTGAAAATCACAGACAGGGACTTAGTTTGAAGATTCATAAGCAGCATGAGTGATTAGAAACAGCAACACAGCAGCGGCAGCACTGCTGGAGGTGCTGGATCTGGTAGTTCTTTTGTCAGCCAAGTGAAAATTGAAGTTTTTGAAAGTTTTTGTTTTGCTCTTGTGTGATGTGATCCAGGAAGCTGCCTCTAATCTTTCCCCGGAGAATGAGGCAGAAACAGAATAAGAAAGAAGAAAGGTAGGGAGAAGATGTAGAGGTTGTAGCAGGGGGCCACCACACAGAGAGACTTATGGGTAATACTACAGAGACAGTTGAGTGGAGAAAAGCAGCACCGCCACTGGCAAAAACCATCAAACACAGACATAAAATAACTCTGCTCTATTTCCTCCGCACTTTATCACGACGAGCGAAAAAAGATTCAAACTCAAAACTTTGCCAGCACTCTACTTCCAGTAAAACATGCACTTAAACACTGTAAGAATAAAATGATGTGACAATCCAAGGGACTCTCAGCAGCAGGAGCAGCAGGTGTCTTCAGTTTGGGGAATGAATGGTATGTGTGCACAATACATCCAGGCATATTTGGTACAAGCCCTTCAGGAACGCTCTTGTTTTCAGTCAAACAGTGCGACAAATTAGCTCACACCTGGAGGGCGTTCACATAACCCCCCCAAATCTCTGGATCCCCCTTTCTACAGCCCTACCTGTCTGTGTGAGTCCCTGCAGCCTGCTGTGCTGATTGGGGGTCTGTCTCTCTGCGGCTTAATTGCCGTGTTATCAGCTCCAATCCTGCACTGCCACTTCGTCCGGGCCTTTCAGTCAGACGGACATGCCAATTACCCCTCCTCCACTCACACACTTGTTCTTGCTCACTCACATGGTTACCAGAGGCTGGGCTGTCAGGTACAGACAGCAGCTGGTACAAAGCGGGCACTCTGGGATGAGACGGGGAAGAGACTCAAAGCTCTCTGTAGCCCCATGTGCACACATATGGACACACATCAATACACATCAAGTCCCAGCAGGAGCCTCTTGTTCAGTCCAAGAGATCCCAGGGGAGACTGTTCCTCCTAATCTTTTACTCTTAGTGGTCTCACACTGTCTTCCATTCATCTCTCCTCGTTTTCTGTTTTTTCTTTCTCCTTGAGGAGAGGATCACGTTTTCTCTTTTATGTTTTTTCAAAGAGCGAAGAAATTAGCCCCACTCTTAGGTTTGAGCAGTAAACATGAATCCAGCTCGCTGCATTAAACAACAACCATGGCTCATTAAAGTGTCTTGCTTTCTCCTGACGAAATTGTCCTATAAGCCACTGAGGTGCTTCATAACCAGGTATATGCAGTTGACGAATCCCCCTATTTTTATACCCAGTGTAAATTAAAACAATTAATTTTCTTCTGTTTATCCACCATTTTTGAGGTGAAGTAGAGCAGGAATTTTTTCGTTAATGTTTATAAATACAACATCCAAACTGGGCTCCTCCTCTGTGGCTCGGTATCAGCAGCTGTACATGCTCACTGCCTCTGGTTGTAGCTAATATCTGTAGGTTGTGAGGACACTCATCAACCCAGCGAGCACCTGTAGCACCTGACTTCCTGCAGGTAAATGAGGTATCCTGCAAATGTTGTATCATTCTTTCTCCTTGTGTTATGGCTGCTGTCTTATTGGCTCAGGAAAGCTTCTCTCACTCGCTATCATCAACACTCATTGTGATTGGTTCATCATCACCCATAACCACACCTACTCTCTGCCCAGAAACATCCTAAGCCAACCAAAACATAAACATAACAGGCAGAGAAGGGGGTTGAGAGAGAGAGACAGACACTGACACACATGTATAGAGGCCCATAGATGACGATTCAGCAGGATTATTCCCATAAAAGTTGAAACTTTGTTTTTTAGTAAAATCCTGCAGACCCTACCTTTAACGTAACAAGAGCTAAATCAACGGCAACAAATTGCTTCTGTGAACATGAGTCCAAACACAGGGGAACAAAGGAAAAACAAAGCAACAAAAATGACAGTCAAAAACTGCATGCTTCTATGGACGCACCTGTCCACTGTGTGTCTTGTGAGAATATGACTCATATGAAGGCATGTGGTTGCTTCATCTTCTTTTCAACACTACTTTTCTTTGCTCCAGACAACTTTTTACCTAATACAACACAACAAGATAATACATTCAACAACCGTGACGTAGCGCTATTGTTTAAAATGACCACAAGCAAACTTTGTAAACTCAGTTTTTAGTGCAGTTTAGCTAACCTTGACAAGCAGAGCAAACGTAACCCAATTCAACGCTTCAGTGATGAATTCAAGTTTTAACATACCATTGCAGTACAACTGCTGCATGTGGGTTGGAACGAACATGAACACAGGCGGCTCAGCTGTGTTTTAGCCTGTGCTCTATCACTCTCCTGCTCCTCTGTACTTTTTCTTCTCATCAGTGCAGCTCCAGTGTCTGCCATTACAACAAAATAAATCCAAGCAAACGTTTTCAGCTGAGAAAAACACAGATCTCTCTTCTCACTGCTAAACGTTGTCATAGGAACCACGTGCCATAAATCAATCCTTTCAGATTTGAATGGAAAACTGAGAAACAGCATCTAGGAATAACCTACTTTGGTGCTGATAATCTCATTATAAGTTGTGGGTTATGATCAGGGATATATCTAGAAGTGAGATTCTTTTAAAGATCAATTAAAAAATCCTCACAGGGACCTTAATTCAAGTAAGGACCGCCAGAAGTTGAGCAAATTACATTTATAATTTTGTGAGGGAAAGTAATTAATTATAAAAAAACTAATTGCTTTCACCCTCTCTAAGATTGGAATAAAACATGTCAGAAGCAGACATGAAATATTTTAACCCTTACTAAATCTGCGCTGTTTCCCTCTGAATTGGATCACATTAAATTGTGACTTATAGAGTGACTGAACTGGCAACCACCCACAGCTAAAATTGTAAATCTCCTGAAAGCAGTCACTACAGTAATAGTGAATGTAATGAGGTGATTTAGAAACCCCTTCCTTTACCCATTTGCCGTGGCGCATACATCACAGTACACCATCAATGTCAGGTTTTCAGACTCTATTAGCTCTCTATTGATAAGTCCCCTAATGTTGACTTCTAATGATGCCAGATGTTTCACAGACAGCACAGTGAAGTAGAGGCCGCTCAGGGCTCCTCTCAGGGACCTAATAATTAATCAACCTTGGTGTTTGTGTGTGTTTGTGTGTGTGTGTATGTGCATCCATCTGAGTGTGTGTTGTCTTGTTGTAAGGCCTGACACTGCCACTTCTAACGGTGTCACAGTGATTTTCAGCAGTTCTCTTCTAACACAGCCATGCCAGGCCAGCTCTTACTCCTGCTCTTTCTTCCACTCCACTGAACCATTTCCTCATTATCACTCAGCCACTCAGACATCACAGATAATCTCACTCACACACAAATTTCAAGATTCTCTCAAATTGGTATCTCATCATCAACACACCATGTTAACAGTGGGGTGTTAGTAGTGCATGCATGTAGGCTTTTGTCTAAGCACATTCCCACACACCCTGTCATCACATCAGTTCACGTTAATGCAACCGCTGATTGTGAGCAATTTTCACTTTTGATGAGAGGGAGGAAGAACAAAGAGCTTTATCATCCAACCCTTAATTATTTCACTTTAAACGAGGTGCATCTCTCTCTCCCCATATCCCTCAGTACAGTAGCTGCACTTTCCTCTGCTGTCAGCTATTACAGAGGCATCTAAACTAGTTTAAAAACTTTCAAAAGCTATGTGTCATCTCTGGTGAAAAGCTTTTTCCCCCTCTTTTGATGACAGAGATTCTTGCAAACTTAATACGTGACTTGTTTCTGTCTTTATTCCCCGCTGAAAAAATCTGTCTGTGACAGTTTGTGACCCAAATGTGCAGAAGCAGGCACATAAGTGTCTGAACTGCATGCATATATGTATGTAGGTTGAGTTATGTGTGCCTCTTCGTGTGTTTTATCCTGCAGAGACCCAAAGCCTGCACAGCACCAGTGACCTGATATGTAGGGCGAGACCGAAATGCTGGGATGACAGCTCAGAGCCCGCCCCCCACTAACTCTGACTGACAGCCCTGTAACCTCGGCTGCCTCCCGTGACAATAGCTTAGTCTTGCCTCCACTTTAACGTCTGTCATTTCATCCTCAATGAAACAGCATTTTCTCTGGCGAAGTTCTTTAAAAGCATCGTCACAGGACTAGAGGACCATGAGTGGAGAAAAAGAGAGAGGAATGGAAAGAAATGACTGCTTTCAGGATGATATGGAGGCACTTTGATGGACCATTCCTTTGAGTGTCTGTCACTTTCAGCAAGTTTTACACTGCCCCAGATGTTTGTCAAGACTCTAAATACACGTCTAACATGTATCACCACAGTTTTCTTTAGTCTTTCACTCCTACAACCTCTGTGACCAATGCAGCACTTAAGCAATCACATCTGCCTCTTCTATTGCCCACTTTCGCAGCACAAATCCCTCCTAATCTACGGATAAGGTACAACAGCCACATGTCCCTGTGGATTTCTACAAAAGCAGGTCGAAAGGGTGCTGACACACACAATAGTGTTATTGTACAGAAGAGAGCACAGAGTCGCAAGCAGATTTGCCACCAGTTGACGCAAAGGAGGCCAAAGACCAAAGAAAAGGATTAAATGACAAGAAAAAAAGGAAAACAAAGATGTAAAGAATAATTCAGACTGTAGCTACATGGAAATCTAGGAGGTGAGAAATAATCAGTTGATGTACAAAAAATACAGGCCCTGGCATCATAGTTTGATATTTAATGAATCACTTATTAGACAAACTGGAGGGTGAACATGAGGCGGTGAGTTTAAGCCAAAGGGATCTCTCCTGTTCTATCTGCAGGACATTTTCTGGGCTGTGACATCAAGAAAACCAGACTCACTCCCCATTTATGCCCAAGAGGCACAAAACCAGATTATGTTGGCTTAAAGTACTAATATCCATGTAGCTTGAGCATGATGTATGTTGCTATATTCACCATGGCGTGAGGCTTTTCTTGATAGTGCCATATGGCTTTAAAATGACAGCCAGCACTCAAGTCTTGTGCATGCAAAGGGTTGCATGACTAACATGATAGGGTTAGGGGATGTGAAGAAATGTAACTCCAGATATATGAGAAGAAAGGGCTGAGAGACAGAGGATAGTTTGTGAAAATGAAAGAATAAAGCAGTAAGTGAAAATGAACAGACAAGCTTGATGCGTGCAGGAAATTACAGTAACGCAAGGAGAGTGTTGGTTTTAAGGGTTAAGGACAGTCACAGGGAGAGACTTGAGCAGCATTTAAACAACCCTTTATCCTCACCTCAGCCGTGGAACTGACACGCTGACACTTGGATGCCTATTGACATGGTAAATTGAGGGCCCGTTCGAGCAGCACTGTGACAGCCAGCCTCCATAGAGGCTGTCAGAGCTGTGTACTCACAGGCCACTGTAACAACACAAATCAAGACAAGGTACAGAGAGGGAGAGAGAGCGCCATGTGCACGGAGAAGTGTGTATCAGCACTCGAAAAGTATAGAGGTAAAACAATTTTTTAAAAAGTGAAACACAGGCTGGAGCAGCGAAAGAAGGAGTGGGGAGGGTATAAGTCTGATAACACTGGAAGACAGAAAGCAAAATTGATTTCTATTTTTGGAAGAGGTATGAACGATGGCTGGAATGAGTCTAAAACATGTTCAATTTTAAAGTCACAACCACACACACACACAGAGTCAGTTTTGTATATGCATACAATCCATAGCCCCAGATCATGCTCCAAGATTGCGAGTGGCAGTGTAATTGCTTTTGCAGCGGTCGGACGTGACTTGTGCTCCTGAGTGTGCGAGGACGTCTGCCTTGTTACGGTGAAGCCGGAGCCATTAGCCATTTGGTTTAATGGGCAATCTGAACCACAGACTCCGCTGACCCCCCAGCTCTCTGTGGGAGAAGCCGGCCAACCTATTAACAATGAGTGAAAAGCTCTGAGCCACACTTAATTAGACTGTTTGTTTAGCAGACTCTAATGGGAAGGAGCGTGAGTGGGGGGAAAAGGTTGACTGCTCTCCTTGAAACTGCACGCTGAAAGACATCTGGCCAAGGATGAGATGGAGGACATGGAACGTGGCCTTATCACATTTGAGTTTATCTCATTTTCTACAGACGGATGGTTTTGATAGAGAGAAAAATAATATTCATTAACCCATTGAGTTTCACCTAATTCTGGCCCATCTACCATAATGTTTCAAAACTTATAACTGAAGAACCATGAGGTAAAAATTCATCAGTGACATCTCATTTGAAAGACTAAAATCACTAGTTTCCGAAAATGTCATGTTTTAATAAATGGATCAAGTCCATTTCAGACTAAATGCAGCTGAAACACTTTTTTCCTCTTTGTTTTTCATTAACTTGAAGGTGCTTCATACCAGACATAAGACATCCACCACATCACTTCTACATCTTGTCATCTACATCTACATGAAATTTCAGCTTTCTGGGTAAAACCTTGGAGGAGTGAAAGAGTTTTTCGTCTCATGCAACCAAACACCAGGCAGAGTTGTACTCACAGTCCACGCTCTCATCAGAAGACTCAGTGCAAACAAAACCAGCTTCATCAGCACTCAGCGTCCTCTTTTTAGTCAACTTTTCTCTCCTCATGAAAAGGTAGGATGCAGTGGTTCACAGTCACAGATTGTACCTCTTCTCATATGAATATGCATGAAGACACACTGCAATAAATAGGTCTTGTCAATGATGTGAATAGCTACAGCTGGTTTTGGGTGAACAGTAAGGTGACTGATTAACTTTTAGAGTGATTAACAGCTTTGCTGACAAATAAACAACCCTCTAATTGAGCTATTACTCCAGACCATGATGCGCTATTGGCCAGTCAAGCAGGAAGTGCTTGTTGGTTATCACAAGCTGTCCTGGCATGAAAACTCAACAGAAAATGTTGAGGTCGGTTTTTTCTTGCAGATAGAACCTTAAAGGAAAACAAATGCACCCAGCTTTGACAGATTCACATTGAGGAGGAAATGCTACAAGACTGCAAAGCTGCTGTTGTTTATGAGAACAGACATGACAGACAGACAGACAAAAAACGGACTTTACAGGAGAGATTTCACCACTTGGATTAACTTTAAGAAACAACACTTTTGATATGTTTAAACTATGGATTCCTCTGGTAGATAAGAGAGTGAATACTCAGTGAACAGGCAGCGGATGTGAGGTAATGACGCCAAACAGGTAGGACGTCCCAGTTGCTTTGATCACTATCCGAGAAGTTGTTTCACTAATCACATTTTTTGGCCCAGAAAACTGTAAACAAACTTTGTGACTGAAACGTGAAGAACCTAAGCTTTCTAACCCAGTTTAGCATTCCAATGTTTGACAAAAGTGTTACTGTTTATACTTTAACAACGTCATATGAATGATGAATGGGTTTGCCGAAGACCCAAAGGAGCATAAGAAGTTAATGCTAAATTGAGTCATTATAGTTTCACAAACATAATAATTGACTGGATAAAAGTAAACAAATCCTTTATCTGAAAGGACAAAAACATATTGATTAAGTTGATTAAGCAAGCACTGGGAAGAAGAACAGAAAAAAAGAGAAAGCGATTGAGGTGATGTGGCTTAACTCAGTAACACTGTGGTACATAAGGGATAAAACCCCTGTATGAAATTAAGCCCAATTAGCACCATCCCTCAGAAAAATTACATCTCTCTTCATCAACCATCCCGGAAACCTTTCTGCCCATCTCCCTTGATCCCTTTCCCCATGCAGAAGGCTAATTAAAGCAGAGAAATTGGATATGGGCCTGTGCGCTCTATAATTCAGAGAGAGGAAAAAGGGGGGGGGGTGAGGGTTAGGCAGCGAGGGGAGAAGTCGGACCCGGGACAAGGGCACTGGATCAGAACGGTGAAGCCTTGTCGTTTTTGGCTGTATTAAAGGGATGGTGAGGTTGGCAGTGAGGGCAGACAAGATGAGGCAGTCGAAGTGTGACGCCTCAGAACAGAATCCAAAAATCCAACACGCTGTGCCCTTTTTAATCCACCGCTGATTTACACAGAGGGGGACTCTCCGCTCTCCATCACCTCATCACTATGTAAAAGGCTCGAGGTATTCATCGACCGATGCTGTCCATCACACCCCGTCCACAACAGGTCAAAGGTCAAACCAGTTGCGGGGAGCCCGAGAGGATCATTTGAGAAATCTATTCGATCAATAACTCAGTGAAAATGCTCTCCATCAACCTTCACACTCCCATGGGAATCAAATTGATTATGTTACTTAGAAGCATCTTAAGTGTCACCAGTCTGGAATGAAGTTAACATACATGTGCCCATCTGCTTATTCTTATTACTGTGCTTATTTGGTCTCATTGCTATCATTTCAGTTTGAGTCAAGTAAAAAATCACAAAACTGAACAATGCGTCTTTGGTGGGTCCTTGGGGAGCTGCTAGAAACTTAATATGTTGTGTCAAGTGACATCATGGAGGCAGTGTTGAGTGTGGTTAAGGAGTTCCTAAAATATGCTGAGTTTGAGTTTGCTGCAACTAGTATTTGAAACCCCCTGAACCTGGTGGGTTGCAGGTGACCTTTGACCCCTTGTAAATGATTTTATCACCAGTTAAGAACCACTATCAGCAAAAGAGTTAACTACTTGTGTTCTGTAGATAAATCCCCGCAGTATATCTCAGTTCTGAACAAAACCTGAGGTGGAGAGAGCAAACCTCTCTGCTCTACATTCATGTAGAAGCAAAACAGGTAGAGCTGCAGCAGCAAAGCCCCTCAAGGGATCATACACCACTCATGACAGTGGTAAAATCTGACGCAGCTTAGAAAGGGGAGGGGGTGGGTTGCAAAGCAGTTTGCAGGGGATGAGGCAAGAGAGGAGGAAGGATAAAGCATAAAGCCCCTTTTTTGCTATTTGCCAATCAGATGTTAAAATCAGCTGATATCTGGGATGATCACACCTGAAATTTACAGAAAATTCAAGGACTGACATTTTTAACGTTGTTACTCACACTTAAGTTGCAAAATTCCAGCATTTACCTTGTCATAAACATATATAAATATTTAACTTTTTGTTTGTTATAAGCAGACATGCATGTAAACATGTGTAATGTAACATTTTGAGTCATTATAGATAAATTTCAAGGGCATTTCTTCTGGAATTTCCAATAATTGAGTCAAACTGTCATGAATATAGGTACTGTATATGAATTTGCCACAAGGAAATATG
Source organism: Thalassoma bifasciatum (assembly GCA_008086565.1). NCBI lineage: Eukaryota > Metazoa > Chordata > Actinopteri > Labriformes > Labridae > Thalassoma > Thalassoma bifasciatum. Next base: position 70,733 of record RPOG01000584.1, on the reverse strand, counting down.
CTTGGTACAACATTTATAAAGGACACTTTTCAGTTTTTAGGACGTAGAAACTTTTTTCTGTTTTCGCATACTAGCATAAACCATGAATTGTAAAAAAATAAAAACACTTTCAGATATTCCCAATAGCTTAGATATCTTCCCTATGTCCTCTCAGCACCCCCCAAAAAGTTCCATTAAAAATGTCAAGATATTTTGTTTCGCTTCCCATCAGGCCATGTTTTCTTCTCATTATGAACCTGGACCTCAGCATCTTCAATTGCTGCTGTCTTGTACTGATTAGACGTCACCTTCAGTGTCACAAAATGGTTTCTTTCACAAAACAACAAAAACCATGAATGGTGAAAAAATATTAAAGAATCACCATGAAATCTTAAAAAAAGTCCTTTAAGTTGACAACAACACAATCCTAAAAATTTCCAATATTCCCAAGCTAAAGTTTCTGGTAAATTTCACCTTTTTGAAACCCTGAGTCACACATGTCCCTCACAGCTTAATGTTTCCCTTGTCAGATTGGAGAGGGGTGTGTCTAATGAAAAAACAACATGACTGAAAAACAGACCTGTTCACAATATCAAAGAATGGCGTGAGAGAACATGTTAGCTGGCTGAAAAGAGAATAAAGCAGTTTGCATGAGGATCACACAGGCTGTGAACTAGTCACAGAAAATGACCCTTTGAGGTGGATTTTCTCACCTGCTGCCACACACATCACCCCAAATTCTTTGAGGAGGTTTACTTTGAGTTTGGTGAGGGGGAAGTTTAGGTTTAAGCAGAGTCTAAAATTTCACTGTACAGGTTTTTACACCAATACACAGACAGGTAAGAACATTTTTGAGGTGATTTTAGAGATTAAGGGAACATTTGAAGTGAAGTGTTTTTCTCTGTTGCATCTCAAGAACAAAGTTTCTTTTTCAACTCTGACCTCAAAGCTGTGGGCACAGTTGAGTCAAGAAAAGAGTTCAGATTACTTTTCTCTAAACTATTGCACCTGTCAAAACACACTTTTTTGAAAGTCAAACATTTTCTGATCCCATTTCAAAAGAGGGAAAATACATATGCGTTTTCTAGTCGAGATTGTCACTTTTGAATACATTATAGACACTGGACTCATTTCCACAAACATTTCCCTCTCTGTTCCTCACTTCCTTTGTCCACTATCTCTTTTTTCCTCTCTCTGCAAGGCTGAAATCCACGGGCTCAGACCAGGTGCTGCTGCAAAGCTGCGGTGGATCAGAGAGTTGATGATGGATGACAGCAGGGTGTGTGCATGTGTGTGTTGAAGAGGATTCTCCATGCATTATATTGAGTGACACACTCCCTGTGGTGAAGAAGTAGGGAATAATGATGGACTGAGAAAAGAGGTTAACAGCTTTTCCTGCTCTCTCACATGTGCAAACATAAAACAGCACTATAACCCTTCAGCAGCTGAGAGGGTTAACACACTATTAACATATTACTTTACTACAGAGGCCAGACACACATTTGGCATCAACACCAAAAGCACCAAATGGACGCAGTCTCCAGCAGGTGACGTAACACATGCCAGAAAAACAACAAAGGGTGTATTTGTCCGTGTAAAGCTAACAATCAGCACCCCTGCCTCCCCCATCATCCCGCCTACTGGGGTGCTGGCTCTCTTTTTGCTTCATCTGCATACACACAAACAAATACAAACATACACAAGGGCCAAAACGCACTCACACACACACACACACATGCACACAGACGGGAATCCAGTGCATGACAGGAGCAACCCACTGGAAAGGGGCAACTATTTCACAGCTGAGTGAGCACATGAGTGTGTGACCTAAGCTGGAGGAAAGGGGTGTGTTTGGTGCTGCGGGGGCTCACAGACACCCTGTGGGGTCACGAGTTTCAAAGGTTGATGTGGCAATAAAAGATAATGAGCTGACATAATACCTTAATAAAAGTAAGGGTTTTTTTTTGCTAATATTTTGGTACTTGATGGGACTACAGGGAAATACACTCTCCTTAACACTTTTACTTAACAGAGCGTAAGTTTTTGTTGTGTTTGATGGTAATCCCAGTCAAAACTAGGAGGCATCATCTGTATACATACTTCTCCACATCTGTTACCCCCCTTTTTCTCCTCGTATGTCCGTCACACTGACAGACAACATCAACCCTCCTGCAGCAAACTATCTACCCACATGCCCAGGGAGACGTGGGGTTGAGATAAATAGATTGGTTGTTTTTGGATTCTGAAGGCGGCACGTCTCCATGTGGGGCTGTCAGGTCGATGCTGAGCACATATGTCTTGCGGTGGATGGATGGATGGAAGGCATCCTGGAATTCTGCGTGCAGGTTTGTATCTTTGGATATTCTGCACGCTGGGCTTAGCCAGGCCTGTTTCTTTAAAGTGGTTGACACACTGGGATGCCCACATGCCAATTCATGATGTAAACATGCTCCACTTTTTTCTGTCTCACTGTTTTGCCCTTCAAAAAAGTATAAACCCATGCATTTGTTCACTGCACTATCCCTATAGTATTGTTTGTATAGGCCTGTTTATCACACTTATAACAATACAGCCAGATGTCCTGGGAGATTTCAGCAAACATCTGATTTATTTCAGACACTCTGAACAGCCATGCAAGGAAGACACTAAATTATACAGCAGGACTTGCAGCAAACAGCTGGTGGGAAATGCAATTTCCAGAGCAATTTATGTGAAGATAAGACAAAAAATGTCTCAAATGCACACTGCCCCTTGTAATCAATAGTGTCACAGCCCTGTAGCTGAAAGCTCCCCAACAAAGTAGTTGCAGTCCCCTGATGAATGGAAATCAATGAGAACATTACTAAACAACTTAGCTATTATACCAAACATGGCCCTCTTAAATCACCCACAGCTAACAAATTAGGTTTCAGGATGTTCCCACGCAGAGTGTGAAAGTGTTTGATTATGCTTTCTCTTCACTTAAAGGATGAAATGTAAAGTATCTCATCACCGATTCTACTTTTTAAACTTAAATTCCTGCCAGCACTTGACGGTTATTCGGTTCTTTATCAAAAAGCATAGCAATTTTCAGGGCTCATGCTCCTGACAGAGAAAATCAAGCCCTGTGCATGTCTTCAAACAGCTCTGCACTCTTTATTAAACTTTAAGTAGCGCAGCACTGTGTCAGGCTGCCGTCAACGCCCAGGGCTCTGAGTAAATTAATGATGCTTAAGTAAACTACAGATTAATTATAGATACCCAAATGTGTCACTTGGCATATATGCACATTTTGATTGCGTGTCCTACCTGCAGACATGATAATGAAGAGCTAACCTGCTTGGGTGGAGAGAGGACAGATGGAAAACACACTTGGCACAACGCTGGTGCGCTCACATGTATGACTGCCCTTGAGCAGAGAGAAGCTCTGATTGGGCTTCACCTGTCCAGGGACACACAGCAGCCGGCACAAGGGTGGAAAAAGGACAAGAGCTACAATAGTTAGCTTTACTGTGCAAGTTACACCAGAGTAGTTGCAGCTATTCACGCAAACTGTATTACTTATCAGCTTTTTCGCTGGCGCTGGAAAAAGTGACTTAAGAAAAGGATCCGTTTGAAACTAAAGAAATTCAATTTGAACATATTCTCTGAAAATGTTTGACTGATACTAATCATTATGCTAGAGATGTGCAACAAAATCCATACTTTTGCTCAGCCTTTTGATCAATTATGCCATCAACCGATGACAGATCAACAATCAATCACTATTTATGTGAAATGTCACTCATTTTTACCCAAACGTTACCAGTTTGTAGCTTCTTAAGAAAAGTGGCTGTTTAACCTCGGTTTGGTTTGATGAGAAAACAGCCTTTTTAAAGTCTCATTTTGGTTTTGATGACTTAATAGTTGCAAAATACATCAGCACTAACAAGGAATATCCTTTACTCACAAAGGAAAGTAACAATAAATTGCCTCATACTTTACAAAAAAAAACATGTTTCTTTATAAAAGCACATTTATATGTACACAATTAGTTCAATGACTGAGCTAGTTGAGGTTTTGTTGTGTGAACAATACAGGGTGTGTGTGTTTGGCTGTAATCCCTGTCTGCAAACTTTTTTTTTTGTTTTTTTTACAAACAGCAATAATAGTCTTCTTTATTTAAAGTCCTGGGATTCCTCTCCTTTGATTTCAACCATATCAGAGGAACAGTATATCTATTTGTAGCATTTCAACTCCATTATTTAAAGTCTTGAGAACAAAGACTGCTGTCTCATTGCTGAATACACTGGCAGTGATTTATCCATGTGGGTAAGATACTTGGAACAACCAAGAGATCTAAACTTCAAATTCAGTTTTTGATTTTTGCATAAGAATTTGAGGATTCCTCAGCTGGGATGAAACTTAAAATATTCCAAAACACTACATAAACAAAGGGATTAACAGGGGATTCTTTGTGACTGCATGGGTTATTCATAAGTTTCTGTATTGTTAAGCTAACCTGACATGGTGTTGCACTTGTCCTGATAGCATCTGAAATCCTGTTAGCAACAACTTCCATTTCGGACTGTGGTTTGGATATAAATATTTGGAGCACCAGGATTATTAGTGGTTATTGTAACTCTGCAAAACAGTGATGTCAAATTTCCCAAATAAGAGCACGTCTCTGTCTCATAAAAATCCCCTCGAGGTCAAAAATGAGAAATAAAGATATCAAAGTACAGTGGAGTTATGAATAAGTGATACATAAAGTCCCCTGCGTGAACATTGTGAAGCTGATATCATGGCATAATGAAAGCAGTAGTGAGCCCTTACCGTCCACAGCCATAGTCGGTCTGAGCGTGTATCTCTCCGTGGTGTCAACAGGACTCTCGCATCCTTCCGCCAGATGGATAAAACGTGAAAGTGTGTGAGGATTCAGCGCGCGCTCTTTGCCCCCTTCAACCTACATGGAGACTGGCACTCACTCGAAACCCACTGCTGAGAAAATAAAAAAGAAAGCTGGCTCACTATCTCCCCTCGTTAAAGCTTCACAGCCATTTGTTGTCCGGTTCGCCGCTGGGACGAGTCCAATATGAAGCGGCTCCTTGTGAGTCTCCGCCCCCCTCTCCGTACCTGACCGCCGGGAGACAAAAGGTCATTACGCCCCGACACCAGCTGTTACTGGATCTCTCTCTCTCTTACACACACTCTTTGTCTCTCACTCTCTCTCTCTCTCTCTCTCTCTCTCTCTCTCTCTCTCTCTCTCTCTCTCTCTCTCTCTCTCGCTCTCCCAACGTATACACAGTCATACACGCCCCATTTCATCATAAGGACAACTACAGGTTATAATAGGAAACTTGAAAAAAAAAAAATAGTGTACTCAAATAGCTATAACTAAGATTTGATTAATAAGTATTTCTAAATTGGCCTTCAACAGACTCAGGACTTGGCCGTGCTGTGCTTGACCCTCTGATGCATGAATTATAGAAGTCAGTGTCAGGATTTTTCCCTTGAGTGTTTTTATTTGTCTTAAGGCACAAAAAAAAAGTTTTTAATTTTTTTTTTTTTAAATATTTGTAACCGAGCATTCAACATAAAACAGTATGAATTTATTGTAAATATGACTTCTTTTTTTTTCATTCTGTAATTTCATTATGTTTTTTTTTTAATGCTTTGCGAAACATTTTAACTCTCTTTCATCCATTTTAACACTGAATAATTTGTAGTTCAGAAGCTTTTTCACCCTCAAATGTTTGTCTATAACATTTTTTCCAAAATATATATGTTTTTTGGGGAAAAATGAAAACATTTTTTCAGGCCCTAAGAAGAATTAAAAATATCCTGACACAGGCTAATATGAATTTCCACCGCATGAACCATTAAATTTAGGTGTAAATAACTTTTAAATAGGTGTCCACTGTAGTGACCACTATGCGCCACAGGGTAAAATGAACTGTGAAGACTTTCTAAGTGATTTTGAAAGAGTCTCAGATGTAGACATACAGTCGTGCACATATGTGTACATACCCTGAAAGAATTTATGATTTCTTGGCCATTATTTTGGAGAATTTGAACGATAACACAAAACTTTTCTTTCACTCATGGTTAGTACTTGAAATCATAATGATAACATAAACTTCCAAAATGACTCTGATCAAAAGTTTACATAACCCGGTGATTTTGGCCTGATAACATGCACATAAGTTGACACAAATGTGACTAAAAGGTTACTTAAGGTAACCATCCTCACCTGTGATCTATTTGCTTACTATCAGTGTATGTGCGTATAAAAGGTTAGAGAATTGTCAAAAGAAAAGGTAATTGAACTATATACAACAGGAAAGATATATAAAAGATATCCAAGGAATTGAGGATGTCAATAAGCAGTGTTCAAACTCTAATTAAGGAGTGGGAAACGAAAGATTCTGTTGAATCCAAACCACGATCAGGTAGACCAACAAAATTTCAGCTGCAACTGCCAGGAAAATTGTTCTGAATGCAAAGAAAACCAATAAATAACTTCAGCTGAAATACATGACTCTCTGAAAGTGTGTGGTCTGGCTGTTTCAGGATGCATTATAAGAAGGCACTTGGGGAAATCGGCTGCATGGTTGAGTCGCCAGGAGAAAGTCATTCCGCAAATGCCACAAAGTATCCCGCTTGTATCCGTCCAAAGCCTACATCACTCATTTCATTTTTTCCCAGCCTTTTTTCAAGGGTGGCTAAAGCTAGCCCCAGACTACTCCACTGCTTGTGTTCATAACTTGAGATTATCTGACGTTGACAGGGCATCACAGAGATACTTTTAATACTTAATACTTTTAAAATATTACCCAAAAGTCCAATGTTGAGATTTAAGATGATGAAGTAATGAAAGTGCTGAACAGGACACAGAAAGACAGCACCATTCAAAACTTACATTTAAGTGCAAAAGTTGATTGTTTCAAACACTTCAACTTGTTTGAAAGTAAAGTTATTTGCAGTGACTCTGTATAAAAAAAAACCTTCATGGTACCATAGCTTATCTAAAAGTTATATGATGTGTCTCTTTGTGTTTCAGATAGGAACCCCACTGACATGGATCATGTTGCACTCACTGCTTTATGATGCAAACAAACCAAATCAAAGAAGAACTCTATAGCATAAACAAACTCCAACACCTCCCCAAGTACAGTCAGAAAGTCAGGCAGCAATATGACAAGAACCAGATATTTTACATAGCTCTGAGTTTGTTTGCAGTCAGACTGAAAAAAAAATGTTCAGAGTTCAGAGATGGGTTCTGTTAAATTTATGTGGAGAACTTGCACTTGTTGACCCAAAAGTGTTTTATTCTTTTCCAATGCAAGTTGTGGGCACATCACTGTTTGAGTAGCCTTCATGATTAATAGTTACAAAGGGCAAAAATGTGAATTTAAAAAAGAGGGTTTGTCAAGAGTTTCCAAAAAGCAGCACTTCTGTTTTAGCTCCCATTTTTCATGAGTTGAACACAAAGCTCCAAGACTTTTACTTCGTACACAAAAGGCCTATTCCTCTCAAATATTTGGGGGGGGGGTTGCAGAAAACCACTTGTGATCACCATTTGCCTCATCTCCTTTCCATAGAGCTGATCAGGTTGTTGATTGTGGAGGATGTTTTTCCACTCCTCTTCAATGGCTGTGCCAAGTTGATGGATATTGGCAGGAACCGGCACATGCTGTTGTATGTGCCAATCCAGAGCATCTCATACACACTCACTGAGCAACATGAGTGTGCTGGCCGTGCAAGAACTGGAATGAAGAACTGGGATGTTTTCTGCATCCAGGAATTGCATACAGATCCTTGTAACATGGGGCTGTGCAGTATCAAGCTGTAACATGAGGTGATGGTCATGGATCAATGGCACAGCAATTAGCCTCAGGATTTCATCAAGATATCTCTGTGCATTTAAAATGCCATCAATAAAATGCACTTGTGTTCGTTGCCAAAACGTACACCTTTCAATACCATAACCCCATCCTCACCATGGGCCACTTTATTCGTGTTGACATCAGCGAACACCCACAGGACACCATACATGATGTCTGCCATCTGCCTTGTACAGTAACAACTGAGATTCATCTGTGAAGAGAACACCTTTCTAAGGTGTGAGACGGCATTGAGAGTGGGCATTTGCCCACTCAGTGCAGTTACCTTGATGAACTGCAGGCAGGTCGAAACTCTAATGAGGACGACGAGCATCCTTGAGGTGGTTTCTGACAGTTTGTGCAAACTGATTTTTGCAGCAGCAGATTAATCGACTGCCCCTGGATGATCTAAGAGGAGATGATGCTGGTTTTGGAAGTCCTAGGCTGGTGTGATAACACATAGTCTGGGGTCGAGAAGCTAGTTGGAGGTCCTGCCAAATTCTCTGCAACACCTTTGGAGATTTATGGTGCACAGTTGAGGTCAAAAAATAAATTTTGTCATTCTAACACGAACAGGTGTTATCTTGGTGAAATAAGATGTATTGTGTCTTAGTTTGGTTGATTTTGACGTGTTAGTTAACTTGACTTCTTCAGGTAGTTGTTTGAAATATTTAATCTATTTCATATCAAATTTATCAGTTTTGTAAACCCTGGATTTCAGACAGCCAGTCTGTGAAACTCAGAGAGTTGGTCTGTCTGGCAAAACACTAAATTTATGAACAGCAGGATCTCATATCCTCTGCATTCCCTTCTCACTCATGGTGTAAATGTTAGGTTACAATTCACAAAGGCATTCTGGGTATAACTTGAAAGCTGTAGCTTTACCCAACAGCTGGGAGGGGATAAGGTACACATGCATTACTGATTTACATAGACACAGATTTTTAAGGTGAAATATACTTTGTAAATTTCAGAAAGCTTTTGTCATACTGACATAGAATTGTGCGCTAGAACAACAAATGTACAAAACTGCATTTTACAGTGTAAAGAAATGAACGTTGATTCACGGGCAATGGTACTGGTAGACATTCCTGCAGTCAGCATGCCAATTGCACACTTCCTCCAAACAAAATGATGCTTTGTTTTAACCCAGCATCACAATTGCCTCGCCAATTAAATAGAAATAAGGGAATTTTCTCTTCAAGGACTTGATGTACAGTAATGCACCCAAAATGACTTCTATATAGCTCTTTGTAAATTATTTGAATGCTAGTAACGGTGGTATTTTGTCTTTTCGCCAACCTGTAAATGAGTTGGGTTCTTGTGTTGTGAGCTTCATGAAAACAGTAGAAAAGTCAATAATGAGTCTTTATTATGGAAGTCTCACTCCTGAAACCAACCAAGAAAAATGAAACATGAAAGAGATCTGCTGAATGCCTGCAGAAAAGCCTAAAATCAGCCGTTTTCCTCGTAGACACCCACGTCAGCCGCTGTTTGCCCATCAAACAGCTGAGCTTCACTTCAAAGCAGAGGATTCTGGGGCAAGTTGTGTGCACGTCTGTGTCAATGTAATCTCACAACATACCCAGTTAATTGATTCTGCTGGCGTTCAGATGCATGCAGACTGCTCCACGCTGGTCTTTTTCTTTCTTTTTTTTTCACTTTGTAGAACAGCGGAATGATATGTCCCTGAAAAACATCAAGACAGTCCGTCAGGCTGAGTTGGAAAGATGAGGGCCGTCCCCGAAGCCCAGGCTAGATCATCAAAGAGGAAGGAATGGGGATCAAAAGGGCCAGCAATGGTGTCTCATGGCTTCACCAAGAACACAAACTGACTGGTAGTGAAAGCACCAAATACTCAGATCTGTGACCATAAACACTCATAGATACTTTAAACATAATAGCTTATCTTACCCACATGCATTAGTATGCACTTGCTCATTCTCAGAGATAGTGCCTGATTTAGAAGTGCGCCACTGTGAGCCTGTAAGGACACTTTGGTCCTGTTAAAAATTGAGCAGTCAAAGCCTGTATCTTTAATTCAAAGGATGGTCAGTGCTGTGAATAATAAAGAGACCAAGATGTGCAAAGATTGGGAGGTAAAACAGGTCCATTGGGTGTTAAGTTGCTGAGAAGTAGCAGCTTAAACATAAGTATCTCTTGTAGGATAAATGTTTGTACAGGGGCGTGCAGATAAACATGAGGGAATATGAGCTCAAGGGAATGAAAAATGTTGTTTATGTTCATTCTTTACTGTGCAGATTTTCATTTTTCATGAGGATGTCAGGAGTTTCCTTCGAGAGTTTGTTGAAAACAGATTTCTTTGATGAAGCAGTTGTGGAAGTGAAGAGTGATGAGCACTCAGCACGTGTTAGCATCTCCATGCAGCCTATTTATTACATCCTGTAACTAGCAGATGATGCCATTAAACTTTTATCGTCAGTGTTATTCCATCACATATGGCCTGCTCTCTGAATGCCAAAAACCTTTGTTGTGTTCCTCTGATAGCGTAACACACATGCATTGAAAAGCGCATCACACAAAACCCAACACCACTTCAAATGTTTCAAACAGATGTAACACGGAAATACACAATATGTTTGCACGACAAACAGCCAGATTGTGTCAGATAACATGATGAAAAAGAAGCGTCTCTGGCTTAGAGAGCTCGAGGGAGACTAAGAGGGAGAGAGCTCTTCCTCTAGAGACAGAGAAGCCATTGATATTGGAGTGTGGCATCAGCCTTGCCAAACCTGGTGTCATGGTGAATGGCTGTCCCTGAGCTGGCAGCTTGAAATAACGGAGCCAAATTGGACAGAAAAAAAAAGATGGAAAGAAAAGAGCAGTTCAGGAAAGACGCGGACCAACCTTGGGTGCAGTTTCTAACTGCTTGGAAGTAAAAGGATTCAAAGAGGCTGGATTTCAATAGAACATAAGCTCCCTCTTCTGCCTGTACTTAATCTGACCTGAAAGCTCGGGCTCTTTCAGGTGGAAGTGAAAGCAATCTAATGAATTCCCACAGGAAGCTATTTACTCCGCTGAGATGAGTGCAGATGATAGAGAGGAATCCACTTTATAGTGTTAAGTTGTGGCCTTGAGCTGTTTTCCTAATCACCGGCCTGGGGGAGATTTCTGTGATTCTCCGCACATATTATGGAGAGGTCCTCTTTAGGATAAAAAAAAAAGAAAAGCTGTCGCCTCTGTGCACTTACTCAGTATATGGAGCAAAAGATGACAGAACCTATTTGAGAGATATATTCCCGGTGCCAGTCTCTGATCATCACCTCTCGTCTGCCTCTCTGCACCCTGTGTGTTTTATGTGTGCCTTTGGGTGTGCAGAGTGGTTCTGCTTTCTGTGTGTGTGTCTGTGTGTGTATGTATGAACATATGTGCAAGAGGGGGAGAGGGAGGAGGGAGAGCAGAGCATTCATATTCCCCTCACTCAGCGACGATGACCTCACTGTTATGCAAATGCGCCGAGTAACAGACAGTATCTCAAGCCGCTCCAAACACCGACTATCACCATGCGGATTTGTTCAAACACATCTGTGTGTCATTTGATCTTTACAAGTCGACAGTATTCTCTGGACACATTTCCTGTTTTCTTCCCTGTGGAAAAAACTCCTATCATAAATAAATGTCATCTTGAGTTCTTGGCAGAATGATTCTTTAGACAGCGAAAAAAAAAAATGCTCTATATGGATCTTACTGATTGTGTCTCAATAGACTCCATCCAAGAAGTGGATGTGCAACCAAAACAGTATCTATAAGTCATTCTGTGTTAACTGCATGTATGGAGGAATCAAGCTTGGGATTTGGGCATGACCATCTTGGTTTTTTGGTACCTGAAGTCGCAGTATCCGGAAAACAGAGAGGATGCTCCTGATTGCCAATTATCGTTATCCGTGCACTAAAATTTAAACATCAACTTAACTCAAACCAAATCAGTATTGCAGAAAATGATCATCTTACTGTATCAGAAGACCTGAAACAACATTAATCTCAAACCTGAAGACCTTAAGAAATATTAATGCACTTCATATACTTATATACACTGCCTGGCCAGAAAAAAGTTGCCACCTGGATTTAACAGTGTTGAGCGGTATACTGGACCTGTTTCTTTGTTATCCAGAGTAAAACTGTTGACATTATCCCAGAAGAGTTTGAACATGTCCATTCGACACAGGCTTAGTCTCTCAGATGTGTGATTGAGAAGAATGTTCCTGGGTTTATAATAATCAAGAATTCATCTACAGCACATAATGTCATTAAGTTGGAGATCTGGAAAGATCTTTGTACTAAAGAGGTAAGACCCATAAGTGGTACTGGGTACTGGTGATTTTCGAGCCTTCTGCCTTTCATAAATGAATCACATTTCTCAGTTTCAACATTTGATATTTTGTCTTATGTCTTTTTTTTATTAAATATGGTTAACAATCAAATTTTGTTTGTTATAATCACACACAGCCAGATTTTTTTGTGATTGGGATTGAACAAAACAGAGGCTTTCATAAATTGGTGGTTAGTCCTGTTGTCTCATCACTAAAAGGCTCTGGTTTTTCCAATCATGACATGGTTTCCTTTTTTCTTGCCTTTCTTTTTTTCTGGTAATGGTACATTTTCCTTCCATTATCTTAAAACATGCAGTCAATATGTCTGTCTATATGCTGGCCCTGTGGTCCTGTCCTTGGGGTACCCTTCCTCTCACACAATGACAGATGGAGATGGAGATGCCAGCCCCTTTTGAGACCCTGCACAGGATGAGTAGTTCTGATAATGGATGGATGGATAAGGTTAGTCAAGAATTCAGGTTTAGATACAGGTGAAACATGCTGTGCCTACCTGAGTCATACTCCATCATATGTAAACTTAAATGAATCTGGTCATAAGAAATTATTGGCCTGAACACTTGACCCTACAGTGAGAGACGCCAGCTGCTCTGTTATGCCGTGGGGGTCGTTTTTCCCAGCATGCCTTGATTTCATACGTCTCCTCACAGGGGAAAGGTTACTGTAAATCAATACAAATGTATTCTGAGTTATTATCTAAATCCTGTGGGGAGACATTTATATCCTGATGAGAGTGATCTCTATCAGAGTGAGAGTGACCTTGGCCACAGGGCACACGGGGTCACTGAGTGCTTTGATGAGACTGAATAAATTGTGAATAATACGCTGGACGACTTTACTAGGTCACACTACGTGGATAGCTCAAGGAAATTTTGGATCATAAAGAGCCCCGAAGCGCTTCTTTGTTTCAAATAGCTTGAGATGTTACATACACAAAGAAAATATCAGTTGAATAACAGTTCTGAGCATCTCTAACCTCATCAGTTTGGATTTAGTTGGTAGCTTTCAAAATCAAATAGCAGTAGTTTTTTGTTCTGTACTAACCTTTGAAGAAATATTGAATGTGGCCAGACCGAAAAATGAACTCTCTTTGTAAAAGCAACTCATAACACAAAGGCAAACTCTGAAGTCAGAAAGAAAAGAACGTTTGCATCACTCTTTATTATCGCAAAATCTGTCATCTGTGACCTGTACATGCCTCCATCATCTGATCACCACCTTCAATAAGAGCCCTGCACTAACATCCAGTCCCAGATCCGTGTGCCATACACGGTTTGTGTGTCGGTCAGTCAACCAAGTCCAGCCAGTATTTTTGGAGATTATGTAGAGATTTTTTTGTCAGTTTTGTTAGCCTGCCTACAACCAAACTTAGACTTGTTTTTTTCAGTTTGTGACACAACTTTTTTAGCAGTCTCACCTTTGGAAATCGGTACCTCATTAACCGCATGGTCTTCCTACAAGACTGGTTCCTAAAATTTAAAACGTGCTCAATGCCTTTGATGCCGCCTTGTGGTCCAACTGTTGAAACACAACCACATTAGTGCCCTATGTAGGTCCAAACACAAGCTAAAGTGCACTGCTTAGAGTCAAACTTGTGATAAAGTGCCTTCTTGGGAGTCAAAAAAAATACTTAAGAGCCCTCCACAGTAAACTGCTCCTTTGGCTGGTTAACCTGCCCTCCTGGGAACCAAAACACACACTTGAGTACACTCTTGGGGGCCAAAATATGCTGAAGTGCCATCCTTGGTGCCAAACGTGTGTTACAGTGCCCTACCAGTTGGCAAACCACATTAATCTGCATCCTTGGCTAGTAAACACATGTTAAACTTCTCCCTTGGGGGCCAAAATAAGCAAAAGTGCCCTTCAAGGGTCTAAATACTTACTTAGTGCCCTCTTGAGAGCCAAAACAAAAAAACAAAAGCTGTGTTTTGTTGTTCATACCTGTTGAACTCAAGCAATGTCAGAATATCCTTCCTCTCCTCTTGAGGTAAAATAAAACCAAAAATACGCTCTTGTATTACCCTATGTGAAAATACACAATAAAAAGCTGAAATGTATACGAGTGTCATTCAAACAAGACATAAAGAGGAAGGCTTTCTTATTTTCCAGGGAAATGTGACATAGTGGCAGCAGTACACTATGGTATGAAGTTAAAAGTGAAGCAGAACGGCAGAATTTCTTATTGTAAAAGTCTCAAGGCTGACCTATCACTGCTTGGGATGTTCAAGTAGTTACCAACATGACTGACCCACACTGACCCATATATGCCACATTCTTTGACAACGCAGAATTCAAGCATCTTCCTCTCTTTCCTTCAGTGTTTCAGATTCTTCCCTAGACTTATTAATAAACCCTCCTCATTTAGAGCTCTGTTGTGGATCAATGACGATCCATTTCAGCATCTGTTGCCTAAATGCATCTGCTTGGCTACTCCTCAAGGAAGGCTTTGATAGCAATTTACTGTTGTCCTTCCTCAAGGACACCTCCCTTTGTTTCACAACAATACACACTCCATAATCAATCCTAAATAGATCATTAATCCTCCCAGAACGTTCTTCCATGTATGAATCCAAACCACTTTCAACTAAAAGACTGTAACTGAGTCAAGCATGTGTGTATAATGGTGAAAAATGATGCATGGGTCCCATTTTGCAATCTTCTGTTTCCCCTACATTGTATTGTTGAATATTATTAACTAAAATTAACTCACAATGCAGCTCAGGCAGCATGAATGACGTGTCTGTGTTCCTTTATGTGTGTGTAGGTGTGTGCTTGTAGGTGATGCATGAAAGGATATCAATAAACCTGTCATGCCAAGATGCCTCCTGCTTCTTTCACGCTTACAGCACATTTCTCTCAGTCAGCGGACTACAAATGCAACATTATGTTATTTTTCTGGGATGCTTTCAGACTCGAACCTCTGCATCCCTGCAGCTCCACCTACATTCCTCCTCTACATTTATCATCCCACTGTGGGCATCTGCTGTGACAGATAGGACGGATAGTCCAGCGGTCCTCCCCTTCTATTCTCATGTCATATGCACTGAATAAACAGATGAAACGGAGTCATGCATCCATGCAAACTGGCGCACACATGAATGAGTAAACATGCAGATTTCTTCATGTTTGCATGGAATATCGTCACAGCTCTTGTTAAAGGCACTTTTAAATCCACCAATTATACATTTCCTCATCCAGCAGTTACTCTATCAAAATTAAAGTCATATTCATAAAATGAGGGAATTAATTTTGTTGTTTTTCCTCAGAAAAGATGTGATTCCTTTCAAATGAAGTGATTTGTCTTCGTTAAAAAGAAACTTTCTAAGCTGTTAAATGATTGTCTTTCAGATTTGCTCACGTAGAAAAATTACATTCATTGCTTAATCTGATTAATCTCTATCTTTTGCCCTCAGTATAATTAAAGTCCACAAATTGACAATCAATCATAATCCCTCTCCTTTTAACATATTTTAAAACTTGTTGGGAAAAAGAAAAAAATAAACAGTTGTAAACAAACATAACCCTCACTTTCATATCTATTGCAGACTTTGTTTCAAGTTGAATTGTGTGCAGGTGAACTGAAATATCTTCACCCCACTGTCTCTCTCAAGTTCTGCTTTTACAGAAAGTCTTGCCAAACTTTTCATGACTGCACAACAGAGGAGATTATTATAGTATAATCTGTGAACCCCAGCCCAACTCATATCACATACCTTTGGCTCACATGGCCCAAGGATTATGGATTGATTTATAATTTATCTTATTTATGTGTAGCTGTAATTGTGTGATGTGTTTGTTATCATTGCAACTGTGCTGCCAATATCTTGGTCACAGGAAAGACAAATGAACCATGCAAATAAAACAGGGTACGACCCCATGAGTGCTTGAATGCAGCCCTGAAAGATTTTTTTATTGTTCACACTGACATGTATTACTAATGATTTCTTTATCTCTAATGAGACTGACCGGGACTGCTCATCCCTTTGGTTTGTGCACCAGGTCATGTCAACTCAGTGGCTGAGTTTATAACCTCGTACTTTATTAAATAAAAGATGAAAATAAATTCAAGCTGTAAACAAAGTTTCTGCAGATGATAAATAAAATCTTTTTGTTGGCATGAAAAAAAATCCCTGAAAAGTAAAAGAGGCTGAGTGTCAGAGATGAAATCAAGGCTCCAGCTTTGCTTCGTGCTTAAATTGGCTCTCGGCTCTGTGAGCTATACATCTTCTAATGTGCCTGACAGTCCATTTTCATCATAACAGTCTTCTCCCAGGAGTGAAATAATGTCTGCCCTCCAGGCAATGTAAATGAAGAAAAATGTAAAGGCCCGGGCCGAGGCCCAGACAGCGGGTTATGTTATAACATGTTTGAAGCTAATTGACGTATGCCCTCACTTCGTCTCAGGGGATGAAACCTAGAAATGTCATGTTAGATTGTAATTACCTTTATTGCAGTCTCCTGTCTCATGTTTGAATATAGACTCTCAGACTTTGACATTCTATCTCATCATTCAAGTGAATGTATTGCTGTAACACTAAAGTACCAGCCAGAGTTAATCCTAAATCACATAAATGTATGGCTTATCAGCGCCATGCATCTGAATTTGCTCTCTGAGGAAATGATCGAAACTCTTCATTAAAACGGTTAAACTTGCTCTCACTGAGCCTCAGAGTATACTTCAGATGAATGTGAAAAACGTAGACACTAATACACACTGCACTGCTCATTTTCAAAGCCCTATCGCCTCTTTACTAACTGAGAATCTTGGGAAAGTGGTCTGGGATCACAGGTCAGGAAATTAAGCTAACTTCATTTTAGGTGAAACAAACAAGGGCAGATGGAACATTAAATACTGGACATGAAAATTATGGGCCACAAGACTGCAGTTTCTACTTTAAAAGACTTTTTAGGCACAAACATAAAAAGATACATCATTGGTCTGCTACACTCAAACCTCTGAGAAATCTTGACATGAATGATTTATTGAAGTCCTAAAAAAATCTGAGCCACCATAGGCAACTGATAACAGAAATTTCATTATCATTACAGCTCTTCGGACAAAGAGTGATACTGGTATTACATCAAACCAAGGTAGTGTATTGACAGTAAAGGATGAAGCATCTAAAATACATGCTTATGAAACATGAGAAATGGCAGTAACTAACACCGAAAACACTTACATTGCATCATCTACATTACATTTTAAGGTATGTGAAGACTGGAGCTTACAGATATTTGTTATAGAGTTATGTATAAGTGGCAGTGAATTGAGAGGATCCGTTTCAAGGCCTTTATTTAAGCAGATTGTTGTATTCTTACTGCTCAAGTGGTGCTTTGGGAGTTTATTCCTCCAAATAAACATAATTAGAAGCAGAATCAGAAATACTTTATTAATCCCCAGTGGAAATTCAGTGTTACCATAGCTCTCAATATGATACAGCAGAAGGAAAATAAATGGGACAGCGGTAATAAAATGAGCAATACTATAAGTAATAACTTCAAAACACACAGTAAGCACCAAAAACGTTAAGCATCCAGATAAAGCAATATTTACATTATGTATGGCGTTTGTAGGAGGATGAACTGTATTAAACAGGTATTGCATACAAAATAGATGTTTAAATTTTGCACAGCGTTTCACCAGATTTAAAAACAGATTGCTCGGTCTAGAGGTGGACGAATATGGTAGATAAATAGATAAATAGATGGATATGACCAAGTAAAAAATTTAAAAATCCAAGTTTATAGTCAAGTGTGTGATTTGAGGGAGGAGTTATAGCAAAAGTTACGCTTCTAAAACTACACATATTTCTTCATATTTCTTTAAATTCAAAACATATTTATCAAACAATGTGCTAAAGAAACAGGATTACTCTTTGAATTGAATTTCATATGAGTCACTGTGGGTATATTTTGGTGCAAAACAAGCCAACAGGGTCCATATGGTGAGGATGCAAACACTTAACTCTCCTTCTGTTTATATAAGTTTTACCTGAGGATGCATTGATTTCACCTGTGCTTAATTAAATCCAGTCAGCACAGGTGTGTTTGGTGCTCCTCTTGATAGATTTCAACATCAGGAATACAAATGATTTCCTGCTGATCACTATATTGTAGAATTCAAAAGACACATTAACATGGACTGCTCTTTCTGTGAGGACCAACCAGAAACTGTGCTACAACTTTTTCTTGGCATTGTTCACATACCAAAAAACTTTGGAAGGACTTCTTCAGATTCATCATTGACTATATTCACAACGACTTTGTTTTGTCATGGGAAAATGTTGTATTCTGTTTTTACAAAAAAACAAAGTAAGAGGAGAAACTTTTTTTTTTTCTTAAAAACGTATTAATTATTTTAACCAAATTCTTTATTCACAGATTTAAATATACTGAAAAGAAACCCACCTTTATATTTTTTCTCAGAGATATGGAACAATACATACAGTTAATTGGTAAATCTAACAACCGAAAAGCAATTAAAACACTAAGCATATGCTCTGCCTTGAATGTTTTTGTTTAATTGTTGCTTATTTTTTGAAAACTTAACCCCTGGCTTTTGTATCTGTTTTCTATGTTTTTATATGCTGATCTTGTAAACCTGAAGTTAAATTAAGAAAAAAAAAAAAAAAATAGAATACAACTGATACCTGTCTCTGAATTGGCTTTTTATAACAATGGAAGTAGCGCCCTCTTGTGGTTTCTGTGGAAAGCTTTAACATACAGTGAAAGACTTGAAATATCTGAAAGCAATCAGTCAATTTATCCAGTAACAAATCGAGTAGTAAGGAAGAAAATGTTATGGAATATAAGTTAAGAAATTTGAGCAAACTATAAATCTGCGAGAGGGCATGAAAAAATAAATAAGAAAGCCTCCAATCCTGTGGGGGCGCTGTTCAAACGTTATCAAAAAGGAAGGTCTCGCTGTTTTCTAACGGAAGCTTCTCTGTTGTTCATCCGGTTGTGCGACGTGCGAAGTAGCAACGATGGCGAGCGCTTCGACAAAACAAGCGCCCAAAATTGTCTCCAAAGCTTCTGCTGGAGGGGCCGGGGCGGCGGGGGCTGGTGGCGGGCCCCCGATAATGCCCCTCGCCTCTCCGCTGATGGGGAAGAAGAAGAAGCCGTTCCTGGGGATGCCCGCTCCGCTCGGATACGTCCCCGGTCTGGGCAGAGGGTGAGAGACGTTAACGGGCCAACTATTCACCGTTAACACGAACTGTTATTAACTAATGCACTAAGTTACTTCAGTAAGATGAACAGGTGTCACAGAAACATGTTGTGCACAAAAGCATGTTTTTGTTTCATGTTTTTAAAATACATAATACGAAATCCCATTCATACAGTAGCTAACATGCTACCTCTGGTTGAACTGAATTGATTCAGCCTGGTCAACGGGTCACAGTCAAACCTACAGCCCGACTGATATATGGGCCGAAGAAGCTGATATCTGATACAGTTGTGCCTAAAAGTTTACACCCCCACCAGCAGAATTTTCTGATCTTTTTGGCCTTTTCCCAGAAAATATGATTGATGACACAAAAACCTTTCTGTCGCTCATGGTTAGAGGTTGGGTGAAGACAATTACTAACAAACATCTGTGTTTATTCTTTTTAAATCTTAATGACAACAGAAACTTCAAAAGTGACCCTGTTCATTTTTTTATACACACACACTGATTACAAGCAAATAGATCACAGGTGAGGATGGTTACCTTTAGCAGACATTCAAACACATTTGTGTTAACTTTTGTGCATTTATCAGGACAAAACCACCAGAGAGTGTTAACTTTTTAACAGGGTCATTTTTGAAGTTTCTGTTATCATTATGATTTTTTATCATCATTTTTTTTGTCATTAGGATTTTGTGTTATCATTTATATTTTCTGAGAAAAGGCCAAAAAAATCAGAAATTCTGCTGGGGGGTGTAAACTTTCCGGCACAACTGTATATCGGCCGATATCTCACATATCTGCTGATACACATAATAAGGACATTGATATACACAGGATGTATACTGTACATGAAACAAATGGTTATAATACCCAAGATATGAGTTTGGGTATGACAAAGGGACATTAAAATGCATCTTACACAACGTTAGAACACCATATCATAATCTTATATTAGGTAATGGTGGACATGTGAATTAACAGTAGCCTTTATCATTGGCAGAGAGCAGCCTGACACAGACACTCAGGAGCAGGAACGACACAATCTTCACACAGAGAAAAAAAACGTTATACACGGGCCGCATAATGGCCGATATCAATAAATCGGTGACATGCTCGGTCGGGCTCTTGTAAAAACGTTCAGATCGGATTTAAAAACTGCCAAGTCGATTTGGGATGATGTTGGGAAAGAATTATTTCCACAGTTGAATAACTCCTCTCGTCTCCAGTGCCACTGGTTTCACCACCCGGTCTGATATCGGTCCTGCTCGTGATGCCAATGACCCGGTGGATGATCGACATGCGCCTCCAGGGAAAAGGACAGTTGGGGACCAGATGAAAAAGAACCAGGATGATGACGATGAAGATCTGAACGACACAAACTACGATGAGGTGCCCATGATTGGACTCTGTCCGCCTTTTTTTATATTCATATTATTGAGGCATTTGAGTCTGATATCTTCATTTGTCCTTAAAACACTGCTTATTCACTTAAGTTAAAGAGATGGCGTATATTTTATAAAACTTCTATTCAACCAGGTTGGTTGGGATATAGAGCATGAATAGGTGTTGATAACAAAAACAACAATTAAAATTAAGAATGGTTAAAGGATCTAAAGAAAGAGCAATAAGTAGAGTGCAAATAGCACCCTGCAATTTAACTCTACTACAATCTACTGTAGGCAGGTCATGTGACCTACAGGAAGTAATAATGGTTTTAGTGCCAACAGTCAATGAGCCACTGCTTTAAATAAAACCTGAATGATCGTTTTGTGTGTTGTCGTCCAGTTTAACGGATATGCTGGTAGCTTGTTCTCCAGTGGACCCTATGAGAAGGACGATGAAGAAGCAGATGCAATATATGCAGCACTGGACAAGAGGATGGACGAAAGGCGCAAAGAAAGAAGGTGACTAAAAATGTTGTTCACTTAAATATATGGCTCATTCTGGGTAAAAATTTTGACAGTCTAACTTTGATCCAGTGCAGTCGATGGAAGATTTTAAATTTTGTGATTGTAGCAAGAATTTCTCTCCTTTAGTGTTAAACCTCTTTCGTATATATCTTACATACAGAGTTGACATTTTTATGCAAAATCTGCTGGCAGAAATTCAGGAACTAGCGTTCCTTGTGTGTAAATTTCTCTTCACATGTGATTCACAGGGAGCTGAGAGAAAAAGAAGAAATTGAGAAATATCGTATGGAGCGGCCAAAAATTCAGCAACAGTTCTCAGATCTAAAGGTAAATGTTTTCACTCAACACACCAAATATTGCCAGTTTTCCATCTGTTAAAATATGAAATTTGTCTCTGCAGCGATCTTCTTACACTGCTAAACATTTTTGTCTAAACTGAAGCATTTCCCTGTACACAGAGAAAGTTGGCGGAGGTGTCGGAGGAGGAGTGGCTGAGTATCCCTGAGGTGGGGGATGCCAGGAACAAGCGCCAGAGAAATCCCCGCTATGAGAAACTTACCCCAGTTCCGGACAGCTTCTTCTCCAAACATCTGCAGAGCGGAGATAAAAACACCACAGTTGATCCTCTGCAAGGGGTCAGTTTACATGTTAACATTTATATATCCTTCATAAAGCTTGTAATTTCAGCTTACACCAGCAGGAGTCAGGGTGTTCACTCTGATAGGTATCCTTTACATAGTCATATAAGTGTCATTTGATCTACGTCTATCTCCCTGAAGCTTTCTCGCCATGCCATTACAGAATTTTTGAGAGTATAGTGCACTTCTCAGTTACCATCATCTCTGTACTTAACTAGCTGGGAGGTCTGAACACGCCTTACCCAGGAAGCATGACCCCAGGATTGATGACTCCAGGAACAGGAGAGCTGGACATGAGAAAAATTGGCCAGGCCAGAAACACACTGATGGATATGAGGCTCAGCCAGGTAATGACCTTTAGTAACCCTGTCCAATCATTCATCATGTATAGTTGCTGTTATCTTGACACACAGTTCACGGACTCTCAACTGTGTTTGTCTTTTATTTACCTTCAGGTGTCTGACTCAGTGAGCGGACAGACGGTGGTCGACCCAAAAGGTTACCTGACAGATCTCAACTCCATGATCCCCACACATGGAGGAGACATCAGGTATGAACACAAATGACAAGGAGTTTCTAGATTTTGTTTACGTAGATATAGTGGCTGTATATAGAGGTGGGTAGAAATACGCTGCATTTACTCCATTACATTTAATCAAGAAACTTTTCAGACAAATTGTAGTAGCCAGAGCAGTTTTAACGCAACATACTTTTCGCTTGAGTATTTTTGTGAAGAAGAATGAGAAAACTCTACTTTTACTCCTCGACATGAAGCTCCACTCTGCTCACTACTTTTGTATTTGCTGTCACATGACACTGGTTCACCAATCCAAGGCAACTGCCAGTGATGTTTGACTCCATTTCACCAATCAAACACAGTCATATAATCGCACGTAAAATCTCTGTTGCCCCATGCAGAAGCAAAAAAAATGTATGCAAAGTTTGGCAACGCTGTTTGAATTTTAACAGTCGACTATCCAAGGGATTGAACATGCAAAAACACACACAGTGTATAGACAGAGTACTGTATGCACAGTTTGCCCTGGTCCTATTTTTCTCTTCTCTCTACTACCTGAGCCTGTTGTCCTGCTTCATGCGTGTAAACAAAAACAGTCTTTTGATGTTTATGCTCTGATTTAAAAGATAATATTTAACCAGAAGTAGTTTTTTAACTGAATACTTACTAACTCTTACTCAAATAGTTATTTGGAGGACTACTTTTCTTATTATTCTTGAGTAATGGTACTCTTTCTTGAGCCATTCTACCCACCTCTGGTTGTATGTGTTTCTGATTTTTTATCCTGTGCTCTGCTTGTCCAGTGACATCAAAAAGGCTCGCCTGCTGCTGAAATCAGTGAGGGAGACCAATCCTCACCACCCACCTGCCTGGATTGCTTCTGCCAGGCTGGAGGAGGTGACCGGCAAACTGCAGGTGGCGAGGAATCTGATCATGAAGGGCACAGAGATGTGTGCAAAGGTAAAGGACGACATAAACAATTTATGTAAAGCTTTTGTTTAAAGATTTATCTCTTCTGGCTCATGCATACCAATGACTGGGGTAAAGGTTTTAAGATCATTCACCTCCATTTGCTCGGGGCCAAACCAGCAGATGTCCTTTGAATGACATAAGAATCTCTGTCCACCAGAGTGAGGATGTGTGGCTTGAGGCAGCTCGACTCCAGCCAGGCGACACAGCTAAAGCCGTCGTAGCTCAGGCTGTCCGCCACCTGCCACAGTCTGTGCGCATCTACATCAGAGCTGCAGAGCTGGAGACTGACGTCAGGGCCAAGAAACGAGTCCTCAGAAAGGGTAAGGGTGATGCATTTTTTAGTAGCCTTGCATAACAGAACTATTACATATTATCTATTTCAGCTTTACATCGTGATTACTTTTTATAAAGATATTCTTGTTTAGCATGAAATCTGAAAAATATTCCCTCTTACATATCTGTCTCTGCATAAGAACTTACATCATCCACTCCAAAGTTTCATAAGGGTTACATTTGGCAGCTGTTGCTCTGGCTGGGAACTCGTTTTGAACTATCAAAGTCAATGCCCTTACATACACACACACGGAAATTTCCCAGCAGCATACTCCACTGACAAAGATGGATGAGGAGCTTCCTTTTCAGAAGAACCCTCTTTGCCTTGACATGTTCGGCTGTTTCTGCACTACTTTTTTTATATTTCAAACACAGCACTTTTCTTTCCCACACAGACACTTTTAAACTCTTCTATAACTGCGGGATATTCTGTTTGTTTTCATTTGGAGTGCATGAACTGAAATTTGAGGTGTCTTAATTTCCTTATTTTGCCACCATGCACCAAGTTCTGCCAGAGTAAATATTTAGGTCTGTCTCTCTTTTGGTATGAATGATATCGTCCAATTTTTGAACCAGAGAGCATGTTAGGGCAAAGTGCAAGATTTTGTTGCGCCAACCAGCTGACTGCTGTAAATAATCCGAATAAGAGCAGCCATGACATTTCCTAACAATCGTGTAATCGTCCGTTTAGCCCTGGAGAATGTTTCCAAGTCTGTGCGGCTGTGGAAGACAGCTGTGGAGCTGGAGGAGCCCGAAGATGCCAGGATCATGCTGAGCAGAGCTGTGGAGTGTTGCCCGACGAGTGTGGAGGTATGCTCATCATATTCTGATCATCACGAAGAATCAGTGGGTTTTCTAAGCACAAATATTGATCTCCTTTGTGTCTGCGTATCTTGGTTCTCTCCCCCTGTAGCTGTGGCTGGCGCTGGCACGGTTAGAAACGTACGAAAACGCCCGCCGTGTCCTCAACAAAGCTCGTGAAAACATTCCCACAGATCGCCACATCTGGATCACTGCTGCCAAGTTGGAGGAGGCTAATGGCAACACACAGATGGTGGACAAGATCATCGACAGAGCGATCACATCTCTGCGTGCCAATGGTGTGGAGATTAACAGAGAGCAGTGGATTCAGGTGTGCACAGATAAAACCTTGTTGTTTTGCTGAGTCATTGTGGTCTCAATTATAGTTTTAATTATGATTCTTGATTAATTAATTCTGTAGCATCGCAACAAGGTTGTTTTTGATGCTGATAGGAGCAGGTCAATGATTTGACGCCTACTTTTTCTGTCCAACTAAACCGGTTTAAAATCACTTTAAATCAATTTAAATATATCCATTGCCCTGCTTTGCATAACTTATAACATGTTTTGCATTCACTTACAAAATTATGAAGCATTGTAAAGAAACGAATGTTGTCCAAATATGTTCATTATATGAAATATCATCTGGGGCAACCATCGAGAAAACAGTTTTGGGATTTCAATTTTGAAACCACCTTGGGGACAAATTATTTCATCAACCAGACACTGAGGAACCCAGTGAAACACCTGAAAGGTTGTTAAAATGTCTGAATAACAAGTTTTATCTGCAAATCTATTAGCCCGTCCTTCTTTGGCTGTGTATTTAATTACCGATACTAGTTGACTTGCTAGAATTGCTAGAGAAATGAATTAATTCTGAGACAAATTACAGTCACTCCAAATGACTTCTTTGCAAGACTGTACTTTAATATAACTTTGAAAACACTAAAATCTCTTGACTTCATTTCAATGTTTGAACAATGGCCAATGCAAAAGTCTTATCTGTCAATAACCCAAACTCAGTGAATCGTGTCATTTATCATCAGGGATTAAAAACAGCTCTCTGACGTTTTTCACCTGAATCATAAACAGTTTGAATGAACCCATGAATCATAAATCAAACCATAAATGATTGTGCCATCGAAAGTGTGTGGACTGCGTGATGAGTCTGTGAGCTTTGATCATGTGCCAGAAGTTTTTGGCAACGCTGCCCTCTGCTAGTTCATCTGAGTCCAACAGAAAACAAGCCAACGCTTTGACTGACACTTTGTTTGGTACTATTTACAGTTGTTTTGCAATCATGAGCCTTTGCTGCAATCCCTTAAATGTTTTTTACATATACCATTTATTCAGCTAATCCTGCCTCTGGCTATGACTATTGGAGCTGTGGCAGGTCAACTAAGGACATTTGCTAGTGCTGTTTTTGAACACTGAATTATGGTATTTATCTGCTCCTTAAAAGATTCTTTTGTGTTAAATGAGAGTTGGAGTGGGTCCTTTTCTGTGCTGAAAATTTGTGTGCGCTAAAATGACCTTGCATAAATGAATTCACATTTTAAGCGGAAGGTCATCTGCACTAATTCTTTGTAGGAACCGAGGTTTTTCTCGTTTGTCTGGATGTAGTGGCTCATTCCTAGTTTTCGTGTTTTTACCACGACTTTTATTTTGTGTCCTCAAGATGAGCGGTTCTTCCCTCTTTTCTTTCTCACACATACCTCCATTTGTTTTCTCATGCAGGATGCAGAGGAGTGTGACAAAGCAGGTAGTGTTGCCACCTGCCAGGCCGTGATAAGGGCTGTCATTGGGATCGGAATCGAAGAGGAGGATCGCAAACACACCTGGATGGAGGATGCAGATAGTGTGAGTAGTTGCACTTCTACCGGAGTTTTGTTTCACACGGACGATTTTTAAAGACGAACTCAAAATTTTGAAGAAATTCAGTGCATCCTCATTGTGTTTCAGTGTGTTGCCCATGGTGCTCTGGAGTGTGCCCGGGCTATCTATGCTCACGCTCTGCAAGTGTTTCCCAGCAAGAAAAGCGTCTGGCTTCGAGCTGCCTACTTTGAGAAGAATCATGGCACCAGGTGACCAAAATGTGTTTCCAAACAGAGGAAGCAGCAGAGCTCTACATCTTCATTTATGTATACATTTCATCACTTGGATAAAAATTCATATTTCCTCTATTTATCATATACCTGCTAGGGAGTCCTTGGAAGCCCTGCTCCAAAGAGCTGTAGCTCACTGCCCCAAAGCAGAAGTCCTGTGGCTGATGGGGGCTAAGTCAAAGTGGCTGGCTGAGGATGTTCCCGCAGCAAGAAGTATCCTTGCTTTAGCCTTCCAGGTGATGATGATAATGAAGATGTTTTCAAACTTAACTCTTTTACATGCAGCACTCCTACAAGCTTTTGCCCTAACCCCCCCCGTCTTTTTTTCCCACGCTTCCCCCATTTTTATTGTCCCTTTCTAGGCTAACCCGAACAGTGAAGAGATCTGGCTCGCTGCTGTCAAGTTGGAGTCTGAGAATAATGAGTATGAGAGAGCCAGAAGACTGCTGGCCAAAGCTCGCAGCAGTGCCCCTACAGCCAGGGTGAGTGAAACAGCAGGACAGAGACGGGCAGATTTCTGCATTGACATCTTTTTAATAAGCAGAAAATATAAATGTTTCCAATGAGCTGCTGGATTGAATTTGAAAAGTGA
The DNA here is from genome assembly GCA_008086565.1 of Thalassoma bifasciatum. Lineage (NCBI taxonomy): Eukaryota > Metazoa > Chordata > Actinopteri > Labriformes > Labridae > Thalassoma > Thalassoma bifasciatum. Next base: position 43,522 of record RPOG01000584.1, on the reverse strand, counting down.
TCTCTCCAGGCTGAAATGTTATTGTTAGTCATCCTTCTGAATGCCCAACCACAGTAAACATCTTGGATTATGAAACAAAGGGAAAGAGGTTTTCAGAAAGAACTGTCCTTTGAACACTAATGAAATACAGCTGTGCTCATAAGTTTACATACTCTGGCAGAATTATTATTTCTTGGTGATTTTTTAAAGAATATGAATGATTGCACAAAAAACTTTTCTGTAAGTCATGTTGACAACAGAAACTACCAAAATGACCCTGATACAAAGTTTACATACCCTGGTGATTTTGGTCTGATAACATGCACCCAAGTTGACACAATTGGGTTTGAATGGCTACTAAAGGTAACCATCCTCACCTGTGATCTATCTGCTTGTTATCAGTGTGTGTGTATAAAAGGTCAGTAAATTTCTGAGCTCCTGATAGACCTTACATCTTTTATCCATTGCTGCACTGACTTTTCTGGACTTATGTGGACATTACAATGTGGCAGTGATCCCAAAAGAAAGGCCAATGCGACCTGTCATTGGCTACAGCAGAATGAAGTGAAGGTTCTGTAGTGGCCATCTCAGTTTTCAGACCTCAGTATCACTGAGCCACTCTGGGGAGTTTTTTTCTGCCTTTGTCAGGTTCAGGCATGTTGCCTACCTGCACCTTAATACATTCAGCTTTAGTCATGCTGTCAGCACTGCACTTGAACTATGTGTCTTTATCAAACCTCACTCATTCAAGTTATCTCAATTGTGTTTGCTGACAGATGTGTCAATGATTGCCTGTTTTTATATAATGGCTGATCTGATAAAACGGTTTGATGGTGTAAATGAAGCAGTTCAGATTATGGCGGTGCATTCTAATGACGTTTTGCACGTTTGAACTGCTACAGTATTTGGATTGCATCTAGTATAAAGATGATTATGTTTATAAATTTCTGACTGAAAGGCATTCATGTGTGTGTGTGACTCTTTCAGGTATTCATGAAGTCAGTGAAGTTGGAGTGGGTGTTGGGAAACATAGAGGCAGCACAGGAGTTGTGCACAGAAGCCCTGAAACACTACGAGGACTTCCCCAAGCTCTGGATGATGAGAGGGCAGATTGAAGAGCAGTGTGAAAACATGGACAAGGCCCGAGAGGCCTACAACCAGGGAGTGAGTCAGGGGAAGAGTTTCATTAGGTGTTATAATAACACTAAAAGAAAGAAAGTTTCATCTCTTCTGCTCTAATCTGGTGTTTTTCTTCCTATAGTTGAAAAAGTGTCCTCACTCAGTGTCCCTGTGGTTGCTGCTGTCTCGTCTGGAGGAGAGAGTAGGACAGCTGACCAGAGCCAGAGCAATCCTGGAGAAAGCTCGACTCAAGAACCCGCAGTGCCCTGAGCTCTGGTGAGAAAATACACAACTGAGATCATAGAGGGAGAAACTTTGCTGCGTCACTTTTCCTGATGCAGAGAGATGAAGCCGATTGTTGGATATGATGCCGCTGAATTAGATTCAGTGTGTGCTGTTAGAGAAATTAGAGATCTAGACCCAGGCTGTGAATACGCTGTTTTATGCCGTAAGAGTCTGTTTGTTTTTTTTTGTGTTTTTTTTTTGGTTTGGTGTGCATGTGGTTTCTGCTTAATTTTTCTGAACCAGATGTTGCCTTCTGGGGATATGACACAGATGCTTCTGAGGAGCTGCACAGCGTACAACTCAAATCGCTCACCAGTTGATTTTTAACTGTTTATTGTTTGTTGTCTTGGCCTAGCATGTGTCTTGGCCAGGATTGATATCAACTTTAAACCTGAATTATCCCAACCCTAACCCAAAATTATAAGTTTTAACTGTCTTTCCTTGTGTCCTGTTGACCAGGTTGGAGTCGGTGCGTCTGGAGTTCAGAGCCGGACTGAAGAACATCTCCAACACGCTGATGGCTAAAGCCCTGCAGGAGTGCCCCAATTCAGGTGAGTTTTTTTTAAAGAGCTATGCATTTTCTTATATTGTCAGCTGGTCCCATTTTAAATCTTTTTTCATTCAATTTTTGAATTTTGGTTTCAATTTCAATTTTAATATTCATGATCTCATCACAAATGTGACATTTTTAAAGCAATTTCTCATGCAGCTGATGTAAACTCATGCTTTATTTTTCCCCTGCCTGTAAGGTATCCTGTGGGCTGAGGCAGTCTTCCTGGAGGCCAGACCTCAGAGGAAGACTAAGAGCGTGGATGCTTTGAAGAAGTGTGAACATGATCCCCATGTCTTGCTGGCTGTTGCCAAGTATGACAAAAAATTTTTTAAAGTTTCTTAATTCTGACATTGGTTTTGTGATATTTTGTTTACTTCTGAATGTCAGAGTGTACACTGAATTTGCTGACACATTCTAGGTTGTTTTGGAGTGAGCGCAAAATCACCAAAGCCAGAGAGTGGTTCTTAAGGACAGTGAAGATTGAACCAGACCTTGGAGACGCGTGGGCTTTCTTTTACAAGTTTGAGCTGCAGCATGGCACAGAGGTGAGGCTCTTGTTATCATCTCTTACCTGAACATGTAATTACAGTTTCAGCAGTCCTCTGCATAAGGGTAGAGAGTCAAAAAGTCAAAATTCATACCAGTGTGAGTGTTTGATTCATGCACACTTTTCTTTATCTAAACTCACTGTTCTGCATCTGCCAGGAACAACAGGAAGAGGTGCGCAAGCGATGCGATAATGCTGAACCCCGCCATGGAGAGCTGTGGTGCGCTGAGTCCAAACATGTCCTGAACTGGCAAAAGAAGACAGGAGAGATTTTAGCAGGGGTAGCCAGCAAGCTCAAGAATACCTTTTAAGACTCAGGAAATTTGGAAACACTTGGAGAACCTGGCAGTCACGAGTCTGACAGGAAACAGCCAAGGACGTGCTCAACTGTTGTTCTCTGAGTGGAGCAAAACACAGATCTGTGTTTGGGTTTTGTTTTTACAAAATTAAATTCAATCTTATAAACTTAACAGAAGGAGGAAATGCAAATGTGGAAACAAGTCAAATGTATAATTTAGTTCTGTTATAAACCAAAAACAACCCTGTTATTGTGAATTAGCCTTGGAAACTGTGTGAGGTTTTGTGTCCTGTCTTTGCAGCTCTCAGGATAATGATAATTTGATTTATATGGCATCTCTTTGCGGCTTTGAGTTATATATATGCAAGTTTTTAGATACTTGCAAGATATATGATTAACTTATTTTGCAAGGAAGTAAATTCTCGAGTCCATTTGCAGGTTGCTGCACATTGCCCTTTCTTTTTATTTTCATGTAATCATGACATTCTATGTTCAGGAGGCTGCAGAGAAGAAAACCTATAGCTCAAACTTACCATGATACTCAAGGGACATGATGTATCGCTCACAGTGTGGTTTACTACTTAAATACAGTTTTTTTGTGATGATTTTTATAAATTTGTCAGCACTAGACCAACATCATTGAGTCAGTCTTTCACTTGCCTTCTGGCAATCAGCAGCTCAGATAAAACAGGATTCTTTTACAACACTTGACTCCTCCTCGCAACAGCACTCTAAAGCTGCACCCGGTGAGTCATCCAGGTATCTGTTTTTGTATCAATAAACCTCTGTTACTAAAGGCACCATTCCCAGAGTACAAGGTAAGTTCACAAAAATGTAAATGAGCTTTAAGGAAATCGACCCCACAGGTCTCCGTGTTTGCTGTGGGTTTTCTTTTTTTGTGGTTCGTTGCTACATCAAAATAATTGAGTTGTTTTGTTTTATATTTGTACGAAATGTAGAATAAGTTGATTCGTGTCAGCATTCAATTTTCAGTCACAGTTTTATGTATCAGAATGTGCGTAACACAAAATAGCAGTTGTGTAAATATGTCTAAGTGGTCAAAATAAACCCTTTTTTACTCCCTAACTTCTCATGTCAAAGTTTTTCATTTCTTTAACTGGAAATATGTTGACTTTTCAGGCATCCAATAATCAAATTTGAGTTTATTGCACCATTGCGCTTTTGCCATGTTACTCCATGTCATAAACAAAGGTTGACTTTATGGGCTATGTGAAATTTATCAAGTCGAATGGTTCAGAGCCTCGTAAAGTTCACTGGGAATTTGTTTGTGGAGCTACTTTTAGTCAAATGTTTTTCTTGCGTCACATAACTGTTCACAGATGAAGCAGGGAGCATCCTGTGGAGTACTACACAGCTCTCTGAGGAAAATGGCAGGAAGAGTGAGGCAACTGAGGTTTTTTTTTACTCAGTACTGGAAATGAAATTCCAGAATTATGAAACTTTAAAAGGAAGCCAGAAAAGTTAAAATAAAACATGTAAGACCTTAAAAGACCCCTTTTTTCCCACAATTACCCTAATTATTTGTCATTAATTGAGATATTCTGGTTGCCGATTTGAAAAAAATTGTATAATTAGATCCCATAGATTTATGGCACTGAAGCAGTGGTGTTCACAAAGAGGGGCAAATAAGGAAGTTGCTGCCCTCATGGCCCAATTATTGAAAATCATCACATACTAAAGTGCCCTCTTGGGAGCCAAACCATGCACAAAAGTGCCCCTTTTAAAAAAAAAAAAAAAAAAAAAAAGTGTACTGTCATGTGGAAAAGAGACCCTACAATAACCCCCTGGCAGGTTTGAACATGTTGAAATGCCTTCTTGGAAGCCAAAAAGCAGGCTATAGGGCTATCTCTGGTGGGGAAAAAAAACACAGAAGTGAACCAAAAGTGTACAAATTAAATGTTTAAGTGTCCTCTTGGGAGCAAAGTCATATGCTTTAACTGCCCCATTGGAGACCAAAACTCGAGCCAAAAAGCCCTCTAGGAAGTCATAAAACAGGCTAAATTGCCCTTTTGGGAGCAAAAATGTTAGCCCCCCCCATCACACTGCTGTTATTGTTTCATAAATTAATTGGATCTAATGCCAAAAGACATAATCAAAAAAACAAAATCGGGCACTCAGAATATTTCAGTGTATGACAAAGGAGCCAAAATCCACTGAAGAGCCCTCTTGGAAGCCAAATTATCACTATAGTGCCCTCTCTGTTGGGTGCCCTGTTGGGGCTCTAATCTCATGTTGAAGTGCCCTCTTGTGTGGAAAAGGAAACCACTAAACTGCTAGTTAACACATGATAAATTTCTTCTCTTGGGAGCTAAAACACTTGCGCAAGTGTTCTCTTCCAAGCCAAGAGGTTTTGAAAAGTGCCTTCTTGGGAGCCAAAACTCATGTTGGTGCATAGTGGTCACTACAGTGGACACCTATTTTAAAGATATTTACTCCTAAATTCAATGGTTCATGTAGTGGAAATTCATAATAGTCTGTGTCAGAATATTTTTATTCTTCTTAGGGCCTGAAAAAATGTTTTCAATTTTTTCCCCAAACATATATATTTTTAAAAATGTTATAAAAAACATTTGAGGGTGAAAAAGCTTATAAGCTACAAATTATTCAGTGTTAATATGAATGAAAGAGAGTTAAAATGTTTTGCAAAGCATAAAAAAAGATTGTTCATGAAATTACCCCCCCCCCCCAAAAAAAAAGGAAAAGAAAAGAAAGAAGTTATTATTTTTTTTTTTTTTTTAAATCATATTAACATTAAGTTCACACTGTTTTATGTTTAAAACTCAGTTACAAATATTTGGGGGGAGGGTTGGGGGGATTGTAAACTTTTTTTCATGGCCTAAGAAAAATAAAACACCCAAGGGAAAAATCCTGACACTGACTTTCATAATTCATGCATCAGAGGGTTAAAGTACCCTATAGACGGGCAAAACACTTTTTGTATGGCCCCTGCCCTCAAAAAGTCAGTGCACTGCACTCACATATAGCACTCAGGCATGGTCATCATTTGTTTCGTCTTATATCACGACCACATGACTCCGTAACCTTTGATTTCGCTGAAGCCATTTTACTTTTACTTTTACGCACAGTTTTACGCACTCTTGTAATATCTCTTCTCACAAACAAAAACACCCCAACCTGCTCCAGCTCTTCCCACAGCTCCTCGCTCACCACAAACGAAACCGAAAGGATAAAGTGAAGGCGAGTGATTTATTGCAACAGTTTTCAACGGCTTGATCGGACCGGAGTTTGGTGATATCCGAGCGTCACTTGTCCATGACAGGGAGGGAAATCGGAGCGGCACTTTTCACTGTAGTGATGTTGGAAACCACGCACTACGTCGGAAATCAATCGCGTCTTTTTCCTCCTGCGGGCTCCAGACCACAGAAAGAGTAGAGTCCGGATCCTACAGAGTTTATTGTATCTAAACTCCTATCTGATCAGGAGTAATTTCTAGGATCCTGCTGTCGTTTGAGATGGAAGTTTTCTGAAGCTTCTACAGAAGATAAATGGTGAGTGTGATTTCAACACTGTAATCCTGTTATTGCCTGTGTGATGAGTTTGTTCTCCAGCTGCGTCGTTGAATAAGTTTCCTCCTGTTTTTCTGTCCTGAACCTTGTCTCTTCTGTAGTGTCAGACCGGAACTCTTCTCCGTAACGTCCTGATGCTTCTCTTGTTGACCAACTCGTGTGGTAAACGTAGATGTAACTTCATAGAAATACTGGGCTCCTACAGAGAAGTTATATCCGTTGAGCTGCAGAATCTGGTACAAAAATGATGTCTTTTTAATATGTTATGTGCACATAATATGTGACAGAGGGGCAGTTGCAGAAAATGCAATAATGCAATCTTTAAAAAAATCATTAGATATTGTTTGTAACCGTTTTCCTTTTCAATCTTTTGCAGGATTTTTTCCATGAATGAATTTAGTCTGACACATACCTGTGTGTTTTTATCTGCAGAATTTGACAGCTTCAGTAAACACCTTCAAAGAGAGAGACATCTGTCCCTCAGGAAAGGTGAGAGGGGGAACAGTGTGTGCACTTTCAGCACCATGGACAGGGTAATAATGACTGATGCCACTCTAATATGTCCTCACACCTCAAGACCTTGTCACATTAATTGCATTACATCACAGATTTGCAAGATTTTTAATATAAATACCATACAAATAGTGTTTTGAATACTTTAAATCACTGTAAGAAGGTTGCCTTAGATTGTACAGTTATTGTAAAAATATTTTCAGTAGTATTTCTGTATTTCAATCACAGCATCATTACTTGGGTGACCATATTCTAACCCCCCCCCAAAAAAAGACCCCCTACCTGGCCTCTAAGAGATACTAAAAAAATACCCGAGGATTGAAGACACTCAAAGATGAAAAAGTAGATTCAGAACCGATATATTTATTTAAAACACTGATTTTCTTTAAAAAATACAAACTTCTGTAATGTAAACATGAATAATGTATAGAAGCCAATTTCCACCAGTTGTAAATATAAAATTACAAACTGGCTTTGTGAAGACTTTTTGGCCCATGTAAGTAAAAAAAAATTGTCAAAAAGATGAGATAAAATGTCAAAGTTTCTACTTTTTATCTCAAAATATTGACTTTTTTTTCTATTATTCTCAGTTTGTAATCTCAATATATTGACTTAAATACTTTAAAAATTGGTTTTTATCTCAAAATTGTAACTTCTTATATGTACTTAGATTCTTTCAGGGTGGACAGTGCAGAACTTGCCTCTTCCCACTGTCAAGTCTCATGCACATTCTCTGTTGCACATTTTCATTGCACTATTTGACTTTAATATACATATATATATATATATATATATATATATATATATATATATATATATATATATATATTCTTTTTTTGTACAAAGAGAGCACAGTTAACTGAAGGCAAATTTCTTAAATGCTTCTTGAAGATACTTGGCAATAAAGTCGATTCCAATTACCATTCTCTTTTTTCCTTCCCCAACCGCTAATTTCACTGAGCTTTTAAAAAAACAACCTTTGAAAAAAATCTGGCATGGTCAGTTTTCCCCAGGCAGCATGGAAATACAATAATGCAGAATTACAGTAGTAACCAAATATTTTCCAATAATTCTTTGTCATTTACAGTAAAACACTTCAACTTTATTTATGGTAAGTTGCTTTAGATATTGCGGTAAAAAACTGTTAAAATTACAAAAATCAGTTACAGCGTTCTTTTGTTTTATTGGCTTCTGTCCCGTGACAGGCACGTCGTATCCTGGTTTCCATCTATGGCACAACACAGCAGATTCGGTGTCAGAGAAGTGGGAAGCAGCTGTTTGACCTTGAAAAGCCTCTTGAAATGATGGAGCAGCTCATCACTCACAACTGCAGCCCTGAGTATCTGGTGAGGAAAAGGACGACAGAGGGGTGTATTCTTCCTTTTCTGTTGAGTCAGTACAGCCATGAGTTCTTAATTTCCTCCAAAATGAGACTTCAAGCAGCAACAAGGAATAACTTAAAGCCATAGCTCTCAACCTCTTAGGTCTGTGACCCTGTTAATCAGTGAGAAAAATAATCTGTGTCTTAAACCACAATATTTATTTCATCCTGATTTTTGCTGAGTCATGCTTTATGTTCAACAACCCTTTTTGTGCTGAAAATGGGAATATATTTTAAAGAATATGGTTGGTGAACCGAGAAAACAACACAACAACACTTAAACTGCAGGTGTCAGACCAAATGAACCTTTATGGACTAAACTTATTCTGATGCTTTCAGGGGAAGAGAATCGCTTGTTCAGCATTCAAGAAGATAAGTGGAAAGAAGAGGAAGAGAAAGAGATTAAAAAAAGTTATCACAGCGCTTATGACTTGTTGGCGGAAACTTCAGGCCGTCTTGGTGCTCTCAAATTAGAAACCTCTGTGTCGTCCACTTCTTCTCACTCCCACAACTTTCTCACACTCGGTCGTTGTCAAGCTGTGTTTGGATAACTTTTTCAAATGTTATATTATAAATGTTTATTGTGTCAGTTCTCATTTGTCTCCTGTATCAAACCGTGTCAGACTTTGCCTGCCAGAATTTGTCTTTGTGTAATGGAGTAGTTTTACAGTTACCACAGATAAGCTACAGTGTCTGCAACCATAAACTTTGAGAATGTGCACATTTCCAAGAGTTTATGTGTTATTAAAATCAGCTTTTACTTCTTGAAGCTACATGTCTGCATACATAAAAAAAGTTCATTGCTCAGTTATGTTTTGTATTATATGTAATGCAATAAAGACACTTTTAAACATGTAATTATGACTTATACAATTTCCAAGTATTTTCTGTTCATTTGCACTTATTGAAAAAGAAAACCCCAAAAGTTAAGTCTTTACAGACACCATGGAGAAATAAACATATATTCACATTTACATCCTCATCTGTATTTAGACATTTAGCTGCATGTCAATTTTATTTCACCCACTAAGTGTCACTGTTGTACTTAAATAACTTTTGTACTGTGATAGTTCAAAATAATATTGTGTTTTGAATATTGAGAGTTAATTTATGGGTTTCTTTTCTTTTCTTTTTGAAAAAAAAAAAATTATTTATTTTTTAACATGCCTCAAATCACGTGTTGCACTTATTACTGCAGTCATAGACCTATTCTTTATATTCCATGTATCCACCTGCGTGTTTTTTCTTCACTCTTCATTCAAACCCCTGTCATCCTTGACTGTTTTATGGTCAAGACAGGAAAAATAGTCCAGGCAGGTATTTTGGGGCTCAGGTATTAAGGCTCTGTAAATTATTGGACTTGTATGGGGAGTTAGAGCTTTTGTCCAACAGATGTTCGACTCAACTTTTACAATATCTCTTATTTCTTTTCTGCTTAAACTGTTTCTGATAATAATAATAATAATGGAAGCGCGCCCCCTGCTGTCCTTCTTCCAGTACTGCAAGCACCAGCTGACTCTGTCCACGGTCCTGAAACTGGCTCCTGCAAATTAGAGAAGTGTTTAACTCAATTTTTCTTAACCTGAAAACATTTCTGAGTAATAATATTTTATTTTTCATGTCAGTATTTGATTATATCCCCTCGCAGAGCAGCAGGTCTGAGGTGAGTCCACCTCCACCTTCCCCTGAAAGATTGCCTCAGTCATCCTTTCTAAACGGCTCAGCTGCTTTAATCCTGCCGGCTGACCACCGCGGAGATGCATGTGGACGCGTTTGTTGTCGTTATGTGTGCTTGCAAAGTTAAATGTAATCACATTTTTCATTCAGGCGCGTAAGAAAGTGCTAGAACTCGTCTTTAATTGGATTTCCAGTCTTGCAGGGAGCAGGATGGCCCGCAGCCTCTCAGCTGCACCGACAGGCTGCATGTGGCTGTAAAATGACAGGCTGCAGATGCTCCTCTTCTATTTTAGCCTGAAGTAAAGTGCCCTCTGTGTTTTTTGGGGGGCCACAAATCAAATCTGTGATCCAGTGAGCATCACAGATCCCCTGAGGAGTTGATGGTGGGTTTTCTGGAGTGATTTCGTGGTGTGAAACTGCGGATATGGATGCTGCAAAGAAAGGTAAGCACTCGTCATATTTGCGCCTCTTTAATTGAAGCTTGCACAGAGAAAATGGAAGTAAAACAAAAGTTAGAGCCCTACAGTTTTGTACAGCAGAGAGGGAAAAGTTAACTCCACTGCAAAACTTAGAATTGACTCAAAGAAGTGAGAAATTAATTGTGTTGCATATTTTCTTCTGTAATAATCTTGATATTAAGTCAGGTTACCAAGCTTATACATACGGATCATTTTGTCTTATCTTGAAATCAAAATGTGTCCTCAAGCACAGTTTTACGGTCTTAATTTTGCATAATGGTTTAGCATTTTAACAGCAGTTAAACTTATTTCAGCTCTCCTTTGCTCATAATTTTGGAGCCTTTTGTACATTTTGCACAGCTGAGGTAGTAAGTAGGTGTACCTGCAGGCTTATCCTCCCTGCAGGGCCTTGTCAACAGGTGTTCATAGGCCTACAAAGGGGATAGTGCAGCGCTAAGTGCCAATGCTGCTCCCATTAAAGAAGTAGGTCACATCTGGTCTTATAATTCAGGAGCTTCAGGACAGAATACCTGTCTGTTACTTCAGCCATGGGTCAAATCTTCCCTTTACTGTGTTAAATAAAAAGTGTGGGTTTATGAAGTCTTATGGTACTCATAATTGTGCACAATAATTTAGTTAAGCACATCATATTTTCTATTCCTTCAGCATATCACCCTGAATATATGAATCATTTCATACCTGGATTGAAACAAACCTCTCAAAAATACCTCAGGCATCATGTTATATCCACATGTTAGACTTTGATTAAGGCTTAAACACTCAGAATAACATGCTGTGTTTTTGCCAGATGCCCCACCTGTGGGCGATGCAGGGAAATCAGACACCCTGGGGTCGACCGGCTCGGCCAGAAAAAGGGGTGGGGGTGCCAAGAAGGCGATGCAGGCCAACAAGTCGGCCCTCCGAGCCCCCCGAGCCCTCTGCTGCCTCACCCTCAGCAACCCCATCCGCATGGCAGCGCTGGCTCTGGTCGAGTGGAAATATCCTTTCAGTGGTTTTATTGTGAGCAAACACTCCTGCATGTGATGTGAATGTGTTAATGTATGACTGAGAAAAGATCCTTAACTGCAGCCCCTCAGGCCTTTTGATATCTTCATCCTTCTTGCCATTTTTGCCAACTGTGTGGCCATGGGCGTCACCAAACCGTACCCCGATGATGACTCCAACGCCACCAACCACCAGCTGGTGAGTTTCCAGACACAAGACAAACCATAAATTCTGTCCCATGAATTTGAAAGTCTGACACAACATGGTTTTACAAAAGAAATGTGGCTAAATATTTCACCTGTACGTCCTATTACAGGGCAGAGACTTTGAAATGTGGACTACAAAAATGTAGCAATGAACAAGAAAGAGAATAAACCTAAAACATAACAGCTTGATACTGCAACATCCTTAGAAACTGACCCAAAAATAAAAGCACCAAGGATACTCTGTTCTGACCAAACCACTTTCCATTTATACTTTTATTTTCTCACAGATGCATTTGTAAACAAAGTCATATCTGTAGTTACATGCAGCTGAAAAGACACTTGAGTTGATCAATAACAGAACAGATTGAGGGAAAAATGTCCAAAGACAGTCTTTTAAGAGACAAAGCTGCAGAAATTTACTTACGTTTGAATTTTAAGCAGACATTAAAGCTTCGATCATGCAGCGCTTTCTACATGTAGGAGCTGAAGTGGTCTTCAGTAATGAGTTTAGGGCAGCAGCATGAAGCCTTTAGAAAAGGTTTTAAAGCTGTAAAGTGTGGGGGGGGGGTTTGCCAGTATTGCCAGTATTGGCTGATAATCACAGCATATCTACAAAAAATGCCTTGCACTGATTTGAATGCGGAGGCTGATGTTTACCTGTTGCATTGTGTCATTTTAATGCAAGTAAGGAAAAGGGCATAAGAAGTCACCTGTTGATTTGTTTGAAAAGGAGGGACTGCTAGAATCTAAAACAAACATTCAATTTACATCATCATCCTATTTTTTCAATCATTTAAGTCCTATTTGTATTTTCTAATTTATAATTCAACATATTATAAGATTTTTTGGCTTAGTTGTCTTAACTTCCTGTCCCTCAGGTTCGACTCAGCCCTACTTGAATATCTCACCTTTCACCTCTCATGACCTTTGAGTCACACGAAGACACAGAGAGAAGCCTGCGTGATTCTTTTGCTCTGTATAAAGTCTCAGTGTTTCAAAGATCAAATTGAAAGTCTGTAGAAATGTTGCTGTAGGTAGAACAGTTCATGAGACACTAACAGCATTGTATTGGATGGTAATGGTATTAAAGGGGGAAAAAGTTGTCGTTTGACCTCACTTAGGTGACCCTGTCAGGGATAATGGCTGCTTTAAACACCAACCATCTGCCTCTTTTCTCTCTCTCTCTCCTTTTTTTCTTTATCTTTTCCTCCAATGTGATCATATTTTACAGCAAACGTCAAATTTCACAGTGTTCAAACGTCAGACAAATCTTTTTTATATCTGAAATTTGAGGAAATATGACCCCATGCTCATCTGTGTATTTTTACAAAAATCCTGCAAACATCTCTGTAGAAGTATTTTACTGATGCACAATTTTTAAATATATGAAACTGAATTAGATCACTAATAAAAAGTGCAGCATAGAGACAGACCCTCACTTGCAGCAGGATGGTAACAGATCCTTTTATTGGATTGCACAAAGGAGTTAAGCTGACAGTTCAACAAACACCTCCCTGCAGTGACTTCAGGTATTTTTAATTAATATCATGAATTTTGGGAACATTTTGGAGAATGCAGGAGACTTAATTATGAGTCCTTTAATGTTTTCTCACATGAAACCATATTATGTCTGGATTATGGTGTCAGCTGGAGGTAAAAGCCCAGTGACAGTGGTGGCAGTGATTAGAGGCATTAAGCTGAAGGGCATGGAGAAGAGATTCAACGACAGGCTTAAGCATGTGTTAGGCAGTGGGTTAAGAGGTTAGAAAGCCAATGCAATCAGCCTTTAATGACAAAGCACGTGATTCAAAGAGAAAAAACATGAGGAGAACACAAAAAAATGAGTTTGCAGCTGAGAGGAGAAATTAACTGCTGTATATTTCTAAGACACACTCACTGGTGTGTTTTTCCAAGCATCCACACATTGCAGTTTTCTTTTGTTTCCAGGAACAAGTCGAGTATGTCTTCCTCGTCATCTTCACCATTGAGACCTTCACTAAAATCCTCGCCTACGGCTTAGTCATGCATCCCAGCGCCTACATCCGCAGCGGATGGAACTTTCTTGATTTCATTATCGTCATAGTCGGGTATTTTTATGCCTCGCATTTGCACCTAAAATATTCTATCTCAAACAACAGTGTTGAGTATTTTGTGTGTGTTAATTTGTGTATGTTTGTGTATCTGTGTGTGTGCAGGTTGTTCAGTGTGATAGCAGAGGCCATGACAGACCATAAACCAGGAGAGGCTCATCACGCTGCGGGGAAACCTGGAGGACTGGATGTCAAAGCCCTCAGAGCGTTCAGGGTGTTACGACCGCTTCGACTTGTATCTGGAGTACCGAGTGCGTCAAAATATGGTTTCATCTTCCTTTGTTTGAAACCTGCATGACACAAAACCTAAACAAAAGGAGCAGGACAAGACTGAGCTCTTAGTTGTATCAGAGGAAAAGACCCAAAGACAATCCCCCAGTTTACAAACGTCACAGAGTTTGTAAAGCAGGAAACTATTTGAGCCATTTTGTCTCTTTCTAGAATCAATTGTATCATATCATATGACATATTTATTGTGCTGTGTCCAGTCAGTATCATATCATTTTACTGTGAGCTGTACCGTAATATTTGGCAACAGGGGCAAGAAAATCTCCTTGAAGACTGAAATTTTTGGACTTCCTGATGGGATGTCACTATGCTCATGATAAACTTTTTGTAGATATTTGTAGATAGTTATGAAAAAAAACACTTTATGTGAGTAGGGCAATCCCAGAGTTTGGGCTGTTTTTCAGGGGAGAAGAGGATGCTATAGAGCCAGTTTTGAAAAACTGATTGATTATCAAAAGTTTTTCACATAGGGCTCAATTTTGTGTGCAGTTTAGGGGTGTTAAGGCCTCCAAATTAAGCATTCATGAGGGATATGCAAGAATGATTATCACATTATCAATGGTATCACTATGGCCTTGGTGACCCTAGAGGTCAAGCTCTAGCCCAAACAACACAGACTGGCAGGTAATAACATTTGTATTAAACTGTTAAATGTGTGTTTCAGGTTTGCAAATTGTGTTGAACTCCATCATGAAAGCCATGGTCCCCCTCTTGCACATCGGTATGTTGGTCATGTTTGTCATCATCATCTACGCCATCATCGGTTTGGAGCTTTTCATCGGCAGGATGCACAAAACCTGCTACTCCATGAGCACAGGTTTCCACTCTGTCAGTTCTTAATATTTCATTCAGTTTCCATATTTCTTGCATGACTAAATTCAAGTCATCTCTCTGCTCAGGTTTGATGGTGGAGGATGATCCGTCACCGTGTGCTTTTGCGGGGAACGGACGCTTCTGTGTCTGGAACGGGACAGAGTGCAGGGGCAAGTGGGAGGGTCCCAACGGCGGCATCACAAACTTTGACAACATCTTCTTCGCCATGCTCACGGTGTTTCAGTGCATCACTATGGAGGGCTGGACAGACGTCCTCTACTGGGTACACACACACTCTTCTGGATCCTCCACAGTTTTCAGATTTGTCTCTGCAGCTGAGAAGATTTATTCATTTTGTATCTTCACACAGATGAATGATGCCATCGGCTTTGAGATTCCCTGGGTCTATTTCGTTTCTCTGGTCATCTTTGGCTCCTTTTTCATCATCAATCTCGTATTGGGTGTGTTGAGCGGGTGAGTGGCTGCCACGTTGATCCTCACAGCTTTCTTTGCATGTTTCTCATCTGTTTATTTCTGAGCTTCTGGTGTTTGTGTTTGTGCTCAGAGAGTTTTCCAAAGAAAGAGAGAAAGCTGTGGCTCGTGGTGAGCTGCAAAAGGCTCAGGAGAGCAAACAGATGGAGGAGGACATGATCGGCTACATGGACTGGCTCATAGAGGCAGAAGATGTGGATGAAGAAGGAAACAAACGTTAGTTAAACGCATGTTCACGATACAAATCATCAGCATTTAAAGGCTTATTTATCCATAATCTTCCTCTGTTTGAATTTAAAGGTGCTGCTATAGCAAAGAAAAAGATGATGAAGAAGTTTGGCTGGTATAAGCACAGTGAGGATGGAGGAGGTATGTTTGCTCAAACTCTCTGTTTGCATCTTTGTGCTCACTTCTCTCTCTCTCCCTCTAACGTTGTCTTTGTCTTTGTGCTGAACAGAGTCAGACTCAGACGATGATATCGCGTATCTTGATGATGATAATGGCTGCTGTGCTTCTCTCATGTAAGAAAAAGGGGAATAATTATTTTTTTTCTTCACTCACCAATGAAAATCAGGCGTTGATGTAAACAATGTTTTCTTGTTTCTTCAGGGCAAAGATGATGGCCAACAGCTTCTGGTGAGTAAACTCTCACCCAGATTCTTCCATTTTTTTCCAATTGGTTTGTTCCAAGCAGAAAAAATATTTTAATACTTTTGTTTTTGGGTACCCCCAATAATTTTTGTTCTTAAACTGGTTGGAATAAAACAAATTCTTTACAGAACTGGTTAATATTGTTCCATGTCAGCCATAGTTGGTAGGTGAAACATCAACATTTTCTAATGGGCTGTTATTTACCCCTGATTTCAGATTGCCTGATCAACCTGAACTTTTGCAATTTTTTTAAATTTCAACTTGCTATTTGGGATAATCAAGATCAAATAAGTATAAAACTAAAGTTGTTCTTTGTACAGGAAGCTTTTAGTTTGAAGTGTTATTTTATATAATTGCAATGGGTTTTTTCCTCTGCAATGGGTGTTGTTGTGATGTCACCAAAATATGATGTATGAAGTGTCTCCAAATGTGGCTAAAAGGTCAAAGTTAAAAGTATCATGGGTCGAAGAGGCAAAAATGTAATATCCACAAATGTGAACACTGGGTCCTAAAAGGTTGATTTACAGGTAAGAAGGGAGTACAAATTTATTTCTACAAACAAACTACCTTATTTTTTTCGTGTTTTCGTCTTATCTGCATCTTAATGGCATTTCTTGATTGACAAATTAGACAAAAGAGTAAATTATTATCTGCATCTTATCCCAGATGACTCCAGCTGTCTTTTTTTGCGTGACTGAAAATTTCCTCTGCCTCTTGTTTACATTTCTAGCGACCTTCCAGCTTTTTACCAGAGGTTTCAATTATATTTTACCAGCAAGATGAATGAGAGAAAGCATGCAATGCAATCCATGTTCACTTTAATCTGATTATCTACTTCACTACCAGGAAAGGAAAGGTAGACAGCAGTGGAGCCGTCTGCAGCAGTGCCTTTCATCCATTTTGTGTACCAATGTTCGCTGAAGCAGTCAATAATGACACGAGGGCCTCCTGCTGTGTCCTCCTTGCGAAATTCTCTCTCAGAAATGCAGATTTGAATTGAAAGCCAATTTCTACTCTTTTCTCAGTGACCAGTTGTGTCAGCTGAATCATACGATGAGGAAGAACTGCCGTGTAGCCGTCAAAACCACCAACTTCTATTGGCTGGTGCTCCTCTTGGTGTTTCTCAACACAGTGGCCAGCGCCTCTGAGCATTACGGACAGCCGAAATGGCTCACAGAGATGCAAGGTAAGAAATCTTGACCTCTGACAACTTAACACTCAGAAGCTAACAATAGTGAGTAATATAATATGTGTTTTTCTTCTTTGTTTTTCCTCAGAGCGAGCCAACAAGATCCTGCTCCTGCTCTTCACTCTGGAGATGTTGATGAAGATGTACGCTTTTGGACTCCAGATTTATTTTATGGCTTTGTTTAACCGCTTTGACTGCATCGTGGTGTTCGGTGGCATCTTGGAGACACTCCTGGTGGAGATGGAAGTCATCCCGCCCATCGGCATCTCCGTGCTGCGCTGCATCCGACTGCTCAGGATATTCAAGATGACTCGGTAAATGTTGATTAAAGTTAACTCTGGCAGCATTTTTAATACCTTTTAATCGTTATTTTCTCATTATTCATGCTCTCTTTGTTATTGTTCTTTTTATCCCAGGCACTGGGCTGCTCTGTCCGACCTGGTGAACTCACTTCTTAACTCCATGAAAGCTATCTGCTCCCTGCTTCTCCTGCTCTTCCTCTTCCTCATCATCTTCGCTTTGCTCGGCATGCAGCTGTTTGGTGGAAAATTCAACTTTGATGAAACTCAGATGAAGAGAAGCACTTTTGACTCCTTCCCTCAGGCCTTACTCACATGTTTCCAGGTGATTTACATCTTCTAAATATTTCACAAAGCTCTGGGCTCTTAAATATTCCACTTATTGGTCTGTGGGTCAATAACGTGATGCCTACTTTTTCTGTCCGACTGAATTTTTCAGCTGAAAAAAACTCCTCAAACCACATAAAGAGATTATATGTTTAAACCTTCCCTATATAAAAAAAACCACCCTAACTTCTCTGAAGATTTTAGTTATTGGCCATTTTTCTGGGATAGGAAGTGTCAAAACATTCTGTGGGGCAACCGTCCAGCCTCAACTTCTATTTGAACGACTTATATTTCCATAAAAATGTTGTCCGACTATGTTTATATCATCTGGGGTGACCATCAAGAAAACACAATTTTGGGACTTAAACTTTGAAACCACCTCATGGACAGAATATTTCATCAACCAGACACATCTGAGAAACCCAATGAAACACCAGGAAGGTTGTTAAATCTTTCTCATGTTTGCAAATAAACATATTTTTAACTACAGTGATGTACAGAAATCTGCAAATCCATAAGGCTGTCCTTCTTAAACTGTTGGTTTAGTTCCTGATACTTGTTTAATTATGAGTAATGTTAAAGGAATACATTAATTTTGAGATAAATAACTATCACCCTGAAGGCCGTCCTTTTAATTCAACTTTAAAGACACTGAAATCTCTTAACTGGGTTTTTTGCATAAATGCATGTTTGAATAAATATATGTCCGTTTGTTTTTTTTCTAGTAGTTTTTCAAAAGTGGTCTATTCAAAAGTCTTACCCGTCAATAACCCCTGTCTCTCTCTGCAGATTCTCACCGGAGAGGACTGGAACGCTGTGATGTATGACGGTATTATGGCTTATGGAGGTCCCATCTTCCCAAACATGGTGGTCTGCATTTATTTTGTCATTCTCTTCGTCTGTGGTAACTGTATCCTTTGTCACAGTCTGATTTTTACTTACAGATTTCTAGCGTGTGGGTGCTCTTTTAAATAAATCCAACACTGCTCCTTCGACTGACAGGTCTTGAATCACAAATTAAAGTCCTTAACTTTATGTTCAGACATCCTGCTTAATGTCTTCTTGGCTATCGCTGTCGACAACTTGGCAGGAGGCGGCGGGAAAACCAAAGTGGAGTAAGCTTGATGATTTTGTTTTATTGCGTTGTTGATCAGTGGACGTTCATTACTGGCTTGTCTTTTTTACTTCTAGTTGAACACACACAATTTGGTGGTTTTGTAGCAGATTTCTGTTTGATGTTTCAGAGAGAAAAAGGAAGAAGAAGAAGAATGGGATGAGGATGAAGAGAAAGAGGATGAAGATGCAGGGGTAAGGGGATCTTTTACTCTTTTATATATTCACTTTGATGAGATTAGTATGGGAGCTCATGGTTGTTTTATCGGTAGAATGAGGAGGACGACTGGCAGGAGAATGAGGAGCTGCGTGCCATTGAAGGGCTGGAGGGTGAGTGTGATGGATGTAGAAACAGCTTTGGTTGAGATGAGAAGTGTATCTCATTCTTTCCTTATTCCATCTCTATTCTCTCGCAGGAGTTGCTCCTTTAAAGCCGGAGTTCTCAGGGCCCAAAGAAAAAATTGTGCCAATCCCTGATGGAAGCTCCTTCTTCATTCTTGGAAAGAAAAACTGGTAATTTGAGGCCGCATACATCAAATCACTCTAGATTTCACCCAACTTTGTGTTTCATACTTTAATAATCCATCCTCTTTGTTGCTTCCTGTTCTCAGTTTGCGTGTCGCCTGCCATAACCTCATCCATCACCCATACTTCACCAACTTCATCCTCATCTTCATCATCCTCAGTAGTATTTCTCTGGCTGCTGAGGATCCCATTAAATCCCACTCATTCAGGAACATTGTAAGGCTTCACATATCAACAGACTCCACATCCACCTGACAAACATTTCATTCACAATGCACAAGATTGATGATGAGTTTCTGTCATCCACAGGTGCTCGGTTACGCTGATTATGTTTTCACTTCAGTGTTCACGGTGGAGATCGTACTTAAGGTGATGTTTTCTCAAAACCACAATACTAACTCAAACCTTTATTACCTAGGCAGTTTCTTACTTTCTTTTTTCCCTCCTCCCACTTTTAGATGACAGTCTATGGAGCATTTCTGCACACGGGCTCCTTCTGCAGAAATGCTTTCAATCTTTTGGACCTGCTGGTCGTCAGCGTGTCGCTCACATCTTTCTTTTTACAGTGAGTACAAACCTGTCCATCCCAGAGTGTGACAGAAAACACACTGAGAGACAATGTTGTGCATTGTGTGTTGTGTTGTAAAGAGGTGGAGAAGTCCCTCTCAAACTTTATTCATCACAAGGATCCTAAATGCTCACTTCAAGGATCCAGGCGCACCATTTTAAGTTGCAATAAAGAAAGTTTTATTTGAGCGAAATGTATTAACAGGAAATCACAGATTGGCAAGAGGCTAAAAAAGTCACAAAATTAAAACTTGACAATTCTTAAAATAATCAGGCTCATGGAGTAACATCAGAAATTCTCATTAAAAATGTATTTTGGAAAAACTTGAACCAAAGAACCCTAAATAAAAAACCTTGGAAACAAAACTTTGACCCCAGAAAACGCACTCTGCAGATGGTAACCAGTGCTTACCACAAAGAATCCAATAATTCTAATGATTCTAGCAGTCCACTATATTGTTAGAATAAAATTTAAAATGATTTTAGACCAACCCAAAAATAGATAAAAATACTGATGTCTACGGCATCTACATGTTTGGTACAATAACAACCTATAAAATTTAGAAATGAAACAATTAAAATATACTTCGGGATGCTATTGTTACAACTTATTTCATCAGTACACTTGCATAACTTCTAGGAAGGTGAATTATTTAATATTTGTCATGCTTTTGTGGTTACACCATTAGACAATTTGATGGGACTGAATTTTTATTTGGTTAAAAGGACAGAAATTAAATCTTTTACACTATTACACCATCAGAAATGCAAACTACACATTTAAACAAACATCTAACATGTTGCCTTCACAAGTTCAAAGCATTTTCTGTGCCAACCCTTATTTGTCACTGGGGCACAGGTGGGAACAATGAGGGCAGGGGTCACAATCACAAAGGTGGGAAACACATCAGGGCTGGAGGTCAAGTTTTCTAGAGGATGAGAGGAAAGAAATGACTACAAAAAAAAAAAAATAGGCGAAGAAAAACAAAGGTCGAAAAATTTGAACTTAACGTAAATTACAAAACATGACACTGGTTCGTTTTAATGTTCTTGCTCTTGTACTGATTTGTTACATTTGAATCGTTATTTTATTAATCTAGTTTTCAGTGTTTTTTTTCTTCAAACTGTTTCTCTTCCTTTACTGAATCTAAATCTTTGTTTTTTCTACCAGTTCGAGTGCGATCTCTGTCGTCAAGATCCTCAGGGTGCTGCGAGTGCTCAGGCCTCTTCGAGCCATCAACAGAGCCAAGGGTCTGAAGGTGACGGGTTCAAATCATACAGAAACTAAGAATAGAGTTATTTTAGTGAAGTTTGGGTGACAGATCATTAGCTGATCTTCACACCAGCTTGTACCTATTCATCAAGCTGCTCTTCTTGTTCCCCCTACACTCTGCCTTTAATCCACCTCCACCATCAGCTCCTCCTTTTATTAATCTGATTTTACCAGCGTCACATGTTTTGTCTGTTGTCTGTACTCTCGTCTGACTTTGCTGATGCTCTCCCTGCCACAACTTTCATGGCGTATGAAAAGGCAGAACAGAGCCACACCACCACATATAACTTAGTGCATATGAATAATGAAACTTTAGACAAAACTGGTCCAGACTGAGCTGGAAATTAGAGTTTCAGGGTGAAACTAACACATCATTTGTCCGTCTTTCACCCACAGAACGTGGTGCAGTGTGTGTTCGTTGCGATCCGCACCATCGGTAACATCCTGATTGTTACGACTCTCCTTCAGTTCATGTTTGCCTGTATCGGAGTGCAGCTCTTCAAGGTACATTTTCAGGCTGTCACTCACTTAGATTTCTATTTTATAAGGGACTCACTATGAACTCTGATGCATTAAACCTGCTTTGTTTTTACTTCTTTGATATAATGTTGAGTTTTTGTACTGTTTGTACACTGAGTCTACAGTTAACAGTGGTAGTTGGTCATGTAACTCATAAAGAGACGTGAATTTTCTCATCCTCATGAGTGTTGTGCTGGTGTAACTTTCCTCTGTTTAATGTCACAGGGTCGATTCTACAGCTGCACAGATGAAGCCAAACACACTCCAGATGAGTGCAAGTCAGTTTAGCTCATTTCTCTGCATAACACACATCAGTTTTTAAGACATAATCTTTGTAAATGAATCTCTGCATGTGTTTGATTTCAGAGGAACATTTGTGGTCTATAAAGACGGCGACATGAACCATCCAATGGTGAAAGAGCGCGTTTGGGAAAACAGTGATTTTAACTTTGACAACGTGCTGATGGGCATGTTGGCTTTGTTCACCGTGTCCACGTTTGAAGGATGGCCTCAGTGAGTGAACTCTTTAAACTAACAGAGTTTTTGCTACAGTTTACGGTTTACTTTTGCTACTTTTTGTCTATGATGGAGAAGTTTTCCCTCCTGTCATGATGTGTCCTTATTGTTGTATTTCCTGTGTAAAGGCTCCTCTACAAGGCCGTGGATGCCAACGCCATCAACCGAGGCCCCATCTACAACTACCGAGTAGAAATCTCCATCTTCTTCATCATCTACATCATCATCATCGCCTTCTTCATGATGAACATCTTCGTGGGTTTTGTCATCATCACGTTTCGAGAGCAAGGAGAGGCCGAGTTCAAAAACTGTGAACTCAATAAAAACCAAGTGAGTGAGTCTCCATCGAATTCAAAGACGATGCACGAGATGAATTGGTTTCATTCATCCTCTTTTTCCTTCTCTCTCTCCAGCGTCAGTGTGTTTACTACGCTCTGAAAGCTCAGCCTATAAAGATCTACATCCCCAAAAACCCGTCTCAGCTAAAGTTCTGGAAAATCATCAACTCCAGCCAGTTTGAGTACGTCATGTTTGTTCTGATCCTGGGAAACACGCTCACTCTGGCTATTCAGGTATCGCTTCACCTGTTCATAATTTATCAAGCACAGACATAACAGCCTGTCAGCTCTGTGATGTGATGTATTGCGTGTTTCTGTTTCTCTTTCAGCATTACGAGCAGTCGAAACTCTTCACCTCCGTCATGGACATCCTGAACATGATCTTCACCGTGGTCTTCACAATAGAGATGATCATTAAATTACTGGCTCTGCGCGCTCATGTGAGCTTTTATCTCTTAAAGTAACACCAAGAACAGAGTCAGAAATGTCTGCTTTTGACTCTAACTGTGCTTTCTCTCTGCTTCACAGCACTATTTCATCGACCCGTGGAATTCATTCGATGCGTTGATTGTTGTGGGGAGTGTGTTGGATATTGCCGTCTCTGAATTAAGTGTAAGTTTTGCTCGTAATTTTTCCATCCAGAATAAGAGAGGAGAGCATTGGCTAACATAAGTTTACTTAAGTGCCATCATGATAAATTTCTATCTCACATTTATACAATTTACATCACAATAACGAGACTGTATGCAATCTTCCCCACGCTAACTTAGAAAAAGCACATTTATCAAAGTATTGGTGTACTAGAGAAAGGTCGAGTAATTTTACATTCTGAAAACAAATGAAGTATTGCAGGTGCAACAGTAAGCGTCAGTAAGAGAGTTTGCCCACAGGTTTTAAGAGACTGGCTCCTGTCCTCTATAACACGGATGTGGGAAGTATTTTTCTTTTTAGTTTCACTGTAGGGATTTTATACCTTGAGTTAGTGAAGCACTAATATGCTCCTGGTATCAGGTATTTGTACGATACAAAGTCAAAAAGTAAGATTGGACAGGTACAACAATAGAAATGGACAGCGTGGCCCCGCATTTTACAACTGAACGGTTTTAAGCCAAAATATCCCTGTCAGAGGTGCTGTCATTGTGCAGACAAAAAAGCAATTTCATTTATTTCTTTCAAAATTCTAATCAGCCTTGACTCTTCCTCTCAATGTATCTTATTCCAAAAGAACTACACGAGAAGGTAAGTCATCGATCATTGAGAATCATGATGTAAAACCCTGTTTTTAACGTCTATTAACAAATGAAAACAGGGTTTTTTTCAGAAAAAAGAGGACTTGGAACACAATGCAGCCCAATAATGTCACAATAATGTATGAAGTCTTTAAAGTTTGACCTTTGCACATTGAGAATAAACAGGGAAGCAGAGTTTTTGACCTGTACTAGAATTGTATGAAGGAAGAGAACAGCAGCTCAGCGTGTTTGTTCTCCGGCTGCAACTTAACATAAGTGCAGGTGGGGCGCGGATGGCCTAGTGGATATGGCTGCGCACCATGAGGCTTGTCCTCGAGCGGGCAGCCCGGGTTCGAATCCGACCTGTGGCCATTTCCCGCATGTCACTCCCCACTCTCTCTCCCCTTTCCGACACTATCCACTGTCCTCCTCTATCAAATAAAGGCACAAAATGCCAAAAATAATAACTTTAAAATAAGTGCAGGTTTAATTGCTCACTTCTCATTTGCTGAGGTTCATAGTTAAGGTGGGATTCTTGTTAGTATCTGAGATTTAGTCAGCCCACATTTACACATTTTTAATCACATTAAATAATACACCAGACAGATTAAATTTCTTTTTTTTTTTTTTTTTTTTTTTCATTTTGGTTTCCAGAGTTGGAAAAGTTGAAAAACATTAGTCTTAGTCTCATCCTCGTATTAAGGAATAAAGAATGTAAAACTTCACTGGTATCGGATCAGATCAGTGTCAGTGTCTGCTGGTACCAAAGCCCAGTTTAGCCTTGGTGTTGGTATCAAGACTTGCAAGTTGGATTGGTACATCCTTAACTTTAAATAATTCCTGCCAATATGAGACTGTGAGAACAGAGAGCTTAGAAACTGATCAGCTGCTTGATTCCTGATTAATAAATTCAATTCACTGTTGTGTCACAAAATGTACTCAATGATTTTTGTTTCTCTTGATTACAAGGCTTAAATGAAAACTAAAGCAGATAAAACACACAAGACATACAAAAAAGCTTTTGTTTTTTTTCCAAAAAGATTTATCTGATCTTTGCATCTTTCTTTTCTCCCTACTCTCGTACTTTTGATCACCTGAACTTATCATCCAGGGAGGAGGTGGCCATGGAGAGGTGAGAACTGAACACAACTACGCAGATCTTGTTTTAATACTGAACCAAAAGTCTCTGTAACACATGAATTATCTGACTTCTTTGTTTCACTCCACGCTGTTTTTTGCTGCAGGGGAAAGGAGAGAGTGGGAAAGTTTCCATCACCTTCTTCCGTTTGTTCCGAGTCTTGCGGTTGGTTAAACTTCTCAGCAAAGGAGAAGGAATTCGAACTCTGCTCTGGACTTTTGTCAAATCTCTCCAGGTCAGTGTGTTACAGAAAGAATAACTTGTAGTAGAAAAATGTTTGAGTTTAATGTGTTTTCATGAAGCTTCAAATTCCTTCTTCTTCCTGCACAGGCCCTGCCGTATGTCGGTCTGCTCATTGCGATGATCTTTTTCATCTACGCTGTGATCGGGATGCAGGTTGGTCTTTTTCTTTTCTCTCCAGACTTTTTCAAAGAGTCATTTACAAAACAAAACAGACTGTCCCAGCTTTTCCAAGTCTGTGTTAGTTTGATTGAAATTTTGGTTTCTTCTCGTCTCCTCTTAGACGTTTGGAAAAGTGGCCATCGATGATGACACTCATATCAACAGAAACTGTAACTTCCAGACTTTTTTCATGGCTGTTCTGGTTCTCTTCAGGTGAGATGGATCCTACATGTATTATCTGACTTCAGGTCCAGCTGTGATTGGGGCTGAATGATTTGCAACAAACCTTTTTCCTTCTCTATTGGCTGATTTTTTTGCTTGTTACCAGCAATTCAGACATCATTTTAGTCTTTAAATAACTTGAAACGGGACATTTTTCTGGACTGCTCTGTTAAATATGGCTCGTATCAATACTAAAAAGACATAATTTACCATAATTAAGACTTAACACTTGCTTGAGTTTCAGTTTTATTGCGGCTCGGATTACTTGCCCAGCCCTACTTGTGATAGTTTGCCAGGTTATGCATTAACACAATCCAGGATCATCTCTGAATGAATGGCTCAAAAACAATCCTTTTTGGATTATGAAAACAATATTTTGATCTTGCTTGAGTAAAGAGGCAGTCTGTAGCCAGTCAAATCACCTGTTGTAAGAAAAGGAAGAGAGAAGAAAAGGAGAACATGGTAAATCTGTGCAGTTCAAATATACTTCGAAAACCAGAACAAACAAAGTGTGTTTTTGTATGAGTCTATTCAGAAATCTGAATGTTTTGAATCAATGGTCTGATGCCTCCTGTAGGTGTGCCACAGGAGAGCAGTGGCAGGAGATTATGTTGGCAGCTCTTCCTGGCAGACGCTGTGACCCAGAGGCTGACATCGAGCCTGGGGAGGAGTTCAGCTGTGGGAGCAACCTGTCCTACATCTACTTCATCAGCTTCTTCATGCTCTGTGCCTACCTGGTGAGGAGATAAAAGACTCTTCCTATCACTTTTATTGGATCGCTTGTCTCCTGATAATACAGCCTCTGTGCTTCATCATGAAATGGAGGTATAATTAATTCAGACGTGTGTTTTACAGGCTGTCAGGTCAAGTGGGATCACGCAGAGATGAAAGCAGAGAAGATAGTGTTACAGCACTTTTAAAAGGCTAACCCTGTCTTCTCTGGTCCCCTGTGCTTCAGAGAAATCCCACTAACAGGGATTTTGTTAATCCAGACAGAAATCCAAACACACCTAAATCCTGATTTAAAAGGGTGCTGTATATCGTTGGACACGATTCAGCAACCTCGCTGCTATGTTTAGACAGGGTAGAGGGTAGAGGAAGGTGATCTAGATCTTGAGGATTTAAGTCACAACCTGAAGTGTAGTAGCTGAAAACTGAAGCCAAAAAAATCAACTATCATATAGTGTATCACAAAAGTGAGTACACCCCTCACATTTCTGCAGATATTTAAGTATATCTTTTCATGGGACAACACTGACAAAATGATACTTGGACACAATGAAAAGTAATCTGTGTGCAGCTTATATAACAGTGTAAATTTATTTTTCCCTCAGAATAACTCAAAATATAGCCATTAATAGCTAAACCCCTGGCAAAAAAAGTGAGTACACCCCTTTGTGAAAGTTTCTGAAGTGTCAATCTTTTGTATGGCCTCAATTATTTTCCAAAACCGCCTTTACTCTCCTGGGCATGGAGTTTACCAGGGCTTCACAGGTTGCCACTGGAACGCTCTTCCACTCCACCATGACGACATCACGGAGCTGGCAGATATTCCAGACTTTGCTCACCTCCACCTTCTGCTTGAGGATGCCCCAAAGATGTTCTATTGGGTTTAGGTCTTGAGACATGCTTGGCCAGTTCCTCACCTTTACCCTCAGCCTCTTTAGGAAAGCAGTGGTCGTCTTAGAAGTGTGTTTGGGCTCATTATCATGCTGGAACACTGCACTGCCACCCAGTTTCTGGAGGGAGGGGATCATGCTCTGCTGCAGTATTTCACAGTACATGTTGGAGTTCATGTTTCCCTCAATGAAATGTACTGTAGTAACACTAACGAGTCACGTGACATTTTGGAGGGAAAATGACAAGCAGTGCTCAATTTGGACATTTAGGGGTGTAGTCTCTTAGGGGTGTACTCACTTTTGTTGCCAGGGGTTTAGCTATTAATGGCTATATTTTGAGTTATTCTGAGGAAAAAATAAATTTACACTGTTACATAAAGCCTTGTTTCCACCAGGCAGTCTGGTACGGATCAGTACAGTTTGGTACGGGTCGGATTGATAAAGCCTGGAAGCTGCACACAGACTACTTTTCATTGTGTCAAAGTGTCATTTTGTCAGTGTTGTCCCATGAAAAGATATACTTAAATATTTGCAGAAATGTGAGGGGTGTACTCACTTTTGAGCATTGAAAGTCTGCAACTCATCTCTTTCTCTCTTTCCATCGTCTTAGATCATTAACTTGTTCATCGCTGTCATCATGGACAACTTTGAGTACCTGACCAGAGACTGGACTGTGCTTGGTACTCACCACCTGGACGAGTTCAAGAGAGTTTGGTCTGACTACGATCCTGAAGCAACGTAAGATCATTTCTCTCAATACTTCAGCAGCTCTCTGTCCAGCTCTGTTTATTCATATCCATCTGTTTTGTTTCCTTCTGCAGCGGTCGTATAAAACACATCGATGTTGTCACGATGCTGCGGAGAATTCAGCCACCTCTTGGTTTTGGGAAACTGTGTCCTCATCGTGTTGCTTGCAAGGTAAGATAACACAAACTTACATTTAAAACACAAACATGAGGAGGGATGTTCATCTCACTGCTTCCTCCTCTTTTCCTCTCAGAGACTGGTGGCCATGAACGTCCCCCTCCACGCTGACGGGACGGTCACCTTTAGTGCCACCCTCTTTGCTCTGGTGCGGACCTCACTAAAGATTAAGACTGAAGGTTAGACCTCACTGACAGACAGAGATTAACACACACTCATTGTATGTTTGTGGATCTTCTGCCTCAATCAGTGTGGTTAAAGGACGTGTTCACTCGTTTCCCTCTCAGGTCCCATCGACCAGCAGAACGAGGAGCTGAAGCTGATCATTAAAAAGCTCTGGAAGCGCACCAAACCAAAGCTCATTGATGAAGTTATTCCTCCCCCTAGAGGTGAGCTGTAAAACCACTGCCAGCCGGGAAGAAGAAATCCTTTTAATATGACTTTAGAGAACAGAAACCTCAGAGTAACAAGTCTGTCTTTGAAAATAATCCTTTATTAAATGAACTGTATGCTTCAAAACAAGAACCTCTCAGAAAAATGTCAACATGAAGAAGTTTATTTGTTCAACTCAACATAAACACAAAGGATTATTTAAGAAGAAACAAATGATTTCATTTCAAATGTCAATAACTAAATTTTCTTAACTGTTTCAGGTGACGAGGTGACCTGTGGGAAGTTTTACGCCAGTTTCCTGATTCAGGACTATTTCAAAAAGTTTCGTAAGCGAAAAGAGAGGGAGAGGAAATCTAAGAGAAAGGACAAGGCTGCTTCTCTGCAGGTGATGTAAAAAATGGGACTTTTATTTTGAAAACCAGCTCCAAAAGGGTCAAAATCATCACTGTAAAAATTATTTTTTGTCTACAGTTTCCTTTAAAATACTTCAACTCCCACTTGATAAAATATTGCCTTTTAATCAATTTATGACCCAAAACTTGAATATGCATTTTAATTTACCCCACACTTTAAGTATGTGATACAAGACGTCTTTTAGGTCATATAATTATCTGTTTTCAGTAATCAATTTACCGTAAAGTGAAGGAAAAGTACAAGCAAAGTGAAGTAAAGAAATGTTATTTATGTCTTCTCAGCAAGGACTTCGTACGCTGCAGGATCTGGCTCCAGAGATGCGACTAGCGATGGAGCTAGAGGAGGAAGAAGGAATGGAAGGAGAGATGACAGGGGATGAGATTTTTGACAGCGAGGCAGGAACCTCGGTGACCAACACGCCGGCCGCCACGCCCCTGCCCCCGATAGACTTGCTGGTGGAGCAGACAGCTCCAATCCCAACAGGAGAGGACGGCGTGATCACAGAGCAGGTGACGGGTCTGCAGGAGCACCAGAGACCCGGATCAGAGCTGGCAGGCGTCACCGTCGTCAGGGAACAACCTGTGAGATCTGAACCACTGCCCATCAGGTACGTGCATCTTTAAGGTCTTCTCAGACATGATAAAACAAGTTCAAGTCTTCTTTGGGTCAGTAAAAACTCATCTCCTCATCTCTTTTTCCTCTCAGGGTGGAATCTGTCTGTGAGTCGCCTCTTCCTCCTCCTCCTCCCCCTGAGGTAGTGAGTGGAGCAAACGGAGCAGCTGAGCAGGTTTACAACAGCGAAGGAGATGCTGCAAGTCTAGCATCAGTAGAAAGGTAAGAAGAAGAAGAAAGCTCCAATATGTGGTTAAAAGTTCACTGAGTGTTGGATACGAAGACTGACACTTCTCTTAGGTCTCTTTATGAAATATAAAACTGTACTTCTCCTTTTTTTTACACTTGTTTACTTGTCACTTGAGGAACTGGATATAAATGATCATTTCTGATCTAATGGGTCTGATAAAAATATGTTTTGTATGCCTGAGCAGAGCTGGACTAGCCCCCCCCCCCCCCCCCCCCCCCCCCCCCCCCCCTTCATTGCTGTTGTCTTAAAGGCTCTGTGAGGATTTTATGAGTGATATTTAAATGCTGTCACTTATTTGCCTGTTCATAACCAGCGTTTTAAAATGAGATAATCAGCACTGAGTTGCTGCAATTTATAATTAGTTCAGGAACTTAAGTTTTGAAGTCTCAAACACCATGTTTACTTATTCCACCTTGTTTTTTACTGCCCAAATTAATCATTTTTGGATAATTTCATAGACTGGTATTGTTTTATCTTTAACTTGTGAGACAAGTTTCTCATGAGGAACGATGTCCCAAAACGTATCCAGTTCTTTTCGTCAAATTAACTCAAATCATGCAGTGTAATAATAGAGAAGTGTCAATTTAGAGCATTTATTCTACAAAAAAAAAAAAAACGTAACTGAGACAGTGCTTACTGATTGACTTAAAAAGTTTATTAGAACATCTAAACGAATAACAGAAAGTCATGACAGAGAAAGAAGTACACTGAAATGGGGTTTTTACTCAGTAAGGCTCCTTTCACAACCAGTTCCCATCCAACTTTTTGCAAAAGGAAACCACACTAAAACTCTTTGTGTTCATCTTCCAGGTATGAGTATCCTGAAGCTCCATCTCCTCTACCAAGTGACCCGAGCTGTAACGGACAGAGCAGCATCCCCTACAACGACAGCAGTTTTGTCAGTAACGGTTACAACGGCACCAGCATGAACGGAGGAAGTGTCGCCCCGAGCCCGACTCCTTATGTCCAGAATGGATACAACGGTAACGGATACGCGAGTTACACTGAGAATGGCAGCACCATAAGCACCAGCGTTAATGGAACTACATACAACGAAAACGGCAGCAGCGTCAATGGGAACGGCATAAATGGGAGGGAGAATGGAGGGACGGGATTCGTCAGGCGTCGATTACTCCCTGCCATACCGAAAGGTGGGAAATGTCTTATTTTAACTTTTTAACTGCCTTTGGGATCAAAACAAGAAAAAAAAGGACTTGTCTTTGTTATTTTTTGGCTTCATCTTTTGAAAGTTGTTCTTTGATTTGTACTTATACAGCTCAAACAAAATTTAGTTAATCCATAACCACAAATGGCATAAACAATACCCTTCTTTGTTTTCGAGGATGTTTGTCAGTAGTGCCCTGTCAGGAAACATCTCATCACTCATCTCATCATCAACCTTTCTATATCTTGTTTCCAGGTCGTGCACCTGCCTTCAACTTCCAGTGTTTGAGGCCACAAAGCAGCGTGGACAACCTCCCAATCCCAGGGACTTACCGTGGAAACACATCCCCAACCAGATCTCGATTACAGGTAAACAAAAAACACATGAAGGCATAAAATTTTCATGCACTGAGCCTGTTCCATCCTAAGTCTTTTCTTTTATCTCAGACCCAGCAAAGCCTCCCAGACTCTCGGCCCAGCAGCGTCTCCTCCTTGTCATCCTCTTCCTGGGCGAACACAGCGGGAGCCGGTAACACCCCTGTTCCCTCACTCATCGCCCCCTCAGCACGCAGGGGGAAGCTCATCTACACCCCCATGATCCTGATGGACGAAGCCACGGGCACCAGCCAGCCGCTGTGGAGCGACGCCAGTGCCAGCCTCCCCGCAGGAACCCGTCCCGGTCTCTACCCGGGTCAGACCAGGACCTTCACCAGTGTGAGGATGCCGCCACCCAACCAGGGCTTCATAGAGAAAGGCAGCGCTGACAGCCTGGTAGAGTCGGTGAGTAAAAATCAGAATCAAGATGTGAAAAAAAGAGTAACTTGCAGTTTCCTCATGGCCAGCAGGTGGAGACTCTAATGACATGGAACCTTTTTGTATTGAAGACCACACCATAAAAATCAATGTTAAAAACCATAACAAGGTTGGACAGGTATAGAGCATTTACTCTTTAATCTAACTTTCTTCGAATACATTTGACAGACAAAGCAAGTTGTCTACAAATCTTTCAAAGCACAACAGACAAAATTCTCAACAAATTCATTCAACTAAATTCTTGCAAAAAATTAATGCTTTTATTTATTTGAAAACTACTGATAAGTCCAGAATTATTTTAAATATCTGAAAATCAGATGTTTATTTATCAGGAAAATGAGGTCAAAAGTACAAGTTCACCAGAAATTAGATGGACTGGTGTCTCAGTTTTTGCAAGTGTCTGACACATAAGACGCTGGAAAAGATTTTCAAAGAGGCAGAACAATTAATGAGCTAATGCAAAGTGTTTTAAATTACAACATTAATTAATCAGGTATAGTTCAAAACCTCCATATCTCTTCATTTCTCTGGTTTCTCTGCATGGCTGTCTAAATAAAGCAAAATACTCCAAAATAAATTTTATAAAAAATGAATCATGAATAGTTTTGTAAAGACAAAAAATTCAGTTTTTTGGCAAAATTTCAAGACAGTCCATTCTCAGCAGACTCTCTTGAAGGCTCCACGCTGGCTTGACGGAAGAGACATCAGGGAATGAAGTAAAACACCATGAAATGAAATAAAATTAAGAGTGTTTCCTTCAAAGTTACATTGGGTAGACACAATTTTGGGTCCTCCATTTTGGTGACAATCCTATCAGCCTCTGTGTTAACGTTCATCAATTTAAAGGTTTACAGATTCACAGCAATATGATTAACTTAAAATTGCATGCAACACTTAGAGGTACAATATGTTTATTTACGTCAAATTCATGTTACCTATTTTACGGTTTTGTTAGCTTTTGTTTTAGTTAGTTCATATGATGGTGATTGAAGATTACATTTCCGTCTGACTATAGAAGAGGAGGAGCCGATCAGATGGCTGAAATTGCAAAGGAGGATTAGATTTACATCACGTCTTATGATGGAGCTCGTTTCAGGGGGGAGGAGCCATTGAGAGAGGAGGTCTGCAGCTAGACCCCTCTTGAAAAATTTACATTTGATGTCTTTGATTTGTACAATCCTAGCTGTAATACAAAATCTTCTGATCACTTTCAGTTCAACTGTGTAAGTGAATATTTCAGCAAATAAAACCTGATTCTTTACATTAAGATATCCTTCTTTGGGTCTAGAGGCAGACATTAAACTGTGAACTTATCCTTTAAAGTACCGAGATATGTATGCTTTGCTATACACTTTAAATATGACTAAATGTTGAGCACTGTTGGTACCATTTGCCGCACTTCATCCTCCACTCTCCACATTTCCCTCCTCTCTCCATCTGTTCTACTCAATAGAAAGCCAAAAATGCTGCAAAACATGACTTTGAAAAAAACTGCAGTAGAAGAAGCACATTAATTGTGAAAGCTGGTGTAGGATAAAGCATCATATGATCCTGATCCGTTGCAGTTTTCAGAGGAATTTTTCGAACAAAAATGTGAAATGTTTTTTTAAAATCTCCTAAGAGTAAATCCACATAAATTTGCTACAACATTATGATTAAACTGAGAATTAAAGTTGTTTTAGTGTTTTTGTGTTTTGTCAAAGTGACTCTTTGAGCCCATAAACTCTGAGTTGGACATAATCAGATAGATGTTCATGTTGCGTTTGCGTGTCAGAGATACCGTAGAGCACGAGTGGCTAAAAACATAATCCCTGTGTTACACAATCATCATTGCTCTACTTTTTTTTCTCATTTTCTTGCTTTTGTTAGATCTTGATCTCTGAAGGTCTTGGTATGTACGCGAGGGACCCTAAGTTTGTGAACTTTGCCAAGCGGGAGATCGCTGAAGCCTGTCACATGAGTCTGGACGAGATGGAGAACGCCGCCTCTGACCTCATCGCAAGGGGAACCAGTCAGTCCATGTCTCGCTTCGAGGCCGAACTGGCTGATGAGATGAACTGTGTGATTTCTTACTGAGATCAGATAAAGTGAAATACGTGTACATGTGGGTGTGTGGGAGTGATGTAGAAAATGTGTTAAGTGGTGTGTTTACTTCTGCTATGGAGAGAAAAGAAAAGCAGAACAGCACATGTGGAAGAATGATGAGATATATGTGAGACACCATTTTCTTTCAAGGTAAAATGATGGAGAGATAAAGGTATGCTCTTATTTATTAATGCCAAATACACACTTCCACTCACATTGTCTCATACACACCGATAAAAGCATGTCAGTATGTGACAGAGCTCAACTCCATGACAGACAGAAGAGTTTGCTGCATGCAACAGAAACACTCTTTTTTTCATTGTTTTCATTTTGTACTGTACTTGAATTTTGTCACTTTAAACACCTGTACAAACTGTATAAAGTAGAATACATTCAAACAATAAAACAAATAGTTGCAACTAATTGATTTGTGAATATTCAACAGCAACTGCTATTTTAGAGAATGATTTTAATAAACTGTAAATAAATTTTTAAAATGAAAACTGAAGAACCATTTCTTTCCTTTTTTTCAGCTGTTACTTCAGTTTTTATCTTTATGAAGTATTCTGCTGCAGTGAGGATTAGACATTTGTGGTTTAAGCCTTGTTGGCACTAAAACAGCCACTTTAACCTTCTGTGACCCGAGCTTTTGTCTGGTCTCCATTTTTGTTTCTTATTGCAATATGAAATACGCTAGACCCAATAAATATAACAACTAAACTTGATCTCTGTACAGGAAGTTGAGTTTTTGGTGTTATTTGGTGTTTGTTATAAGTTTATTGTTTTGAATGTTATTGTACATAACTGCACTGGGTTTTTGTTCACTAAAATGGGTGTAATTTTGTAAAATCACCACATGCGGTGTCTTTAAATGTGGCTTATGGCTTATAGGTCAGAGTTTTGTCAAATTAAGCATCATGTTCAAGAGGCAGAAATATAATGTCCACAAATGTGGACGTAGAGTCTTATGGGGTTTGGAAAGCAAGAAAGAAAGAAAGAAAGAAGAAACTGTTCACATCCAAGCACAAAAAAAGCAGGACTCACTATTAAAACCCATAAAACTTTGTCTGGAGAGCCACTGAAACTCGATAAGGCTGGAAACACAAGCCCAGCTTTGTTGTATGCCATTTTTGTTGTGGCTGTTATCCTCCCACTGGTGCAAAGCTTTTTGACTGGGATCATATTATGCATGTGAATGGTGCTCTCAGAAAACCCACTCAACATATCTGTGTCAAAGAGCAACCTCTTGTTTAAAAGTATGAAGTATTGTAAAAGAGCCAAAAACTGTAGAAAAGACCATTTTCACAGCAGAAATTCACAAGTTTACTGAAAAAAATGTTTCCCGTCCCAATGATGATAATGATAATTCACACACTGTACAGGGGTGATTTTTTTTCTAATGCAGCAATTTAGAAGATATTAAGACCAGTTTACCCAATCAGACGCAGAGTTCAACCTACACACATTTGGGCGCCATAAGCTGTGTAATTTATGGACAAAGTCACTACAACCTTATCCATCTGTTTCCCAAACATTGGTCCTCACTAACAGCTACAGGGTCCCAGCCATGTGAGCTGCACCTCTGACTGGGCAAATTGTGATCTTAGTATTCCCCCCTCATGAGAGAAATGAAAGACCTCAAACACAACAATAGTTAAGTAGTTTCAATCAGAAACATTTCGATGTAAACACAGCCTTGGGTCATTTTGGTTCTCAGCTTGGCTTCACAGCGGTGCTTTAATGGATGTTAAAATCGCAGCAAAAGATTCACAAGTGAATTATGTAATCAGCCATTAATGGACCGGCAGATGGACAACATCTGGGTTTCAGTTCCCCAGTTCCCCTTTAAGACAAAAAGGTTCTCTCAAAGCATCCAATGCATATCTGTACTTTAATGTAAGATTGAACATTGTGTTTTTCTTTTAAGTTCAGACAGAATTAAACCAGAGCTGCATCCAAAAATAAACTTTCACATCAATAATGGTTTTGTTCTGGAGGGATGCTATAGATTTTGGAGTGCAACAATCAGCACAGGACATTTCTGTTCCTTTATCCCATGACATTTGTCTGCCTATATCTGTGAAACCCAAAACAGATCAACACAGAAAAGTGTAATTTTTCGGGTTCTGGGCTCAAATCCCTTGGTGGCACATCCTGTTTTCAGCTTGGAGAACTGTGCAAATTCTACTGCTGTGAATCACATTGAGACGGTTCAGGGTTAAAGTCTCTGTTGTCCCTCTTACAACCGTGTTCTTGTTCAGAATTGTGTTTTCTCGTAAAATGGTTGCTTTGAAAAATCCATCCATCATCTCAACCTCTTTTCCTTTTGGGTCACAGGGGGGCTGGAGCCTGTCCCAACTCCCAGGGTGGTTTCACCTTTTGAGAATAATAAATTTTAATAAATTAAAACTTCATATATTCATAACACTAGCTAGCTATACACTGCCTGGCCAAAAAAGTTACCATCCGGATTCAACTAAGCAAATAGGTACAAGCTTCTTCTAACAGTGCCTACTGTACAAGTCTGTGGGGGCAGAACTATGATCTGGGGTTGCTGCAGTTGGTCAGGTTCAGCAACATTATGTGTCCAAAGAATGAGGTCAGCTGACGACCTGAATATACTGAATGACAAGATGACAATGCCAGGATATATTGGGCTCAGATTGTGAAAGAGTGGCTCAGGGAGCATGAGGCTTATTTCCCACATATTGATTGGCCACCACAGAGTTCAGACCTCAACCCCATTGAAAATCTTTGAGACATGCATGAAAAGGTTTTGCTCAGTGGTCAGACTCTCCCATCATCAATATAAGATCTTGGTGAAAATTTATGCAACACTTGATGGGAAAGAAATTTTGTGACACTGCAGAAGCTTATCGAAACAATGCCACAGTGAATGTGTGCTGTATTCAAAGTTAACCTCTTAAAACCTGGCGTCTGTATGTGGACATTATATTTCTGCCTTTTAAACCCATGAAACTTCATTTTTTGAAACTGTAATCTGTAAACAACATTTAGAGACACCTCCCACTTCATCTTTTGGTGATATCACAACTTTACACCCATTTCAGTGAGAAAAAAGTGCAGTTATGGACAATAAAACTAATAACTAAAAACTAGCACCATAGTTATCTAATAACACTAAAAACATAATTCCCTGCACACTGATCAAGTTTAGTGTTTATATGAATTAGGTCTTACTGGTCCCAAATAGTAAGAAGCAATAAAAAATGCACATCGAACAAATGCTGGGTCTTAAGATGTTAAGGTGGTCCAACAAAATATGAGAGTGTGCGACCTTATTTTTAGTGGCAACATTCTTTTTAAGGGCCAGGCAGTGAATATTCATAACACTAACTAGATTAAGTTATAAAAGGAAGACGTAGAGTAAAGTAAGCCTTTTCCTTTGTTTTGTTGTTTTTGGTTTTTGATTTTTTTTTTCTGATAAAAGGTTTTGTGACCAAGATGAAAAATTAACGATTTGGACTGAGTCAACTAACAATGATGATTGTAATATACATTTGAAAAGTCAGGTATGCTTTATTCTTTTAAGTTATGCATTAAAACGTATATATATATATATATATATATATATATATATATATATATATATATATATATATATATATATATATATACACACACACACACACACATACATATATGTGTGTGTGTGTACATAATATTTCATTTTTCACTACATTCAAATTCAAGGGTGTCTCAGCAGCGTCTTTAAAGCTTTTAACAGATCATGAGCACAATGTATGTGTGGTTATAGGCACATTAGACTGTGGTTGTCAGGCTCATTTGTTCCTGGAGAGACCCCTGATGAAGAGCAGGATCTCACCTTCCTCTCTTGACCTTTTCCTCCCCTCTCTCCATCCTTCCTTCTGTCTACTAAAGCGTGAACAGTCTCCATGCGCTTCTTTTCCTCTTTGCATTACAACCCGCCAGGCAACCTCCGCTTTCCTTAGAATAAAGCTGCGCTGTGATTGGACGGATGCTCTTAACTCGTCTCTACTACGTTATCTGACGTCACGACGCTTCGTACGTTCTTTTTCAGCCCGTGACGCAGACCAGCTCTTCCCTCCTGGGCGTCCTCCCCCCTCCTCTTCTGGTCTCTTCCAGATGAGACGCCTCCCTCCCTCCCTCTGATCCTCTTATCAGCGAGTAAGCGCCCAAGATGGACGTTGTAAACCAGGTAAGGTTTTTAGAGAAAATCACCTTTATCACGAGCTGTAATGTTTTCTGGATAATGTCGACATAAATACGTGTTTATCTCGCGCCTTTCATGAAATGTTTTTCCTTGTAAATACCTCGAGTTCACGGTTTGGATGACGCTTTCCATCCTCTGGAGTCGAAACAGTGATTTATGCATTCATCAAATATTACCTCGGTGTGAAGGCACGACGGGCCGCGTTGTAATTGGAGTGTTTTTTTTTCCACTATTGCTGCAGCAGAGGATGTGATGGAGCGGCCCGCTGACAGCCCAGAAATGTGTAGGATGTCCAGAGAGGCTCTGCAGCAATGACATTTAGCAAAAAGGAAAGGAGAGGATGGAGCCTATTATCTCCAGGGATTCTGCTAATTGATTTATCCCGCCCGCGTCTCAATTAACCCGCTGTTGCTAGGATAACAAACAGAAATGTGATTAATTTCCAAGGCCCTCGGTGATTTTTATAGCCGCAGTACAGGCCTGAGACACGGCGCACCTCCATAACCGCGGACAGCTCGTCTCCGTAATAGCAGAGTGGTATTTGTGACCGAGCCAATAAGACTGAGACATCACCAGAAAATGCAAAACACCCCAAGAGACACATCTAAGAGTACATGCGTCATTTGCTTTACATTGATGCTCGGTTTCAGCAAGAAACAATGATGCTGAGAGAAAAGCATCACTGCTGCTGCTGCTGATTCCAGTGCGGCCATTTATTGATGCACACAGGGACACACCGCCTTCTTTGCGGAGTGTCGCATTCACCTGCGAACAAACGCTTCATTTTGTCTCGTCAATTACACAGATTTCGCGAGATTTTGTCGAAAAAAACCCACTGCTGTGAAGTGTGCAGCGAGAGAGAAGAGAAAACAGACACTTAATCAGCTTTGTCTAATTGTAATGCTGGCAGGAGCTCCCTCCCTCTCCTCCTCTCTCTTCCTTACACACACACACTCACGCAGACACACACACACGCACACACTAGCCTTTGAAGTAAACATCAGAATGAGTCTCCTGTAGTTGTACAGCATCTCACAGGTTCACAAAGAAACCAGCTGCGAGTCACTTTCTACGCTCGCAGATATTTGCTTTGTAACAAAACACCTGCAGGTGCAAACACCAAACCTGTAGTCCTGCAGGCTGTATATGAGAGTGCAGGTAATGAGGTTATTAATCAGCATCATCATACAACCATTATCATTGGTGTACTGGAAGAGGGCGATTAAGCTCAAAAATCAGGGGAAAGTGTGAGAAAAATGAACTAATTGCTGACTTTTTCTTTTTGCAGTTGGTGGCCCAAGGGCAGTTCACAATAATCAAACAACCTCTGGGATTTATTAAAATTCTACAGTGGGTAAGTCCTCCATTTAATGTTTTTATAGATGTCTGCATCACTGTTTTAGCAGATAAACCACTCGATGTGCCGCAAATAATGTCTCTG
This sequence comes from Thalassoma bifasciatum, assembly GCA_008086565.1. Taxonomy (NCBI): domain Eukaryota; kingdom Metazoa; phylum Chordata; class Actinopteri; order Labriformes; family Labridae; genus Thalassoma; species Thalassoma bifasciatum. Next base: position 4,031 of record RPOG01000584.1, on the reverse strand, counting down.
GATGTCAGATTCGTGATCTCTTACCCCACAGAGGTCATAAAGCTGGACGGGGCTTAATAAAAGATATAACAGGAGAAAAAGCTTCCCAGTTGAACCATATCTCATGATGTTTTCCAGCTAAATACAGTTTGTTGGAAACCCTCTCTTGTATTGTTTCCTGTAAGTGCTTCCTTGATGTAATCAAATACAGCCTGGAGTAGCACTGGAGAGTTTTTTTGATACCACGCTGACAGGCCTAAGCAGGAAATACCAGCACAAAGTGTTCCATCACTACTGTAGTAACACTAGATGTCTCACAGAGGAATATAATGACGATTTGTCAAATCCTTCTCAGAGGACGTGACCTCTGCATACCAGTGCAGTTTATAACATCTGCCTTTGTATGTGATCAGTCTGATCCACCACATGATGGAGCCAGAAAACTGTTCATTCACCAGGATCATTGAGAAGCAGAGCTGCAAAAAAACTCACCATCACTGGATTGATTGATTGAGTTTTAGTCAAAGGTTTTGTTATTGTGAAGGTTTGGGAAACGTATTTGACTAAGCAAAGGAGTAATTGTTTGAGCAATAGCATACAAGAATGTAACATCGATGTTTGAAAACTTACATTCAGAAAAATAGATGTAGCCTTGGAACTGTGAAAGACCCAGATACAGAAGAAAAGTTTTGAGTTTGTTTGAGTTTGTGACCCCGTGGTCAGATCTATAAACACATTTACCATCAAATGGCACTCAAAGCTTAAACAATAAAGCTCACTGAGCATGTAGATATGGTCTTTTAGAAAAAAATTGTGTTTTTATTTTATGGATACCTAAATGTTATTGACATGATGTTGTTAGATCACAACACTGGGTCTTAGAGGATCAAGGAGAGAGATGTTTTTGCTTTTCTTTGTATAGAATTGGGAGTTAAGCTTAAAATGACTATTTTATCCAGCACGCTGTGTTTATCATTGAATCATACGGGCAAGTTCAAAAGGTTTGTACAAAAAAAAAAACAGCGCCATTTAGCATTGAAATCCACATCATAACTAGAACATTGTCTTTTTTCTTGTAAAATTCCAACTAGGGATGTACCAGTGTGGTATTTCAGGGTTGATGCCAATTGTTTGTAGTCAAGGAGGCCGATAACCAATATTTGAAGTCGATACTTACTTGCAATAAAAGTGAAAATATTTTGGACAATACAAACTTAAACACTTTGTTTAAATGTACTTAAGCATAAATTTAGTGATATATTAAGGGATCTTATAGGGATATATGCCTGAATGTAATCTACAACTCACAGTGAGATTATCAGCCCCAAAATAGGTTATTTCTCAATGCTACTTCTTTTATTGGCTGTCAGATTTAAAAAGGCAGATGCAAATATATTATATCCCTATTCTAACATTTTGATGTCATTGTCTTGCTCTTGGTCAACTGTGAAAGTGTTATTCTTTGACTAGTTTAAGTTTAACTTTGTGTATAATATGCAGATCAGTGGAAAACAACTATCGATTTTTTAATTATACACATTTTTGCATTTTGGGGTGAATAAAATCCCTGAAACTGTTAAATTGTCTTCATATTGAGCTTTTCTTAGATGTTGATGGGAGACTATAAAGTGTGTATGTGGTCCCCCAGTCTCAGATCTCCTGGTTTACTGTGATGTCATACATGCTGGTTGTCCTCTGTCAGCAGCAGCGGCGTGCTGGCAGTGACGGGGCTGCAGGGTGAGCAGTGGTGTCTCTACAGCTGGGCCTCCTCTAGGGTGGGAGTAGTTCCTCTAATTACACAGTCAGACCCTGAAGCTAGCCGAGGGCCTTTAACGTGTGTTATTTTGTATGGTGTGATATGTTCAACCCTGCATGTGAGCTATGAGCTGGTCCAGGCTGATTCTGGTACATAGAGCAGAAAGTGGGCTAAACCATTTCACAACACATGAAGGAGTTGATTTGAGAAAACAGGCAACTTTATGAATAATTGAACCTTAATAACAGTACACCTTTAAGCAAAAGAGCATGTTTATGTGCTTAATGATCATCGATTGGTTTAAAATGTGCATCTAATTGTAATGAATCATAGTTTTTCAGTTTTTGAGCATGCCCTATTAAAATAATCCTGCTGAAGAGGTCACCTTGGGATGTAGGAAGTGATAACAAAATCCTTTCTCCTGATTTCCTAATATTTAATGAACAAAGCAACTCAATTAAAAAAGAAACAATGGGAAGATTTAACTATATTTATGTTTGACTGCAGCAGTAAACAGCAATCTACATGCTCCAGATGCAAAATAATTTGATGCACATTCTTAAGGAGGAGTAAACGGGGAAAGATGGAGGAGGGGGTTGTTTCAGCTATGCATTGGCAGCCATCATGTTTAGCTACACCTCTGATCCTCAGTAAGAGAACACATTTTAACACAACCCAGATGCAAACGTGCGTGCCAAAAGCAGCTCTGACAGAGTCCCACACTGTAATGGGCTCTGCAGATATGCCAGTGAGCAGTCAGAGGCATGAGTGTGCTGCATGACTCTGTAGTCCTTCCCTGGAGCTGTGAGTGTGCCAGCACCTCATCGCTGCCTCCCTGGGTCACAGCGAACCCAACCACCAATCAGGAGGCTCACTCAGGAGGCCAGGGCCCATGAATCATCTGTCGGTGCGTGCCTGCGTGCCTCAGCGTCAGACAGGAGGAGGAGCCACTGCTGCTTTTTCTGGATTAATATGGGCATGCACAAGCAGCAACACACAGGTTTTGGGAGGGTAGAGAGGAGCCAGGCTTCTGTTTTCTCGGTGAAGAAGCAGCAATGAGAACAAAATGAGTAAAAAATGTCCTGATTTACTTTTTAGGAAAAACAAGGCAGCATTTAGCCATGTTCAGTGTTCATAATTTGAATAAGATGGATGTGAGAAAACAGATTCAGTCAATTGGAAGCGTTGGAGTGTGTGTGGGATGAGGAGGTGTAATCTTGAGATTTCTAAAAATCTGGCCCTGGATGATGGAAATTAGTTGTGAAAGCTTCTGAGAACCATTTTTGACTGATTTCACCAGTGATCTGTATGTGTGACTCATGTTTGCCCACTTCCCCACCCTCTCCCTCTCTCTGACTCTCTCTCTCTTACTCTTCCTGACTCTCTCTCTCTCTCCTCTGTCTCTGGGGGAGAGTGCTGACAAAGCCTATATTTGATGGATGTTGGAAGACAGTGAGTCCCCAAATAAAGCTGATGTGGAGCTCAACCCTCGAGTACTGAAACGGTCTCTCCACCCCCTGCCTTTACAACTGTGCAGGATCTCACTGTTATGTTGAATTTCATTAGCATTCACTTTTCACTTTCTGACTCATCCCTTGCAAACATGAAAAGGCTGTGTGAGAGAGAACATGAAGTAAGAGACTTATTCGCTGTGGCGTAGTCCCTGATGTGTTTTTTAAGGCTGCTGATTTTGTTGGAGCTGAGGGATTCTGCTGTTCAGACAGTGGTGACTCTGGGGTTAATACTCCAGGGCCTCTGGTAAAAGCTTACACAGATACTCTTTGTGTCTATGCTTTCGTGCTTTTGGCTGCTCATCCTTTATATCTGGCATGAAATAGACCCGTTTATAATTTCAGTGCAATCGTGGGATTTTTACTAGAGCTATAACACTAAACTGAGCCACAACAATGGAGGATTATTGCTAATTGCAAATATATTGGCATGCATCAGTTGATAACTCACAAGAAACACAGGATGCAGAAAATAATATAAACATAACAGCCATTAGAGAGCATTGAGCATCAAATATAGAAAAGAAAATCATGGTTTTTGATTGTCTTGTAATGTTTTTGTGCATTTAACATCAATATCTTCAGAGATCCATAACAGGTCGGCTCCACACTTAGTTTTTACAGACTGAGACAGACAGGCGGTGTGAGAAAATAAGCCGCAGACAGCTCGCTTGTGTCTCAGTGTGTACAATTGTGTATCTTCACAGCACAGAAGAGCTGACAAACTGTCCAGCATGCCAGGGGGGCTAGAAACCGCCTCTGCCTCCCTCCTCACTGTGCAACTG